>OX235272.1:107591196-107933446 GCA_944472155.2 Trichobilharzia szidati
CGTGGGAGAGGGTTAAGATTCTAAGAAGTAATCTATGTAGGTGGAGAGATTGATTGATTACTGAATCCTGGTTCATTGAATCTACACCCAACACATGCAACAGAAATGACTCGATGAAAATATCAGAAATATGGAAGATATTATTACCACCAGTCAAATCAGAAGAGGATAATAAATAATCTCAAAATTCTATTTCAATTCAAGCAAATCACAACATTCTAACAAATTACTTATTATAACTATAAGAACATTCGTCTTATTTCTCATCTAACTGTATTTGATCAATAACACTCATATTGATTTTTATTCAAATATCTAGTCAATTCCATACATATATATAAATGAAGGAAAAGTTGTGTGAGTAACTTGATGTGATTATGAGCAATAATTTGTGCTCGAAACATCATCACTTAATATTACTGTGTAACACTGTGTGATTTATGAAAATAAAATCTTATCCATAATGGAGTTGACCAGTTAGATAGAAGCAGTCTAAATGTGGCACGATGGTTTCACTAGTTTGGAGTTGACCTCACCTGAGGTTTTTCTTCCAAGTCAGACAGCTGAAGCATCTCAAATCACTTGAATTCTATGTACCTATACAGATGAACAGGGAATATGTTGAGTTAGTCATTCAGTCAGTAACATACAGTGTCACGCTTTCGCCCTCAATTTCTTGATTGCCATTTATAGTTTAAAGTAGATCAGATCACACATTGGGATCTGAATAGTTTAATTAATCAATGGAAATTGTATTGAATGTTCACCTAGGTGAACTAAACAAAATGTCCTGTTCAAGTTAGTTTTCTATATAAGGTTTCCACAGTTATTCAGTAGAGACGGTAACCAGCTAGCAGTAAAATGCGGGACGCGTATTTCATCCAAAAACCAAGATTCATTAGTAGGATATATGCGCATCTAAGATCGTCTCTGACTTTTAAGCCGATACTGATGCTTAGTGTTGACTAACAGCTGTTTCGAATAGCCCGTAAGATTAACTGACGATGATCTTCCTCAATGTGATGTTAAATGTCTGGTGTATTGGTGGCATTATCATTATTATTGTTTCGCTTTAGTTCATAGAGGAACATAGGGTTTCAACCGTGCACGTCTTCATCGCGGTGAATGGTGAATGCGTCCTTTTTTCTGCGGATCAGTTATCTTTACTTGTTAGTTAGAACACCGATCACATTCAAATCAAAAAGAAATAAAAAAGAAAAGGCAGACTGAACTCATCTGAGTTTTGATTACTGATCGCTTGGTTGGGTTCTTGAACCTACTATTGATTGACATTTGAAAAAAATTATACTTGTAAAATCCCAGCGAAATTGAAATGATTAATTCCAACGTTTCTTGTGTTCGGAAATCTGGTCCGAACTTCTTCAGAGAAATTAATCGAAATTAACATAACAGAGGTTTATATATAAAAGGAACATCTCTTGTTTTGAAACTTTTTCCAATCATGAGTCATGAAACAGGCATCAGCATGTATAGTAAACATAAAATGGCATGAACTGTGATCAAAATTTGACCTCAGACTTTCAAAATTAGTCTACTTTTGTTAAAAATATATGTATATGCAGTATACAATGGTGTGTGTGTGTGTGGATGAACAGTCATAAAACATTTGTCAGCCTCTCCATGAGAAGACGTAGACAATCAGGAACTTTGACCAAGTATGATTAATTGTTGATACGTATCCAACTTTTATTTTTATTTATTTATTAGTCAGGATTTGCAATGCATCAGCTAACATCACACCTTCACGTCTGTTCAAACTGTTGGGATTCACCCATATATGCAGGGCTTCTGCAGTCAGTCTTTCTTTATATGAACCAAAATCTTTCTGTAGAACCATAGTCTTATCAAAGTCAATTTTGTGTCCTGTTTCTATCGAATGCAGTGCAATCGCTGAGTTGTTTTTTAGCTTCTTCATATAAGTAGTCAGAAATCAGTTAAGTCAAACAGTAGTGCTTGCTAACCAGTTAGATAGAAGCAGTCTAAATATTGGATGACGGTTTAACCAGTTTAAGGTTGACCTCACGCGGGGTTTTTCTCCATGTCAGATAGCTGTATCATCTCAAATGACTTGAATTCTATATACCTATACAGATGAACGGGTAATATGTTGAGTTAGTCATTCAGTCAGTAACATATAATGTCACGCTTTCGTACTCGCTTTCTTATTTTTATTTTTGATTACAGCTTGATTCTACACCGTATTTTTTGGTACAGGTATTGAATCTTCCGCATGTGATATCTGTAGCCCAAATTTTGCAGGTCGACCATAGATATCAGGTGTGCGTCGGCAGGAGATCGAACCCGGAACCATGTGCATGGTCAGCGAATGTCCTAATCACTGTGCCACCGACGCACTTACTGTACTAAGTAGATCATACATTGTGATATGAATAATTTAATTACCCAAAGGAAATTGTAGTGAATCTTCGCCTAGGTGAACTAAACAAAATGTCCTGTTGAAGTTAGTTTCCCAAATAAGGTTTCCACACCAGTTGATTAGATATACTTACCATGAATAAGAGACTACTAATCTGTTATTCAGTAGAGAAGGAAACCAGCTGGCAGTAAAATGCAGGACGCGTATTTCGTCCAAAAACCAAGATTCATTAGTAGGATATATCCGCATCTCAGATCGTCACTGACTTTTAAGCCAATACTGATGTTTAGTGTTGACTAATATTTGTTTCGAATAACCTGTAAGATTAACTGACGATTATCTTCTTCAGTGTGATGTTAAACGTCTAGTGTATTGGTGGCATTATCATTATTATTGTTTTGTTTTAGTTCCTAGATGAACATAGGGCTTCAGCCGTGCACGTCTCAATCGCGTTCGGTTCTCTGCCAACGTTTTCACCTGGCTACACGTCTGCCCACATGCTTTCATCTCCTCTTCGCATCACCTCTTCCTCCATGTCACCCTCGCACTGACGACCAACTAACTCGTCGTTTCCCATTCAGGTTCCACTCGAGCGATGGCCTGGCGTGTGATGTCACTCACTTAATGGTTTGTTTTCTCAGAGTATGGCCAATCCACCTCCATTTGTTCCTGATTATTTGTTGCACAGTCGGTTCCTGCTGGGTTAGTTCGCTCATTGCCATAGATCCCACCCTGTTGCTGATCTTTTCTGGCCGACCATCTGATCTTGAGCGAAGTATTGGGTGAAGACAGCAGGTGATGAAAGTCTGGAGCTTTTTCGAAGTGCCCTTCGTGATGCAGCGTGGCGCAAAGTCTCTGATCCGTATAGTAAGTAGCACTGACTTCACATTGGAGTTGAAAATCCACCTCTTTTTTCATGCTGAGTACTGTTGATCTCCACATAGACTTGAGAGAAATGAAAGCTTGCCTTTTTTTCCCGATCCCCACTGCTTTGATATCCTCATCAGTTCTGTCCACCTGTAGTTGAAACGATGCTTCCCAGGTGGGTAGGTAGGTGGGTAAAGGAGGTTGCTTCTTTCAGATTTCTTCCATTTATGCTGATGGTTGTCTGTTGTTGTTGCTGTGGCTGAGCTGACATCAGTGAGAGGACCATTGGAAAACCAGCTGGAATTATTGGACAGCTGTTTCGTTCTATTTCGGGAAACTAATGAAGAGCCCCAAGTTAGGCTGACGAAACAGCTGTCCAGTACTTTCAGTTGGTTTTCCAATGGTTCTCTGACTGATGTCAGCTTATGATGAAATCCTCCAACCAATTATACATTTTTGTTAGCATTCTTGACACATTATTATTTGAATAACTCCAGTTTGCAAAAGGAATTGTGGCGTAAACTGCGAATCACAAATTAATTTCAAAAAATTAGAAAATTTGATTGAATTTGCTATCTTTACATGAAAGTTCAGCTATTTTTTAAAATGTGTAACTTACGATTATCAGTATCGTCTACGCCAGTGACAAAAAATATCCGTTTATAAATAATTCATATCTTATATTATTATTATTTTCTTTAATTCCTAGAGGAACATAGGGCTTCAGCCGTGCGTCTCCATTGCGTTCGGTTCTCTGCTAGAGTCTTCACCTGGCTCCAAGTCTGCTAACACGCTTTCTTCTCCTCTTCACATGACCTCCTCCAAGTCACCCTTGCACTGACGACCAACTCGCCGATTCCCTTTCGGGTTCCACTCGAGCAATGGCTTGTCTAGTGATATCACTTGATGGTTTCCTCAGAGTATGACCAATCCATCTCCATTTCTTCCTGCCTATTTGTTGCACAATCGGTTCCTGGTTGGTTCGCTCCCAGAGATCTCTGTTGTTGATCTTTTCTGGCCAGCCATCTGATCTTGAGTATTGAGCGAAGACAACTGTTAATGAAGGTCTGTAGTTTGTTTGAGATGCTCTTTATGACGCGCAGTGCAAGTCTCTGATCCGTATAGTAGGTAGCACTGACTTCACGTTTGAGTTGAAAATCCGGATCTTAGTTTTGATGCTGAGTGTTGTTGACCTCCACACAGACTTGAGAGTAGTGAAAGCTTGTCTTAAGGACACCTTTAAAACCGCTGTGTATGTCATGAAGACGAACGGTGGCTCATTGCATAAGAAATTATGACACATTGAAGATGATATGATGAAAAATACTTTTGAATATTGAACGGCTTGTTAAATTTTCGGCTAAATTTAAATTATGTGGAACGATTTATAGAGGCAGATAACATATACTACTATTTTGAGAAAGTAGTTGGAGACTTCGCAGTTCATTCTTGGCGATTTCAAATTTCTTAGTCTTTTTAAACAATCTTATTTCCTTGGCTAGTACAGGAATCTAAGAATGCACGTTTCATCCTGTTTGGGAGTCGTCAACTGGTCATGTCAACATCCTAACTGAGTGATTGTATTATCACTGAGACCGAAACCCAACACGCATTGGCCAGATGAGTAACACTCTAGCTTCGTAAATGATGGCTATTGGGCTCAGGTCTCAGTGAGGATATCATCACTCATTTTGAGGATGCAGCCCACATCCAGCTAACGAGTACCAAAATAGGACGATATGAGTATAATGAACTTCAGTGCTAGCCATTATCACAAACAAATTACTTCATGTTAGCCTTCAGTTATTATCATCAGGAACCAACATGTCAACAGAGATAGAGGATTTCGGTCTTACATAAATCACTGGACAGGAAATCACGTAACAATTTAAATAAATGACCATTTGAGTAATATATAAAAGTTTTATTTTGCATGTACGGATATTTAGAGATTAATGACGTATACATACATAAATAGTATTTCATTAAGCCGATTTCAGTCTAAAATGTTCAGGATATTTAATGGTCTGATTTCAAATCAATATTTAGTCATAATTTCTTGCCCAAATCTCATTCACGTTGTTAATAAGCCTTAGTGACTGCACTAAACTGCTCAAACCTGGATAAATATGTAATGAATTGCAAGGTTATGAAATACGTTGGAAGAATTAAAAATTGTATAACTGAGGCAAGGCCGGTTAGCTAGTGTGCTGAAAATGGGGGTGGGAATGTGCTATTGATCCATATGAGAGCTGGACAGTACTCTTGATTACTGCAGTGAAATGATAAGTTAGGTGACAGTTAGGTCGCATGGCTCGTAGTTGTTACTGCGCTGGACTAGTAATTAGGCGGCCACTGGTTTGAGTCCCATTGTAACCTAGATAGTAACTTCAAATACACTTAACCGTACAATCGCAAATAGACATAAATATTTTTCCATGTATGTGTGTAAATTAGGTTTGTCAGAGAAGAATAAAAATTGGTTGGAGGATTTCATCATGAGGTGACATCGGTTAGAGAACCATTGGAAAACCAGGGAATACTGGACAGTTGTCTAGTCAGCCTGGTTTGGGACTCCTCAAGAAGTACGCACCCGCACCGTGGGGTTTAAGCCCAGGGCTTTCTGGTTACAAGAGAAGCTGTAGACCATTAAGCCACTGGACCGATCAATGGCCCATGAATTCTAACATGACACAATACCTAAGGCTTCGAATACAAGGAGACGAAAGATATGTTGGGTAGGCTGTTCTTCACTTTGTAGATCACTTTGAAGGAGGCGTTTGTTGAAATGAAATGGTTAGTTGGTGCCCGTTGAACGGAAATGAAACCTAATTCACTCCCTTATTACTCAGATCTGTTGAATTTGCAGTCATGACGCCCTAGAAGAACTTCATCCAAAATAGATCCCACCAAGATTCATCGACAAGAATATAGACAAAAATCTAAGGAATGAAACTTATTGTTCCAAGAGAATTTTACAGAGCCTGGATTTCAAGGAACTTGCCTGCGATATCCTCAAAGAAGTATACGCATCTCTGAAAGAGATTCTTCAAGCAAGCTAGAGTAGTTTCTCCAGTTGTCCATTGTCTGAAAGCCTTAAGGACAAATCTCGCATCTGATTATTTTCTGTGCATACATCAGTTCACATGTTGCTGTGGAGCCAGGTTATTAGTCGTACGACCGTTCTTTTCAGAAAGGTTCAAGAACACAATCTGACGGCTCAAAAAGGTAATAGTGGCTGTATAGGGATGGATAACGAACACCTTATCAACACTACCATTCATCTCAACAAACGCCTCCTTCATGTAATCTACACAGTCAAGAATAGCCTACCAAGGCATACCTTCGTCTCTTGTATCATGAAGCCTAGACATTCAGTTGAATAGCAGAGTTGTGTTAAAAAAATCATTTACCATTTTCTACCATGGCAACATTGTGTTCACTTCATCATGATGCTGTATGCCTGCTTTTCTAACTTCTTATAACTCTTGTATTTCATCACAACTCTTACATAATTCTATATTTAAGTATGTCTTTTAGGGATTTTGTTTGATTGTTTGGAGGATTTCATCATGAGCTGACATCATTTAGAGAACCGTTGGAAATCTTCGGTGTACTGGACAGCTGTTTCGTCCTAGTTTGGAACCCCTCATCGGTACGCACCCACCAGTATGGTACAGCAGGTAAAAGGTGAGGACAGTTACTCATCGAGGAAGACATTGTGAAGTGGTCGCGCTATGTCGTGAATTGGCAGAAGTCGGAATTCATGCACTGGCCATTGGATCAGGTCCCAGTGGCTTAATGGTCTACTATCTGGCTTGCCTTGTCACCAGAAGGTCGTGAGTTCAAACCCCGGTGGGTGCGTAGTGATGAATAGTCCCAAACTATGACGAAACAACTGTACAGTACTTTTAGCTGGTTTTCCAATGGTTCTTTAACTGATGTCTGTCTTTTTGCGTGACTACAATTTACTTATTCAATTTCTCTTATGCATTGACTAACATTAACAACTATTTTTGATAACTTATCACTACCACCCTCTTTTTTTAATCGACAACCCCAACCGTCTGGTTGCAATTCGATTATGCATCACATGTTTTGAAATATTTTGATAACATAAACAACAACCCTGACTAATTTTTACTCTTGTCTGACAAACCTAATGTGCACACACAAATAATAATGTATAATTGCGATTGTGTGTACAGTTAAGTGAATGAAGTCGCCTAAAAGAGACTCTTTGGTCAACTAAGTGTTTTGTTTTCATTAATGTCTAGATGGCGATTATTCAGGAATTTTATCCTCAATCGTTAGCGATTACCTCAATAACAGTTAGCTAACCCTATAGCTATCAATGGTAACAATTGAGAAAGCTTATATAGTAATTGGTGAACGCCCTTTAGCTTCGGCTTTATTTTATATAACACTATAAAGCACTTCTATAAGCTATTTTCATTTGTTTAGAATTTAATTAGTGGATGGTGACTAGCAGTGGAATCCAGGATAAGCACATTTCGTCCTATTTGGGACTCGTCATCTGGATGTACCTGCATTCCTCAATGGGTGATGATGTTCCCACCGAGGCTTGAACCCAGTGCCCATAGTTTCAAACGCCAAAGCGTCATCCACTAGACCACTTGGGCCACGAGAGCCACTGTCTGTTGTGCAACAGGTCATATTGATTATTTAATTGAATTTTAGATTTTCCCATCGATTGATTGGACCGAAGTGCTTGGTCTCAGGTTGACATGTCTGTTGGCTTCTTGTGCAGATGCTTCGACGATGTCTGGGCATGTAATTAGAATTTAATTGGTGGATGGCGACTAGCAGTGGAATCAAGGATAACGCGCATTTCTTCCTATTTGGAACTCGTCATCTGGATGTATTTAGTGGTCATGCCTTAGAGAAGACTGAACCTGTGTTTTAATGCAAGCATTTCTCATTCTGTAATGGCTACAGAAGCTGGACTTAATTCCCTTCTGTTCAACATATCTCACCATATATTTTTTAAATAAAACTAAGTGAAGACTGACTGGCTAATCACGAATAAATTAGCAGTGTTACTTAGAAAGTCACCAAATGATATTCGGACATCGCACTCACAGGCCATTCAGTTGACAGTAAGTGAACCAAAAGATGACTTTTAAACTGATCGCATTTGGAGATATCTATCTTAGCATGGCGGTTATACCTAGAATCGGAAGTGCAGTCAGTCTCATTTCATCGCAAGTAAAAATGGATTCTTGTGTGTGTGTGGTCAACCATAAACGGTAATCTTAAACCCTACACTTGTTGTGAAGCGGTATTGATCTGTACGGCGTCTGAAAGACAGATGAGACAGAATACATGCTCACATATTGTTCCCCGTAATGTTACCCTATAACTGCGTACTTTTGTTCATTTGAATTTTTGGGCCTAATTAAACAAAGTGCAATCAGCGCTTAACAGATTTTCACGAACAAACTCTGGATATTTTAATTCTTTCGATACTTTTTGTTTTCCTTCTCAAAATGTCCTCAATTCTAAGCTCAAAGTTGACTTATTGTGCTTTGAATCTTTTTATTTATTTCGTTGCGTTCCAAATGGAACATGGGTCTACAAGCTTGAGCTTTGGAGTTTCAGTAGCAGTGGTATTTTTGGTTTTCAGTGGGGTGGGATTGCTAGTCTCACACTCAACCTTCCATGTTTATCAGGTTTACTGAAATCTAAGCGAAGTTTAGCAGTGTGTTGACCAAAGGTAGAACCCCCGACCACATGAGGCATGGTTGGAGAGTATTCTACGACTAAACCACTGACACCCATTTTGAATCAACGTAAATCAAAGTATAAGTATGATGAATTGCTGCAGTGGTATATACAGTGCAATCGAAGCATCTCAATGAAATGGGACAAAGGTACGTTAGGATATCGAGGGACATAAATTATAAGATTTTGTAAGTCATAATAGGTCGGTGGCACAGTGGTTAGGATGCTTGCCGACCATGCACATGGTCTGGGGTTCGATACCCGGCCGACGCACTCCTTAACCTCGCTAAGCCAGTTAAAAAGCTGGTGAAGAGGGAAGGTTGGGCATGAGGCTGCAACCCCATCCTGTAAAATAACACTGCTACAGAAACTTAAGCCCTAGCTGAAGCCCTATGTTCCACTGGGAACGTGAAGGAATAAAAAGAAAAGAAACTGTTAACGAATAAATGCGAGATGGACAAAATTATTTTGAATTAAGCCTATTTGGTTAGGTATCAGACAAATGGAGCATAGCGTTTAATAGGTGATGTCTCTTGACTAAGTGATCACTGACTGGGAAATTTCCTGCTGTTACGTAACACACTTTAGCGTGTATATCAAATAACGTGTGATTGACAAGGTAGATGCACAGGAAGAACAGAAAGAAGCAGCATATTGAAAATTCTTCAGTTAAGGAGTTAATTTTTGAGCAGTGCAGCCATGTGATATCTGACTGATACTGGATATCATGTAGACATATTAAATTCCTTCAAGATAACAATAATAATAATAATAAATAAACAGAAAAGTGAAGTCTCCTGAAGTTCTCAAAGGCCATTACTATCAAGCGGTTAAAACCTAATATGTGTATTGAGAAGTGAGGCGTAGCGAATCTCTTTGTACTTTGATAACTTGGCTCTTGGAATTTAAGCGATTGTATAAAAAAATGTTTAATTATATGTAAATGCTGACTTTTCTTTCATCCCTACCTAGTTACATCATCACATATTAGACGTAATGCCTCCAAATCCCTGATATTTAACTAGGTGCAGGTATCTCACAATATTGTTCTGAATATTTCACTTTAATATGGATAATTTAAGCTTTAATAACGACTTGAAGTCAATTATAGAACCGCTGGGAGTACTGGACAGCTTTTTGTCAGTCTAGTTTGAGACTCTTCGGAAGTACTCACCCACATTACGAGGTTCAAACCCAAGACCTTCCGGTTACAAGGTGAGCGAGCTCGTGGGCCATTAAGCCAACGGGAGTCGATCCAATGGCAAACCCTTGAATTCCAACTTCTGCCAATTCATAATATGGCGCGGCTGGCACTAGCCAATGTCATCGGTGGCGAGTATTTGTCCTCACACCCGACCTGTTGTACCTCACTGGTCACGACTTCTTACTAGAAACCATGTAACTAACTACCTATCTGAATAGGTCTAGTCGCTAGTGAGCATCAGATTGATATTCAAGTGTTAGTTTGCAGGGATTTGATTATCATGAGCTGACATCGGTTAGAGAACCATTGAAAAACCAGCTGGGAGTAATGAATGGCTGTTTCATCAGCCTGGTTTGAGACTCTTCATCAGTACACACCCAACAAAGGGGTTCACACCTAAGACCTTCTAGTTACAAGTCAAGTTCGTAGACCAATCAGCCATTGAAACTTGATCCAATGGCCTATGAATTAAAACTTCTGAGATATATACACACAGCGCAACAACCAGTCAATGTCATATGCGAGTAACAGATCTCTTATCTGAGTTAGTGCAGTCATCTGGTTACAACATCTCACCAGAACTTCTTGTATAAAGCCAGTCGCCAGTTAGCATCAGCTTTTCAGTACTCCCAGGTTCTCGAATGGTTCTGTAATTGTAGTCAATCCATGACTTAACCTGTAACCAATCAAATCCTTGCAAACCGACGATTGATTATTACCTTTATTGACTTACATAATCTTACAATATATGTCTCTCCATATCTTGTTACTACCCTTCCTGTCCTTTGTTAACAAATCTTCTATGACCTTACATAGGTGACTAAAACAATTCATCTCTAATTAACTAAAGTGTTTCGTACAACCGGTTCCCTTTATTAGTTTGAAGAGAAAAAGAACGAACATGTTTGCATAATAATACGAGCTCGTTTTATTTCGTGGATACTCATCAAATGCATACATCTTCAACAGAATCAAATTATAAGTTTCAAAAAAGTTGTGGGACATACTTTTTCATAATTACTTGGAGTTATAGATAGAAGGTATAAGGTACATAATTCCAGAATTTGATGTAGGTAGACAGATTATTCAGTGTCAAAAAAAAACAACTAATTATATTTGGTGGAATTAGGTAAGAGGGGTTAGAGTTCAGATTTCTATTGGAAAACACAGATTGGTTAGAGGCATCTTACAGGGTCAGGGTCAGAGAACAGAGTGAATTTATACATCTTGTGGTGGAGAGTTTAAGAGGGTGGGGGTGAATAGTGAAGTAACATTTTTTTAAACTTAAACAGACAATTAAGTAGATTAAGAAATTTGAAAGTCAAAATTGAAGACAAACACACAGACATACTGACAAAAGGCAAACGAAAATAAAATAAAATAGAATTAGGGTTACCAGGGTGTCAATTGAGTGTGTGGCGATTGCACTCTATAACACTTTTGTTCCTTTTGTACAGAGACTCTTAGGAATGTGCTCAGAAAATCTAGTAGATGCTGTCCTCTCAGTCCTTCCTATGTTCTTGCTTCCGCAAGGGCAAGTGAATTGGTAAATGCAGTTGGAGTTGACGTGAGTAGGGTAATCATCTACTTTTGACTGGGTTAACGAGCACACAGTGTTGTGAAATAGGATCAGTCTGGCGGCTGGAAACGTTCTTTTTAATGCATCTGTGATTCTTTTTTGTGTTCTTGTGGATACGTCTTCCCCTTTGTACGCTAGACAGATGAAAACTGGTTTCTTTTCAACGGTGTCGGGTTTCGGTTTGTGTACTTCTTCATTTTTATATTTTAATATGAAATTTCGAGGATATCCATTCTCGATAAGGTTCTTTTCGATGACCGCGAGTTCTTCTTCAATCTTGTCTTCCGAACATATTTCTTTGGCTTTGCTGAAGAGCGTTTGTACTAGACCTCGTTTGTAACTTCTATCTATAATTCCAAGTAATTATGAAAAAGTATGTTCCAAAACTTTTTTGAAACTTATAATTTAATTTTGTTTAGGATGTATGCAGTTGATGAGTATCCGCGAAATAAAACGAGCTCGTATTATTATGCAAACATGTTCGTTCTTTCTCTCTTCTAACTAAAGTGTGTTAACTGTCTGCAAGCGAAAATTTTAGACAACTATTTACGTCAATGTTTACGTCCCGAATCGGAGTCATGCGAGAAGAAACAACAATAACAAAGCTTAACCTTGGGGAGCTCAACAACCAATCACAGCAGACTTAAAGTGTGCAAATACGATTCGCAGAAATATGGCTTAACTTTCTAAGAAACGGTCATAAGCAATGCAGAATAACCTTCAGCGAGAAATCAACTGATCAGAAGATGTTGCTTCTCTGCTAACAATAACGCGAATAATAATGTACATAAAAATCTATAAATACCTGTTGATTTTCTCAATAAACGATCTGTTGCCCAGCCCTTTCCTTCTGTTGTTACAATATAACCACTTTATTTTCTAGTATGTGTATGATGTTGACACAAGGTACTCACACAACTTTCTAACTTCGTTGATATAATTCCATTATTTTTCATCGCTTGATTTGATTGATGAAATAAAACAGATAGAAGAGGCGTTGGTGTTAAATAACTATCCTATAAAATTTATTAGGAAGATCAGTAAAGACCAAAAGCAAAATGGAAATAATTGTGAAACTAGTAATGATAACATAAATAAGAGAGAATATAAGGCATCTGCAGTAGATTACCATATAGATTACCATATAAGGAGGGGACATCTGACACCCTCCCTACGTAGGATTCTCAATAAAGCAGGAATTAGGCTGGTGGCATTCAAACCTACAAAATCACTGAGGCAGGCATGAAAAGCTCTGTAAGTTAAAGGACCCTGTCGGTTGACCCAATTAGATAAAATAATATAATTTACAAAATAACTTGCAATGACTGTCAGTGAGGTCAACTACATAGGTCAAACTAGCAGTTTGGGGGTAGTCAGATTGTCGGAAAATAAGAATTTAGCTAAGGTTACAATGAAGATAAGTAATTTGGAAAAAAACTCAGAAATAGTACTGCATGCATGCACTAACATCCAACCACACAATAGGGTGGGGCAGGTTTACATTTCTGAGAAGTAATATAGGTATGTGAAGAGAAAGATTGATCACTGGATCCTCGTTCATCGAGTCTACACCCAACACATGCAATAGAAATGACTCATCACTCATACCAATCATCAAGTCAAGCGATGAAAAATAATGGAATTATACAAATGAAGTTAGAAAGATGTGTGAGTAGTGTCTTGACACGATTATGAGGAGTAATAAATTGTACTCGAGACGTGGTCATCAGTAGTAAATATTACTGTATAACACTACACTGTGAGACTTTATCAAAACAAATTTTACCCAAAATGGAATTATACTGTAGCATTGCAGTGCACAAGTTTTGTTCTTATATCAGTTGACACAAGGTTCAGTAATGAATTTATCTAAGTCGTGTTATTAATATTCTGATTTTACTCTTTTCCAGTGAAACTTCAATATTCATTGACAAACACCGTCATCGTAACCATCATCTTTATTTATCTTGTTACTTTCTTATTTTAGATTTCTAATCAATATAAAAATTATGCTAAAGAAGAGGATTATTCAATCTTCAAAGTGTTTCCTGTCAAGAATCTGTTTACAGAACTGGTAACGAAGCGCCACATTCAAATCTACTTACATACATACCTGCTTACATATATATACATACGTATACATCTACAAAGACGTGTATTACATCATCAGACACGCTGAACTGTCATGTCTCTTATGACAGCAAATCTATCCAGTCAAATACCGACTGTATTATTTATGCTTGGAATTATTTGTATCATTGGTATACTTGGCAATATTCTAGTGATAATTGTTTATGCTCTGAAACATGACCGGTTAACAGCTACCCTGTTTATTCTCGTCTTGGCTATCTCAGATTTTTTAGCCTGTGTTACACTTATCCCTGGTACAATGATTATTGAATATCTTGAATGGAATATTGATTCAACATTTCTGTGTAAATTCTATTATTTTATTAATAATTCATTTATACCATTTAGTAGTTTATTGATTAGTTGTATAGCATTTGATCGATACTTTTGTCTGTGTCATCCATTCAAGAATATACTGACAAGAGAATGCGCTAAACGTGTGATATTCAGTTTAATTTGTATATGCTTGCTGTTAGGCTTTAGTTCAACGTTTACTGTACGTGTTGAGAGGAGCAGACCGGAACAAGATGCTATGCATGATTATAAGAATGATAATAATGATGTTAATGATGGCGGAAATATTACATTTATCCAGAATAATAATAACAGTACAACACCAGTGACTACACTATACTTGCTGACATCTTATTCAAACATTTCAATTGATTTATCTAATCCAATCGGGGATGAGAAATATGAGTGTACAGAGATAACCAGATTAAATCATACAATGATTGAAGATGTTCTATATAAAATTGTACAAAAATTTCAAACGTGTAGTTATATTCTGTGTATTATTTGTGTGGTTACTCTGTATGTCTTAATTTATCGATCAGTATCAAAAGTAAGTTTTGATATATGTTATCTTTGTTTTTTGTTTGATTTATTTTATGCGGTGTGTAAATGTTTTATGTGTTTGTTGATGTGTTGGCTTTTCTTGTCAAGGCAAGTACTTCTTGATGCTGGCCAGATGACCAGTGAGAAAGAATTAGCAATAAGAAACTCTAGAGTGGAACGAATCATTCGTGAACCTATTGGTCAAAAAAGTATTCTGAGGAAACCGTCGGATGATATCACACACTAGGCCGTCAGTTGAGAGGGAACCGAGTTGGAAACGATGCGTTGAGCATCATTCGTCCTAGGGTGACATGGAGGAGACTGTGTGAGGAGGAGATGAGAGACTATGGACAATTGTGGTTTCCAGTCAGATAAGAATGACTGTAGAGAACAAAGTGATATGGAAATGTGCTGTGGAAGCCCTACGTTCTACTCGGAACCTAAAGGAAAAATAATAAACCAAGTGGCATGATGGAGAGGAGCAAAATTCATTATTAAGCTCGTTAGTATGTAAAACAAGCAACAAAGGGGTTAATAAAGCAGGATTTAATGAATTCATCAAATTTCGGTACAACTCTTTGTCAGCTGAATACTACTCTACATACACGGATATATATATATTATATAATATATATATATATATATATAGTATCAGAAATACATTGGGAGATATAAGACTGATAAGCAAATAAACTACATTGAATTAATCATGTAAAACGACAAGTGTGAATAAGTTTTCAGGTCATGCTCAAATAGATAATGGGAGAGGGAGTATGAGAAATTAAAATTAAGATAAAATGAATTACAGTTCAATTACATCACCTAGACAAACAATTAGTCATTAGAGAAAGAACTTGAATGTACCAAGAATTGCGAAATGAGTAATATCAAAATTAATAGTAGCAGTAATAATAATATAATAATTTTGAAACGAGTGAAGATAATGCTACTGATAAAGGATAGTTTTAAATGAATCAAGAATAATAATAAGAGGTAGAATAAAATATTAATAATAATAATAGTGACAGTTAATAAAGAAAACATATTACCATGGTAGATTCAGGGTGACTGTCATCGTCTTTTGTACATAGAGACCTGGTTGACAAACGTGAATTGCACAAGCCTCCTCAGCAATTGCAAGCATTTTCCTTTTTGTTTGCCTGCTAACAACGACGAATGACCTGACAGACTCAATATCATGCACTTAGGCAAATGCTTCATCAAGCAAGTAGATAGTCACATTTTTTGTACGACCTATGTATTTGCTTCCCCCAAAAACACACTTAAACTGATATACGCAGTAGCTTGTTTAAAATTCGTATCAGGAAATAAATGTTTCTAATTCATTAATTGTATATATAGAAAATGATTAAGGAATATCGTAGAACAAAACTAGTTAGAGCGAACAATTGTGGTTTCAATAAATTCTTTCACTTCAAGCTCTACAATTATAAATCCATTCGTTTATGCTATACAATAGCCAGCCAGTAAAGGCAATCATATCAGAAATGTATTGTGGAACAAGTGTAAGTAAGATGGTATGGAACAATAGTCAGTTAGTTTTGAATATCCATGGTCAATGAGAACATGAGATAAACTGAGATGAAATATTTTAATGATATACATATATAAATATCTAAGAGTACTGGAAGACTGTTTCGTCAGCCTAGTTTGGGGCTCTTCATCAGTACGCAACCACCGAGGTTCGAACTCAGAACCTTCTGGTTACAAGGGGAGCTAGCTTGTAGACCCTGAAGCCACTGGGACTCGATCCATTGGTTAGTATATGAATTCCAACTTCTGCCTATTCATCACATAGCGCGACCACTTCGCAATGTCTTCTTCGATGAGTTACTGCCTCACCTTCAACATGCTGCATCTCACTGGTCACTGCTTCCCAATAGAAACCCAGGTTAACTGCCTGAACATGTTCAGTTGCTGGTAAGCATCAGATTAATTTTCAAGTATTTTTTTTTCAGGGATTTCGTTTGATTGGTTGGAGGATTTCATCATTAGCTGACATCAGTTAGAGAATCATTGGAGAACCTGGAAGTACTGGAGTACCGGTGGGCGCGTACTGCTAAAACGTCCCAAACTAAGCTGACTAAACAGCTGTCCAGTACTTCCAGGTGGTTTTACAATGGTTCTGTAACTGATGTCAACTTATGGTGAAATCCTCCAACCAATTAAACAGAATTCCCCACAAAAACCAATACTTGAAAATTAATCTGATGTTCAGATACAGGTTTCGAGTATATACGTAATCAATGATGTGTGAGACAATATAAATACTACAGGAAAACAAACCAACGAATAGGACAGACTATACGTAAGTTCAACGGTGAGAATAATCACAATAATAATGATTGTAAAATAATAATAACGATGATGTGTTGTAAACTTAAAAGTACTATTGGCGAATGATCATCAAATAATAATAATGAATGTAGTGAACTGAAATGAACAGGATTTTGTAAACATAATAACAAGTTAGAAAAGTATTACTTAAACCTAAGGTAATAGAAATCGTAAGAAAGGTCATGAAGTCGTAAAAGGCCAGAAATGAACGTTTGTTAATGAAACAAAAGAAAAGAAGAAGAAAAGACAAATTTGCGACGGGAATTTAAAGTACCAATGTTTATGGAGGATTTGTTGGCCTTATTGAACGCGAAAATAAACATAGTGGTCTTCTGGTACTGTTTGCTACGACTTCAGTTACTGATAGAAGACGTAGTCGAGCTCCTTTAGACAGAACGCCTGCTTTGGTTTTATTGAGAGTGTCCAGTATCTAGCAACTGGGCTAAGACTATACTATTTACAGACATCATTAAATTATTTCATCTCAGTTTATCTCATGTTTTCAACGACCACGGATATTCAAAACTAACTGACTATTGTTACATACCATCTTCTATAGTTTGGTTTGTAAGGATTAGTTATGTTTTACGAGTTGATCACGGACTGATATCAGTTAGAGAACCATTGAAAACCAGGGAGTACTGGACAGCTGCTGTTTCATCCTAGTTTGGGAATCATCGGCAGTACGCACCCACTGGGATTCGAACCCAGGACCTTCCGGTTACAAGGCAAGCTCGTATACCATTCAGCCACTGGGACCCGATTCAATGGCTCATGAATTCTAACTTCTACCAATTCGTGATTTTAGCGCGACCCCAACTATTGTCGTTGGTGGAAATCCATCCACACGTGACTTCTAATTGGACCTCACTGGTCACGACTTCTCACTAGAACTGCAGGAAGCTCCAACCTGTAGCAAGTCACTAGCGAGCATCAGAATAATTTTCTATAGTTTGGTTTGTAAGGATTAGTTATGTTTTACGAGTTGATCACGGATTGATATCCGTTAGAAAACCATTGAAAACCAGAGCTGGAGTACTGGACAGCTGTTTCATCAGCTTAGTTTGGGAATCGTTGGCAATACACACTCACTGCCAGAGGTCGAACCCAGGACCTTCCGGTTACAAGGTAAGCTCGTATACCATTCAGCCACTGGGACCCGATTCAGTGGTCAGTTCATGAATTCCAACTTCTACCAATTCGTGATTTAGCACGACTGGCACCAACCAATGTCATCGGTGTGAACTCCATCCTCACACAAGGAATTCATAAGACAACCAATCAGATGCTGGTGAAAATTATCCTCAAAGACGTTTTACGTGATGTGAGGTATAATCTAGAAGGGGTAACTAATTGGGAATTAGAAGAGGGGCAGATGTTGGCATGACGTAATAAGTGTGAGATAATGACTAATCAGTCAGCTCGTGTGGAATGTACAGGAACTAGTGGAGAGACCACAAAGTATTTTTACATGAAATCTGTATGAAAACGCAATGTTATTAATAAACAGTAATAGAGTGGTAATAAAATGTGGATGATAGGAGTAATAATGATAATAAAAGAAATAATAATAATAGTAAACTTACATAATAAAAGGAAGCAAGATTGTAGTGAGGACATTACTCTGGCCACGGAAGGGCAAAGGAATGTGTGAGGTGCATTTGAATACAGAGGTTCGGTTTCAGATCTCGAATACCCAATGATTCAGCTATGTACAGATGGCGTATTCGAAGTCCTTTCGTACGATAGTGAGGGACTCTGTGTAGTACTGTGAATCGTTCATGCAGATTGAGGTTCTCGATGTCCAGAGTTGACAAGGTGTTCGAGGATGGAGCTGGTAATATTCTTTTTTTCTCCTCTGGCCAGCTGGCCAAACTGGACAATGTTCCAGAATACATTGCGTACGTCCAATATACTTTGCTCCACATGAACAAATGGAATGATAAATGTACTGTGAGGTAGCCAAAAGAGGTATCTTATCCTTAATGTTTGTCTGACTGGATAAATTATCTGCTGGAGAATGTGATGACTGAAGTGGCTGGATGAAATGTCTTCATCAGACATTTAAAAAGGCAGTTTCCAAGAAATTCAGCTTCAATGTCACCTTTTCTTAGGAAGAGTTGCAAATTTGGCGACGGAGGCTATTGCTTCATGTTTTTGTCAGCGAATCTTCGTGGATACCTGTCCTCTAGAAGGGTTTTACGTGGATGTCTTGATTCAGTCTATAGCGTATACTCTCAACAGTTAGATACTGGGAAACTTTTTCCTCGAAAAATGTATAACATAATGGAAGGTGTAATCTAGAAAGAGTAACTAATTGGAAATTAGAAGAGGGGCAGATGTTGGCATGACGTAATAAGTGTGAGGTAATGACTAATCAATAAGCTCGTGTAGAATGGACAGGAACTAGTGGAATGGCGATAAAGTGTTTTCACATAAAATCTGTATGAAAAAGTAATGTTATTAATAAAGAGTAATACAGCGGTAATTAAATATGGATGATGAGAATAATAATGATAATAAAATAATAGTAATAATAACAATAATAATAGTAGTGAACTTAGATAATAAAAAGAAGAAAGAAGTAAAATTATTGTAAGAACGTTTCTCTGGCCACAGTAGGGCGTGTGAATGTATGTAGTGCTTTTGAATTCAGAGGTCAGGTTTCAGATCCCCCCGAATAGCCCATCATTCAATTATGTACAGATGGCTTACTCGAAGTCCTTTCGTACAATATTGAGGGACTCTGTGTAGCACTGTGAAGCATTCATGCAGATGGGGGTGTTTGATGTCCAGAGTGTTGATAAGGTGTTCAAGTATGGAGCTGCTAGTATTCTTCTTTTCTCCCCTGGCTAGCTAACCAGCCAAGCTGGACAGTGTACACTACATTCTACGTTCTCGAGGATTAATTTCATCAGCATCTGATTGGTTGTTTTATGAATTCTTTCTTAAATATAATTACGATTATTCTACAGCAGCTTATGGAAATGAATGGTCAAAAAGGGAAAATTTTCTTCATTGTTTACGTCTTCCCCTAATGATTCCACATGGGTATCAGATAACACTGTTAATTAAAACAAAATTAACATAACATAGCATAACATAACAAAGCGAATCAGAAAACACAATTAAATAACATAAAGTAAAGTAAGGCAAGATTAAGAACTGCTCCCTTCTGGATGTATAAATTCAATATTCTAATCGTTTAATACCGATCACTTCATTGATACAATAGCATCCCAGAGCGGTTTTTTTAACTTTAATTATCTTTACGAAGATTATTTAATGCATATCGATTTTTAATGATGGTTTTGTAATTCTAGCATATTCCTTAATTATTTATTATTCTATGCATAAGAGTTAATAAGTTTAACAACGACTCTTACTCCTTCACTTAATCACATGATAAAATAAAACATCCTTCCCATTTTGATGATAATGATGATGGTATACGAGCTCGCCTTGTAACCAGAAGGTCCTGGGTTCGAATCCCACTGGATGCACGCTGATGATGAGTCCCAAACTAGGACGAAACAGTTAAAAACCACTCCTCTTCTGCGTTCGGGAATAAAAGACAAACTGCCTAATTTCGCCTCTTTCATGTGTATATACTAATTTAACTGCTCCTGTGGAGCCACTTACATAGGCCGTACAATTAGGCGTGTTTCTCGTTGAATTTCCGAACACCACCCTGCCTGGTCAAGCAAAGGACAAACAAAATCTATTCGCAGCGCTATTCTGGCTCATCTTATGGAAACAGAACAAAAAGATTGACGTTAATGATGCTTTCAGTGTCATTTACCGCAATCTAAATTTTGCTATAAGAGTTCGACTTCTAAATATTGCTGAGGCTGTGGAGATTCATATCAATAAGCCTAATTTATGCACCCAAAAGAAGTTAGTTCAGTCATTATCATTACCTTGGCCATCCAGGTTTGAATAATCCGGAATTTTTGTGAAATTTCCCAAATTTTAGTTGATATTCTATTCGCCATTATATCTTTATTAATATTATAATTTAAGCATCTTTAATGAACTGCAATAGCATTGATCATACTTTACAAATCGATATTATTTAAAAAAACGCTAATATTGTTATTAACTACTAATTTAAAATATTCTGTGTATATAAACATGCATATATAATTGTAGAGCCTGGAAGAGGAATTTATCGAAAAGGATATTCTTTGCTCGATCAAAATTATTCATGAGGTTGTATATAGCTGACAAGAACTTACAAATTAGAATAACGTTTTTTTTATATATATTTGTTCCGCTTGATGAATTTGAATAAAGCAAGGACAACAACAACAACAGTGGTGGTTTCTGCAGAATACAAGATGATACCATCCTTGGTTTATTTTTTCTCGGCTTGTCATCAGCTGCTTGCCTACAGCATTAAGTTTATATATAGAAAAAATTTTAACATACTTTAATACACGGAGAGTTCATTTTTAAACAAAAAAATTCAATGTTGTATTGTATTCAGACAATGGTAATAACAATAATAATAATAGTAATAATAATCACTTTATCCCAAGCAAAATTAATGATGCAGAATAGAAACTTCCGGCGTTATGTAGTCAGATGAAAGAGAGAATGAAAGCAGCCAGTTGCCAGGGCAAGGAAACATTGATAACCGCTTCGGGTTTCATGAGCTTGATAGATACTGATTCCGCAAATTTGAGGAGGACTCAACTCTTTTGCCTTCTGATAATTTTGACCGATCTTGCGACATTCACCTCATGACCAATGTGAAAGAGATGCCTGGCAACAGCATCGTGGAAAGCATTTGTCCCTTTGAGATGTAGGCTTTATGGTACATGTTGAGAAAATCGGAGGTATGCCTATCTTCTTTCTGTTCTTCCAATGTAACTGGTCCCACAGATACATGTAAATTTGTATACACAGTTGGAGTTAACATGAGAAGGGTATCTGTCGTCGACTTTTGACTGCATTAAAGAGCATGTTGTTCGATGGACGGGAATCAACTTATCTGCAAGATAGGCTCTGGTTAGTGACACCCTCAATCTTTTGTTGACAATTGCTGCAATATTTTCACCTTTAAAACCAAGTTGAATGAAGATGGGCTTTTCTTTCACTGTGATTTGTTCGACATTTCAGCCTTCATATCTCCCATACTTGGTAATGAACCTCTGACGGTAACTGTTGTTTTTCAACATCTCTTGAAATTCAGAAATTCTTCCTCTAATTAATCTGTGGATCATACTGACCTAACTGGCTTTATCGTACATAATTTTTAACTGGCGCTCGTTTATAGCTATTTGGACAAAAACTATTAAAATGACAGTATTGTCCATTCCATGTTGGCTTTCTATAAAGTGACTTCTGGAGACCACCATCTTCCAGGCGTTGCATGTCAACGTCAAGGAAATGAAACATTCTATCACTTTTCATGTTCCATAGTAAATTCAATAGTTGTATGTACCTCGAATAATGAATAATCTGAGTAGGTAGGAAGCATGACTTTCATTGTTGCACACTACAAATGTGTCATTGACATATCGGCAATAAGAATTGTTTCGTCGATTGCATCCTTCAGCTCTGTTCTTTCAAGGTTGGACATGAAGATGTCTGCTGAAACAGGACTAAGTGAACTACGCATAGCTACACCATCTATTCGGCGGTAAAGAGTGATGTTAAGCTGGAACTGTACATCCATGGTACACATTCCAACACTGGATGTGGGAAAAGATCAGAATGGTGACAAATGATCTTGATGGTTTCACTGGTTGGGATCCTTGTGAACAAGGAGGTTACATCAAATGACGCCATGAACTTATCTGAAGCGTCCATCGAATGGTTCACGCTTCCACCAAAATGAAATGAATCTTTCATGGTGTACAAAGCTAGCTGTTGACGAATGGGTTGCAGCTTCTCATCAAGCCAACAGGCGAATTTTCGCTGAGGCGAGTTGGTCACAGAAAGTATATATCTCACGGGGACACACCAAAGGATTTAACTGTATGAAAAACGAATCTTTTTTGATGTAGTTGTGTTCTCTGAGCTGGATGGCTTATTTGCAGAGCTTTCATCGTCTTACTCGCTAGGCAACATCTTCAGAGCATACTTCAGTCTGAAGTGAGCTTGTAGATTTCTCCACGAATTTATTAGTCATCTCCCCTGGTGATCACTTTGAACCTTGTGATTGGCTGTGTTTGTGTGCTTTCTCAACCTCTAGTCTACTTGTATTGGTATACATTGTTTCCTTGACCCGAAGTTTGACATTTTGTGTGTGAGATTTCCTTCTTATTGATTGGTAAATTTTGTCTATGTCGATGTGTCTATTGATCGACGATTCACTAAAATATCAGGTTGTCTACAAAACATTTTCTGGCTAACATTCTTGGTGTTTCCTTTGTCTAATATTTGAAAGTTGGTTGTCCCAGTTGAACTGATGTCCGTCGTTGTCTGTATGCAGCGATATGAACGAGGGACGGGATGTCATGTCTTTTGACGGCTAGTTTATGATCATGGATACAAAGACAAAGGGGAAGTCCACTTTAGCCTATGTAATGTTTTTCGCAGTTGTTTCGATTTATTTTGTAGATGATGTTGCTTTTGTCTTCTTTCGTTGTTCAGTCTTTTGATTGACATAGAGCTGAGTGAAGTGATTTTGTTGGTTTATGTGCGACGTCAATTCCTAGAGGTTTGAAGTGTCTTGCAGTGATTTCTGAGATGTCCTTTATATATGGTAGGGCGACTTTTTGTGCTTTCCTTGGGGGCCTTTGATTTGGCAGGTTGGCTTGAGGGTATATATATCTTTTGATGAAATTCCGTGGTGTGCTTTCTTTGGGTACCAATCACTAAGATCTCACACACAAAGGGTCAAACTTCAGGTCAAGGAAACAATCAGTACCAATTCAAGTAGCCTAGAGAGTGTGAAAACACACAAAAACAACCAGTCACGTTCAAGGTGGTCACCAGGAGAGGTGACTGATAAACTTGTGGAGAAATCTAAAAGCTCACTTCAAATCGAAGTATGCTCTGAAGAAGTTGCCTAGTAGGGCAGTGAAAGCTTCGCAAATAAACCATCCAGCTAGGTCAGAGTACACAAATACATCAAAATCATCCACCTGAGCCACAAATCTTCTCCATCATATCGAAAAAGGAATCTATTAGTAGGATTAAGAAGAAGTGGCCTCTTATTTTACAGCTTTTCTTCTGATGCTATAATAGTCTAAAAATTACATAAGTTATCACAAAAAATATCAATATATAACATACATTTAGAAAATATTTCAACTCGAACAGTATGTTAGTCGAACAAGAGATAGAAATACAAGATGTTTGATAATCTAAAAACCAGAGTTTACCTGCATCCTGTATAATATGATCTTTGTGGACAGTTAATGTCCAACGTCAGACAAACACGAAGATATAGAGGCGAAACCCAAAAATTTGAAGGAAGAAGCTGTAAGCACAGACAAGAAAGGAGGTGATGAGGATGACCAGTCAATCAACAACAGCAAGTACCAATCACTATCAACAGAAGAAATTTATAAGAGGTCGCTTACTCTGCTTATCTAGGCGGAATCGCTTCAACTACAGGCAGCACCACGGATGATGATGTCCAAGCGGGAATAGGACATGTAGGACAGTATGCGAATCCTCTCCACTCCGCCTCAGCATAAACAATTCAATTCAGATTTTCAACACCAATGTTAACTCAATCTGTTCTCCTAAATTAGTGAGAAACTTGGTGGGCACGTCATGGCTTGCACTTCCAATGGGCTACTGTAAAGATTCATTAGCAGTTACCTTCATTAAAGATTAGATGGCCAGTCGGCCAAGAAGAATTAGCAACAAGAAACTCTGACCGGGAACAAACAAACCGAAAACCGATTGTTCATATAAGTATAAAACTTGGGCCGATTGGACCGATTGGACCGATTGTTCAATAAATATGCAGGAGAAAATGGAGATGGATCGGATACACTCTGAGATCGCTGAATGACATCTCATGCCAGTCTATCGATTGAGTGGAAACCACGTAGAGAACAACGAGTTGGGTTTAATCCAAGGGTGACATGGGGGAGACTGTGTGAGTAGGAGATAAGAGACTATGGACGATTGTGGTTTCAGTCAGAAGAAGAGGACTGAGAAGAACAGGGTGATATACAGATGTGCTGTGGAAACCTTATGTTCCACTCATAAACCAAAGGAATAATAACTATGTAAGTAAACAAGAAGGACTTCTATGAGAGTATCAACGTTTATTTTTCCAAAATCGTTGTACCTGTTGCATAGAAAGATATTAAAATAGTCCCTGTCCCTAAATCTAGAAATAGCAAGAACGTAAAATTCAAACCCATTGCTATTACTTCCTCGTTTCTAAAGCTGATGGAAAAACTAGTACTTCTTAAACTTGAACCATCCTTTAAAAGTTTTGAAGACCCTAAACAATTTGCATACAGACAGGGTGGGAGCACATTAGACGCTGCATCCATCTTACACAACAGTATCGTCTCATCATTAGATAAAGGTGCCAAATACGTTCGTTGCACGTTTCTCGACTTCACTTCTGCTTTTGACTCTGTACCTAGATGTCTCTTGCTAAACAAGCTCTCGATGACACAGACTGAGTTCTGGGTCACAAAATGATTGCATTCTTACTTCTCAAACAGAATGCAGTACACCGTATACAAAGGTAAATCATCCTCTGCTGTACTCACTGAAGCCGGAGTCCCCCAAGGTGCTGTACTCTCCCCACTTCTCTTCTCTTTCTTTCTACATGACTTACCGCCTTCAAATGACATTAATTTTGTTAAATATGCTGACAATCTGACTGTATCTTTGCCTGTCAAGTGTCAAAGTTACTGTTCCAAATTAAATGGCTTTTTATCAGAAATCTGACAGTGGTCCAAGGAAAACGGTCTTACCTTAAATCCCTCTAAATGTAAAACAGTCAATTTCACCTTTAGGCATAAATCTGACCTAAAACAAACTGGTTAGCACTCACGAGGTGTGCAACATAGATGGCACTGAAATAGAGACCAAGTCGGAAATTAAATATCTTGGCGTCATTTTATCTGCTGATCTCTCCTGATCGTCTCATGTCTTGATGACTTCTAATAAAAAATATTATGTATTACCTTCTACATCAAGAAGTTAAGACATTCTGGAATAACCCAACCCTTACTCTTACGATTCGTTAACTCTTGCATCCTGCCTATTATTCTCTGTTGTTCTCCCTTAGTTTTTCCAGGGCTACTGAAGAAAGACCATACCTTATTACGTAGGATGTTAAAGGTTGTCACAGCAGGGTGAGCAACGTGCCACTTAACCAGCTTGTTAATATTCTGGTTGACAGGCACATGGACTCATGTAAAAATGGGCTAAATCCATTCTATCTAACTCACACCACCCTCTTCATTCACAACTCTCCCCTTGTACCTCATCAGGCAGAACCAGAAGCCTATATAGAAAACTATATGCTCGCGCTAGCAAGTACAAAAACTCAACCATACCCTACTTGGCTCGTAATCTGTTAGATAAAGAAAGTATTAGACGTGATACCTATAACTTATTAAATAGTCAGTAGAACAACTGGATCTCGTCTTTCCAACTCATATCATTTATAGATACAACATTTTCTTTCTTTCTTTTCTTTTTTTTTGTTATGTGCTGTTTTGTTTCTCTCTTCCTTACGAACTCTACTTAAAACTTTCTTCTTCGTTCTTTCACACTCTGTATATCTCGACCATTTTGTGTTACCGCTTACGCCAGTAAATATACTAGTATCTACTTTTCTAAGCACCTTCAAACATTCTGTTCACTTTTGGCTTTGCTGCTGCCGATATGCTAATATGCTGTTGTCAAAATTAACTGAGACTACCTATAATATATGTAGAATTTTATTTATGTATTGATAATGTACAAACTGGATGCAATACTGCAGTGAAAATGCTGAGAATTCCATTCTGTATCACAAGTACTGTTTTGGAATAAAGCAAATTATTATTATTATTATCCCCTAATCATATTCCCAACCGTCATTTGTATGAAGTTTGTCATCAGTGCAGTCATTGAGCACTTGACTGACATGAGTCATCTAGTCCATGTCGATCAAGCCTTCAAAAACTTTAATACTGAACTAGCATCTGAAGAAAAGCTGTGAAATGGGATCCTTTTATCCTTCACATGCCGATGATAGCTATCTGCTGAGTCACGAATAAAGCAAATAGAACGCATACTGTTGATTTCACTACTAATTAGCACTGACCAAATAAGTTGTGTATACGTTTTATTTAGTTACATTTTGTTATTTTCAAAATATTGTTTATATATATTTCCCTAAGAAAACAATGTATTTTTTCCGACTTGATCTGCTGATATATATATGTATATATATACATATTTGTTGCTCTATGATAACCTGAAATGTTAAATACTTTGTTAAATATTTAAAAATATCTGCGAAATTAATTTATAATTATCATAAAATTTTAATTTAAAAAACATATCTTTTTGAGGACAACATTTGTTGATAAAGAATTCATCATCAACTGGTTTAATTTTGCACTATAATAATAATATTATTATTAATAATACCTTTATTCCAAACAGTATTTGTGGTACAGGTATGGAATTTTCAGCGTGCATTACAATATTGCATCTAATTACCTCATAAATTTTATAAGACTTTAAAAATAAAAAGCAACAACAACAAAAGAAAAAAGAGAAATAAAAGAAATAAAAAAAGAACGGCATTGCATTCACATATTTAAACAATGCACCACAGGATATCAAATATAAAATTAGTGTGTAATAGAATATATGAGCAACAATATAATAGTAACAAAGAAAGGAGAACAAAAGCTAATGGGAACTATTAGTTAGAGTGCCGCAGTAAGTTGATCGTGTCATACCTAACAGTTTTCTCATCACATAACAGCTGTGCCAGATAAGGTATTGTGGAGTTTTTATACTTGGTAGTCCTGACATATAGCTTCCTATAGTTGCTTCTAGTTCTACCAGATGAAATGCAAGGAGAGAGCTGCATATGGAGAGGGTGTTCGGGGTCTGACAATATAGAATTCGCTAGTTTCTTACATGACATTATATGTCTATCCACAATGGTGTTAACCAGTTAGTTTAACGAAATCCCGCTTCCCCTACTAACAGCTTTTAGTGCCCTATGCAGCAAAGCAAAGTCTTTCTTAAGTAATCCAGGAAAGATTAATGGGGAGCAGTAAAAATGGATGGTTAGAATACAAGAATTGACAAACTGAGAAAGCAAAGACTGCTTTATACCAGACTGTCTTAACTTCCTAACGTAGAACGTTAAGCGAAACATCTTTCTAGTAACTAGCAAGATGTGAGAGGACCAGGAAAGATCGGGGGAAATACTAAGTCCAAGGTACTTGACATTAGGTGTAATTTCAGCCTCTATGTCGTCAATGATAGTGTGACCATGTGAGCTAGCTAGTTGTTGTAGGTCACGTCTTCGTCTGAAAGTGAAATTTACTACCTGACATTTAGACGGATTCAGCTTAAGACCGTTTGAAGAGGACCACTGACTAATTTCCGAGAGAAAGTTATTCAATATGGAACAGTCTGACTGAGAGTTAACAGGCATGGAGACAGAGAGGTCATCAGCATACTTGACAAAAGTGGCTACATCAGAATGGAGCAAGTCATGTGAGAAAAAAGAAAACAGAAAAGGAGAAAGAACAGCACCTTGAGGAACACCAGCTAAAGTAAGTGAGGTAGTGGAGGACTTTCCATTGTAGACAGTGTACTGCTTCCTATCAGAAAAGTAGGAATACAACCACTTATTTATCCAGCTCTCACTCTGTGTTGCAGCAAGCTTACTTAACAAGAGAGACCTAGGAACAGAGTCAAATGCAGATGTGTAGTCAAGAAAGGCACACCGAACATATTTGGCTCCTCTATCTAAACTAGAGACTATATTATGATATAGAACAACAGCGGCATCTAAGGTACTCCTACTATGTTTATAAGCAAACTGGTTGGGGTCATTAAAAGGCTTTAAAGAGGGTTCAAGATTAAGTAAAATAAGTCTTTCCATAACTTTTAAAAAAGGTGAGGTAATAGCAATCGGTCGAAACTTAACAGTAGGTCCACTTGTTGGTTTAGGTACTGGAACAACCTTGATATTTTTCCATGAGTCAGGAATAATACTTTTGGAAAAAGATTCATTGAAAATGTCGGTTAATGGGTAACATAAGATGTCAGCACACTTCTAAAGGATAACAGCAGGAACTCCATCAGGACCAAGGGACTGGGTAGCTTTGAGAGATTGAAGACACTTAAGGACATCATTCGTGTTAAAACATGAGAAGCAGTCATTATTTATACTATTAGATTTGGGAATCATAGTTGTTGTGTAACAAAAATGTTTTTTGGTTACTTTATCCTTAGGAGGGAGTTTAAAATCTACTGAAGCTGTGGAGAGTGAATGTGCTTTTTAATTTCTGAGAGCTAGTCAAATTCTACTGGTCTTTGTTGATTAATTAACTGGTTATGGCGTTATTTCACATGAATTTTCTAGAAGATAGAATTCACGAGCCATCAGGTTCTAAACCGGTAGACGA
Organism: Trichobilharzia szidati; assembly: GCA_944472155.2. NCBI lineage: Eukaryota > Metazoa > Platyhelminthes > Trematoda > Strigeidida > Schistosomatidae > Trichobilharzia > Trichobilharzia szidati. The sequence goes on from OX235272.1 coordinate 107,620,896, forward strand.
AAGGTCTATGGGATCAGTTCATTGATCAAACGACTTGCATATGATCTTAGGTGGAGTTGAAGAGATGAAGCAATTGACCAATGTCCTCTGAGGTTCTTGATAGGATCTAAAGTGATATTGTTAAGGACCCCTTTAAATCCGAAGACCTTCATTATTGTATTTTATTTAACACACTAAAGGGGATTACTATGTTTTTGATAAATTAATATTATAATATTGATCCCTTGAGTTCCAAGTGGAACATAGGGCTACAACAACACATCCCCAATTTGTTAGATTCTTTTCTGTACCTTTCAGCTAGCTGACCCCATGACTGCTCATAATTTATCATCACCTCCTCCCCAATACACAATCTCCTCCATGTCACCTTGGCACCAACGACCCACTCGTCGCTTTCCATTGGGATTCCACTCGAGCAATGGCCTGCATTGAGCGCGATGTCATTCGATGGTCTCCTCAGTGGCGTGTGCTCAATACATCTCCATTTTCTCCTATATATTTGCTGAGCGATAGATTCTCGGACAGTTTGTTCACATAGTTTCTTGGTGCTAGTTCTTTCTGGCTGGCCGGTCGGCCATCTGGTTTTCAATACAGAGCCAGTGAAGGAGAAAACTGGTGGTAAAAGTCTGCAGTGACCTGTTCGAAATGTATTTCGTGATGCGCCCACCAAGTTTCTGACCCTTATGTATGAATTGACTGACTGATTTGGCAGTGGTGCTGAAAATCCGAATCTTGTTCCGAATACTGGCTGAGTACAGAAGATTTACAAACTGGTTTCAGATCGATGAAGGCGTATCTTTCCTTTCCAGTTGTAAATGACTTTGACATTTTTATCCATTCCACCTGTCGTTGAAAAGATGCTGGCTGCCTAGATAAGTGAATGAACGGACCTCTGTCAAATTTCTCCTGTTAATGGTGATTGGTGCAGCTTGCTGCTGTTGCTGTTGTTGGTTAGTTGATCATCTTCATCACCTCCGTCTCTGTCTTCGCTGCCTGCCACTTTTTCCATTTTTCTTTGGTTTTTGCCTACCTGTAGGTCTTCGAGTTTGTGTGGCAATAAACATAAATAATCCACGCAGTAAAAATTCAAATGTTCTAGAGTCTTCTTATCGGTCAGTGCAGCGTACTCTTGTCTCCTCGCTGCCCACATTCTGACAAAGCGTTATCCACCAGACAACTTAGGCTGCTAAACCTGGAACGGAGGGCTAGTTTCGCATATGCCAGTTTACGCCGTCTCTGGCATAGACGTGATACCCGGCTATCGACCTAAGGGCGTGTGTACTGCTCAGCAGTCCGTTCCGTCCTCCTTTTGGGGTGTGAGACCTGTTCATTGGGAGTGGAGGACATGGAAAGACTGGCTAGCTGTCTTTGATCGTAGGTGTCTGCGTTCTATCTCCCATGTGAAGTGGTATAATAAGGTGAGTAATATTGAGGTTAGGTGTCGAGTGCTAGGTAGGTGGGAGGGGAAATCAATCGACGACGCTGTGAAATTACATTGACTGAGATGGTTAGGACATGTGTTACGAACGCCTAGTCATCGCCTTCCTCGACAATGAGTGACGTTAGCTGATATAGGGTCAGGCTGGAAAAGAGCTAGCGGCGGTCAAACCAAAACATGGCACCAATCAATGAAATCCACAACAGTTAGTCTAGGCCACGTAGAAAGGTGTAGACTTCGTGACTGGTTGGGGTTCTAAGGACGGTAAAAACCAATGGTTGGAAACAATTGGTGATATGGCTGGCTCAAAATCGTTCTCAATGATGGCTGGTTCAGATGCATCCACTCCTTGTGACTTATGATTTCCAATGAAACTGTTTTGTTCTTCGTTATTAGTATTCCTTTGTCTCACACCTCTGTTTACTGTCTCTAATATACATTTCTCCTACTTTCTTCTCTTGCTTTGTGTGCTACCAGGAGGGAGTGTTGCAACTTGAACAGCCGCACATATATGCAAAGTTCTATGTCGAAAACAGACAGACTAAACCTGGGAGTCCTGGACACCTGGCTGTTTCGTCAGTCTAGTTTGGGACTCTACATCAGTACGCATCCAGCACAGGGATTTGAACCCCGGACCTTTTGGTTACAAGGCGACCTAGGTCGTAGACCATTAAACCACTGGGATCATTGTATTGGATAAAAATTCAGGGTAGCCTAATGAATCAAGCAGAGAACTCAAGGATATCTCACTGGTAAGAGGACACTAGTGTTTAATGTCAGTGTTTTCCAACTACTCATTTGAATCAGTAGTATATACCATCATACCTTTAAATTTATTGTCTTTAGTCATTTAATCAGAGAGAACTTTTAAAAGAAACGATTCTTAAAGTATTAACCATCGACAACCTCACCATCATGTACATGATATGTAATTCATTTTGTACAACAAAACAAAAAAATAGAAGACTCAAACATATTTCTAAAAAAAACTAAAATGAAAGTGAACAAAACTGACTTCCAGAAAAATGCAATTAATTATGCATTCTCCCATGGATGCATATTATTTTACCCCAAAAAATAAAAAAAATAAATAGGAGAATGTCACTTCCATTTTATAGTCCAGGATACGATACGCAATGCTGAGAAGAATAGAATATGTTAGTGAGAAGGTGTATAGAAGTAGCGATAAGAGACACTGTGTACTACTACTACGACTGCGACTAGTACTTCTAATTCATATGCATAAATCTCAAGGCTGTGGTGGAGGTGAGTGGGTGGGTTGGCGGGTGGTTAAAATAGGCTTTAGCTGATCCTTTTCCCTCTTTTATTGAGAAGATTACATTCACTCTCTGTAGTTTCGCTATTTATAAAGAAAGACACGGGAAGTGTGTGTGTATATACTGCCTGTTTAACAATGTAAAATCATGCAAGAAAAATGAGAAAATGTTTCTGAAGTCAGCAAGTCTACATCACAATTGGCAATATGTATTTATATGTATGTATAATGTAGACAGGGGAGACAGAAAAAAGTATACGTCGGCACAGACTCCTATTTTTTTTTAATTTATTCTCTTTTATGGATGCATTACAATGCATAGAGTTAAATAATATTTTTAAGGTTTCCACACTCACCACCACAGTTGGTATACTGTAGTACCAAAAGTACCAAAAAAGAATAGATGAAAACGATAGTCAATCTGAAATAGGTAACATCTTCCGTTTCAAGTGGAGGTTTTAATCACAAGTTGTGTGGGATGTGAATGTATGCGGAAATTAATGTCTTTTCGTTCAAAAGAAGCCTTATTTAGAATCAACTGTAGTGGTCATAAAGTGATTAGATCTAACCGTGTGGTGATAGTATTACTGTAGACACCCCGATATGTACGAAACTGCATCAACTTAGTGTGGGTATTGGTGATTATTACCCTCAACGATAACTGTGTGTGTGTGTGTGTACGAAATAGAAGCGCAATTTTGCCATACAGCTTTACACTAAACAGCATTAATTCAAGTTGGTTATGTCTCATAAAAGGACACATAAAGGTTGAAAGACAAAAATCTAAAGATACTGTAATAAACAGACATGTACAGAAGAAAGATGAAATTAAACGAAGAGTAATGAGGATTAAATATATTTGGTAGATAATAAATTTGCTCTGCGGAAGTCGATTATGAGCCATGTCACTGAGAGTCTACAGCATTTGGTTCTTGGAACCTCGAGGAAACCATTCAGGAGGTCCTAAGCGACCCAGACTTACGGTCTTAGACTTTATGGATTAATGTCAGGTTTCGTTTGGTAGTGGTTGGTGGTCAAGCTAAATCACGAAATGGTAGAAGTTAGAATTCATGCACTGGCCATTGAATCGGGTGCCACTCAGTGGCTGAATGGTATACTAGCTTGTCTTGTAACCGGAAGGTCCTGGGTTCGAACCCCTGTGGTGGGTGCTTACTGCCGATGATTCCCAAACTAGGCTGATGAAACAGCTGTCCAGTACTCCAGCGCTGGTTTTCAATGTTTCTCTAACTGATATCAATCCGTGGCCAAACTCATGAAAAGGCTCCGATTTGACCACCCCTATCTCCTTTACAAAATAGTCTCATGTCAGCTGACATTACTTGATGAGGATGACAGTGACTCGACATGCAAAACGCATGTCTTAGACATCCTGGTCAATTTGGTTTCTTATTATTACTGGTCATATCAAACCATTTAAAGACAAAGAGTAAGCATGTGTCCGGTCAAGGACATCTAGCCCCTTCACATCTTCTATTGTCATTGGTCATTCCTCAAGGCTGTGCAGTCTACACATCACTTGATGGGTAACTGGATATCACCGGTGATACTCCTAACCTCAGCGGACTGAATTATGTGTCAGACTGTGTACAGGGAGTGAGAAGACGGGAATACGCTGGGCAGTTTAGAAGACTCCAGAAGATCTGGATTTCGCGGACAGTTAACATCTGATGTAACACATACTCGAAGACTTGCAGGCAGCGAAGACAGGACTACAGGTGAAGATAAAGAAGATGGAGGTAATGAAGATAACCAAACAGCCAACAGCGACAACAACAACAACCAGCACCAGTCACCATCGATCGGGGAAATTTGAATGAGCTTAATTTCTTCACTTATCTGGCTAGGAAGCATCGTTTCAATCACAGGCCGGTGGAATGGATGAAGATGTCAATGCCAGTCGGAATCTGAAAGACAAGACACACTTTCACCAACCTGAAATTGGATTGGAAATTTCTTTCACTCAATCAGCATGAAGAATAGGATTCTGATTTAAACACAAATGTAAAGCAGGTCATTCAGCCACTTCTTCTATATGGGTCAGAATGTTGATGAGCGCATCACGAAATGCATTTCGAACAGGTCACTGCTGACTTTTATCAACAGTTTCCTCCTTCACTGACTCCACACTGAACATTAGATGGCCGACCAGCCAGCCAGGAAGAATTAGCCCTAACTCTGACTAGGAACAAAACAACAAAGAGTCTATTGCTCAATAAATATATAAGAGGAAGTTGAGATGGATTTAGCATACATTGAGAAGACTGTCGAATGACATTGTGCGCAATGCAGGCCATTGCTCGAGTGGAATCCCAGTAGGAAACGAAGAGTTGGTCGTATGTCCGAGGTTGACATTGAGGAGATTGTGTGTTGAGGAGGAGGAGATGAGAGATTATGGGCACTCGTGGGGCCGATCAGCTGAAAAAGACTGCAGAGAATGCGACAAAGTGAAAATTTGTTGTTGAAGCCCTATATTCCATTCAGAACCCAAGGGAACAATAATAACATTACACCTACTCTTACGATACGCCAAGCTGGCAAATATAAGACGAAGCCCTCGTCTCCGAGTTGAGATTCCATTCATCAAACAGTCTGTTTGAGGTTGATGAAACTTCCCAAATGATTAAAGCAGTCATTAAGCTTGATAGTTCTCATCATGAATCATACTACAGAGTAGTAGCATCTGATGAATATATAAATCAGGAATAGATATGACACCTACCTACAGTGGAAAGAAGGTAACACTAGGAGTTATTTAGAATTTGAGTTGAACTAATGCACTTTCCCACTTTGAAGATATCTTCTAAGTGAATTAAACAATGTCAGTCTAGGTTTAATTTAATTAAGTCGACATATTTTCTTGTAAATCCCTTGAGAAATACAGGTGTACACATTCTTTTATGATAATTATATTCTGATCTACTGAGATACCTTAGAAATCATTCAACCTTATAATTTCATCATCGTCTATCTTCGTACATTTAAAATTACTTCCAATTTTTCACACCTATTGATTTAGTCGTGAATATTGTTCACATATACAATGGAATCTTTTATCTATTAAAATGTGATAAGTCACAGGTATAAAGTTTTCCAGCTAAACTGCCATTTTACTGGTCACTAGGAACTAGTGTGATATGTCTGGCTAGCCCTTTCTTCGGTGCAGACTGAGTTCTATCAGTCAAGTTTTGCAATGTGGCCACCATGCCACTAGGTAGCTCGCCATCACAGTGCACATTGATTTGATGATATTAGACGGTTGGAGGCAATCGGCACCAGGAAGCCCAACCTGACATAGGTTTCATGCTGGTTGGCACTCACCACCAGTCAGCAAGGCATACCTGCAATCACCTTGAATGAACTTATGGCCCTTCTGAGTTTCTAACCCATGTCACCCAGTGCTGCAGTCATCAAATCAGTGTGCATTGTGATGGTGAGCTACCTAGTGGCATGGTGGCCACATTGGTTACCTGACTGATAGAATTCAGTCTGCACAGAAGAAAGGACTGGACGCATAACACTAGTTACTAGTGTCCAATCAAAGTATTCACTACAGTCCTGCAGGAGGTCAGTAGCGAGCCCGAATAGCTCAGTGGTAACGTCTTTGACTGTAAGCGGCACTCAGGGACGCGGTGTCGAATCTCAGAAGGGACATGAGTTCATTCAAGGTAGCAGATACTCCTTACTGACTGAATTGTGAGTGCCAACTAGCAGAAAACCTAGGTCAGGCTGGGCTTCCTGTGGCCGATTGCCTCCAACCACCTAATATCATTAAACTGCTGCCAAGGTGATTATGATAACATATAGAGGTATACTTTTATTACCATAGGTGAAAAGCACCAACTTTTCTTCATTTCCTAATATTTTACTCATTCAACTATACCCCTAAGTGCTAAAATGATTGGTGGTGGATTTTAGTCTTAGTCAGAACTCCATCATCCCTCACCAGCATTGTGGGTACATCCGGCTGATAAGTTTCAGATAGAATGAAACACCTGTCGTGGATTTCACTGTTACCATCATCAACCAGGTCATATCAACTCTTGAATATAATTTTTAAGTATAATTCAAAAGTAGGCAGATTGCTGTATTCAGATGTCAAGTCATTTCCGGACTTGTTGTAAAATATGCAGTTTATATGAATAAATATGAAGGTCAAAGTGATAAAGATAGTCTTCGGATATACATTTTCTTTTCTGTATGTTTCAATAGTAGAAAGACAACTAGCTCTGTATTCTTGCCACTGATAAAGAAGGTGCATTTTTCGTCTAAAGTTGGCATGTTTCCTAATAGAGTAGACGTTAGACTACAACCGCCTTAACTGAGCATCTGAAGAGCTGAGTAGTATACATCGGTGGTAATAACTGAAGACATGCATTTAGGTTCACCCAGTTCTGTCAATCACTTCTGACAATAAATTACGTGACATATATTCAGAAATCTTCATATCTGATAGAAATAAGTTACGATTTTGTGTCCTTTGACAGACTGATACATATTTATTTATTATTCCCTTGGGTTCCAAGTGGAACATAGGGCTTCAGCAACACATCTTCACTTTGTTACATTCTCTACTGTCCTCTTCAGCTGGCCAAGTCCACGAATTATCCATAATTTCTCATCTCCTCTCCAACGCACGATCTCCCCCTTGTCACCCTTGAACACACGCAAAACTCGTCGCTTCCCATTCGGATTTTATTCGAGCGATGGCCTGCATTTCGCGTGATATCACCTGAGGGTCTACTCAGCGTGTGTCTGATCCATCTTCATTTTGATTGGACACTAGTAACTAGTGTGACGTGTCTACTCCTTTCTTTGGTGCAGACTGAATTGTATCAGTCAGGTTTCCAATGTGGCCACCATGCCACTAGGTAGCTCGCCATCACTGTGTACATTATTTGTGATGATATTGGATGGTTGGAGGCAATCGGCAGGAAGCCTTGGACCTAGGTTTCGTGCTAGTTGGCACTCACAAGTCAGCAAAGCATATCTCCAACATTGAATGAATTCATGTTTCCTCTGAGATTCGAACCCGCATCACCCAGTGCGGCCTGCAGTCAGAGACGTTACCACTGAGCTATTCTGGCTTGCGGTTGACCTCCTGTAGGGCTGTAGTGGGTATTTTGATTGGGCACTAGTAACTAGTGTAATGTGTCTAGTCCTTTCTTTGATGCAGACTGAATTCTATCATTCTTCATTTTCTTCGGCATGTTTGTTGAGCAGTTGACTCTCGGCTGGTTTGTTACCAGTCAAAGTTTCTTGCTGCTAATTCTTTCTGGCCCACTGGCCAGCCACCTGATCGTCAATATAGAGCCAGAGAAGGCAGCTGTTGGTAAGAGTCACTAGTTACCCAGATGACTCATGCATATGATTTGAGCAAATGTCTTCTCAGATATAAACATGTATCTCCAGATGGATGAAAACTTGAAAATGTACCAAACTATGTCAGAGTTTCATTTTCGAATCACCAACAGATAAAATTTTTAACCTAGATTTTGTCACCAACCAACATCAGTTACAGAATCATTGAATCGTCAAAAAGTTCCGAAACATGAACAGATATCTGTCCAGTGCTCATACGTGTACAGGTTTTTTTTAACTGAGTACAGTCTGTAACAATTTTTACTCTGAGATCAATCAGAATGTATACAAAACTCAAATTCTGTTAGATATTTTGTTTACAGTCTGCTTGATGCAAAGGTGTTTAGAAAACATGAGTTTAGACACACTACTGACTTCACGTAAGTAAATTAGAGTTTGAACAAATGAACAAGACCACCTTTTGTCTAATTCTTTGATATTTTCTCCCATTTATTCATCTCTGAAAAGAAAATAAGGAATTAAGCAATAATAGCTATTCAGCTGTTTATTTGCGGGGACTTGATTGGTTACAGGATCCCATCATGAGCTGATATTGTTAAGAGAACCATTGGAAAACCAGCTGGGAGTACTGCAAGACAACAGTTTTGTCAGAGTAGTTTGGGACCTGTCAGCAGCACTCACCAATCACAAGCGATTCGAACCCAGGATCTGCCTAATACAAGGAAAGCTGGTAGTCTATTAGTGAAAAGTCGCGATCAGTGGGGTTCAGCAGGTCGTGTGTAAGGACAAATACTCCCGCCAGCGATTAAATTGGCTAGTGCCAGTCGCGCTACATCGTGAATTGTCAGAAGTTGGAATTCATGGGCTGACCAGTCGATCGGCTCCCAGTGGCTTAATGGTTTACGAGCTCGATCACCTTGTAATCGGAAGGTGCCGGGTTCGAACTCCGTGGTGTAGGTGAGTTCTTCTGTAGATACACAAACTAGTATGACGAAACAGCTAGCTGTCCATTAATCCCAGGTCGTTTTCCAACTGTTCTCTAACCAGTGTCAGCTCATGCTGAGATCGTATACCAAATCAATATCATTATGTTTTGTACAGTCCTTTTTAACCGATTTCACGACTATTCATAAACGTGAATTTCCCCTTCTCATCATTTGCTTCATTTCACGACTGGACGCCCAACTAGTCGTTTGGCCTTTGGGTTCCACTGGAGGGCTTGGCATCTGATATCACATAACCGCTTCTTCAGAGTGTATCCATTTCCTTCTGCGTATTTGTTAGGTGACAGAATTCTGGTTGGTTCGAGTCTAGATTTCCTTCCTGACCAGCAGTATCTGTTCATTAGTATTGAGTGAAGGCAGCTATCAATGAAAGTCTGTAGTCTGTTGAAGAGGCTTTTCGTTGTGCGTCAGTCAAGTTTCTAAACAATAAAGAAGCACTGATCGACTTGGTGTTAGTGTCGAAAACCCAGATCTTGTTTCTGCATGCTTCTGGCATCTTGCCTTCAGCATTCGTTATATAGTGTTTTACTGTTGTTTTTTTAAAAATTATCGCTTATACAGTCATCAATGACCTTAGAAATAAAAATTTAAAATATACTTTATCTTGAGGCAACTTAATATTAAAAATGATTTTCATATGATAACCCTTATCATAAATTAGGTTGACCTTGTGTTATCGACCGAGTTAATTGTTCTACCTTTCTTCAACAACATTTTATATATATGTATATTTTAAGGGTTATACAAACACATCATTTAATATTTTAAAAGATTTTACTGACTTCAATCTTCAAATAACTGATGAAATAAAAAAAATGATAAAATGAGAAGTTTGTAAACTTTTCTAGAAAAGCCTGAAAGAAAAAATCAAGGCAACCTGTAAATTCATAAAGGTTATAATGACACTAGTAAATATTCAAATCTTCATACCGTAAAAGGCATTACAAATCTTCGGCATTACTGTTCACTACTAAAAAGTCTGGTTAGTAAGCCCAAGACCGATATGGCTTTCAGAGTTCCGATTCCTCTCTTAGACCCCTTGTGTAATTTCGTGATGACACAGAAAGGTTTCACGAAATGTTATTTTCTCTACATTTTATATTTTCTATGACAAGGTATTAGGAAACTAATTCAACACTATGCCATGCTGTACCCAAGTCTAAATCAGCCTCATTTAACAGCTGCCTGTATGATAGTGCCACGTGCCAGGTGATCCACAACCGAAAAATCAGTGAGGCACTCGAGGTGAATACAGGAGTGAGACAGGTCTGCCTGCCTGCCTATTATCACCGATGACATTCAAATTGTGGTGGACTGAATTATGCTCCACACAATGCGCGGGCAGCGAGTTGACAGGAATACGCTGGAATGACTGATGGGAAGACACAAGAAGATCTGGATTTCGCTTGAGGATGATTTATGTAAAATGCTATACAAAATTGAGGACTTACAGGCAGGCGGAAACCGGCGAACTGGTAGAGGAGGCAGGCACGGAAGACAGTTCTCCAGGAGAACACATGGGGAATGAAGGTGATGAGTAGAACCAACCAATAGCAACATCAACAACCGAACAGCACAAGTCACCATAAACTGGAGAGATTTGACAGAGGGTACTTCCTTCACTTATCTGGAGAAGAAGCATAGTTTCAACCACAAGCCAGTGGAATGGATGAAGATGTCAAAGCCAGTTGGAATCGGAAAAGCAAGATACGCCCTCATTAACCTGAAACCAGTTTGGAAGTCTTCTGCACTACGCCTCAGCATAAACAACAAGATTCGGACTTTCAACAGCGATGAAAAATCAGTCAGTTCTTCTATATGGGTCACAAATTTGACAGGCGTGTCACCAACTGCTTAACGAACATGTAGGAGAACATAGAGATGGATAGATCACACACTGAGGAGACCGTCGAATTACATCGCGCTCAATGCAGGCCATTGCTCGAGTGAAATCTCAATAGGAAACGATGAGTGAATGGTTAGTGTGAGGGTGACATAGAGCAGGTCGTGTGATGGGGAGGAGGAGGTGATAAATTATGGATAATCGTGGTTGCAGTCAGCTTAGGAGGACGGCAGAGCAAAGAACAAAGTACAGATGTATTGCTGAATGCCTATATTCCACCCGTAATCCAAAGGAATACTAATATAATGATAATTACAAGGCCTTTGTAATTGTGCTCAGGGGTGATGTTTGGTTCTTATTTACGAATGATGTGACTACGGTAAGGTTAACCTAAGTATTGCTCTTTCTTTGTCTACTCACCCTAACCTTTGGTCAATATATAAAAGGTTTGATAAATTTAGCTGCGTGTCTCCATAGAACACTTCAGAATCTCTGACGTAATCAACTTTACAGGAATGCCTGTAAGAATAGATGCACATAATAAAGCGGCAGTTTATCCTTCACAGTTTTTTGAATCATATTTCGGCTCAAGAATACCAGGCGTAAGTCGTGGCATAAAAAAGAGCGTTTAATACACTTAGATAAGCGACATTTAACTACTTCAGTAATAGTGTCACTTTTAAATTCCAAACTCACAAACAGTGTATTCTTTGACATTGTGATTTGGCTAAGAATGATACCTCTCCCGATGTTTCTTTCAGTAAACCTTCTAGGATAACCATTATTTAAGAGCGCAGTAAGAGGGTTTCCAAGATGTTCGTCAACTGTATCTGTAGAACAGGTTTTTGCAACACTACAACACACAGACTGGGATAAGGTTTCTCTTTATCTTGAAGACTACAGGGTTTGGTTGGTTAAAAGCCATCGTAGGATGAAAAACATTCTTTTTGCGTTAACTCACTGAGCTTCACGTGATTTATCCTTGAAAAACCATCTACAGAGCTAAATCCGGTCAATCTGAAAGTTTACACTTCTACCAGTTGTGTATATCCTTCAGCATTGTTTCAACTACAGGCGGAACTGACGAGGATATCAAAGCAAGAATCGGAAAAGCAAGACAAGCTTTCACTACTCTCAAGTCTGTGTGCAGGTCAACAACACTCAGCATGAAAAATAAGATCCGGATTTTCAACTCCAATGTGAAGTAAGTCAATGCTACTATACGGATCAGAGACTTGGCCAGCGCGTCATAAAGAGCATCTCAAACAAACTACAGACCTTCATTAACAGCTAGCTGTCTTCGCTCAATACTACTCCAGATCAGATGGCCAGCCAGAAAAGATCAGCAACAGAGATCTCTGGGAGCGAACCAACCAGGAACCGATTGTGAAAAAAGTAGGCAGGAGGAAATGGAGATGGATTGACCATACTCTGAGGAAGCAAACCATCAAGTGACATCACTAGACAAGCCCTTGAGTGGAACCTGAAATGGAAGCGGCAAGTTGGTCGTCAGTGCAAGGGTGACTTGGAGGAGGTCATGTGAAGAGGAGATGAAAACGTGTGGACAGACATGGAGCCAGGTGAAGACTCTAGCAGAGAACAGAACGCAATGGAGACGCACGGCTGAAACCCTATGTTCCTCAAGGAATTAAAGGATACAATAATAATAATAATTCAGTACTTACTATATATGTAGCTGGGCAAAAAGCCTTCACTGAATGTTGAAAAACGTTTTATTAAATTCCTTTATTTACCATGGTCATAGTGCGTTGGTGTTTCAGAAGTAAAATGCTCGTCAACTATGCATGCGGTTCAGGGTTCGATTTTCGGCTGACTCACCTCTAAACCCCACTAAGACGGTAGTAGGTCGGATAGGGAGGGAAGATTGACCACGAAGCCAAGAACCCCACTGTGTAAAATAAAATCACTACTACCGAAATTTCAAAGCTCTAGCTTAAAGCCCTATTTTCCATTAGGAGCTTAAAGGAGTAAAATAAATTGTAAATATAACCTTATTCATGGTAGTGTTGTTTTTTATGCGTTAAATTCAGTCCAATTCACTTCGTATTTGCCTGCTTTATTGTTATGATCAATGCAATTTTGACTTTAAAAAATTAACTGACTCACTTTAGAAATTCTAATAGTCCTTTGAGATTTTGTAATTTATCCACTTCAACTCAGTCACATGAAACTGGTATCAAACAACTTTATTCTTTCATACATTTGGTTCTCTTGATAAATTTCAATAGAGAAAGAAAGATCAGATTTGCAGTATATAATGTGATATCATCATTCTATTTCACAGCTTCCCTCATCAGCTAAATGCGAAATACCTGAAATGACAATGGTTATAAATAATGACAATAACATACTTCAATGTTTGAAAGGTAATAGAGAAAACATTATAAGATGAACGCATCTGGAATATAAGTATTACAATTTTTAGTTTAAGTTACCATCAATTTATATACTATCAAACTATTGAGAGAAGTGGGGAGTGAGGGAAGACAGAAAACAGAGAAATCTTATAGACAGTGTTATACAATTGAAAAGAACCTAAAAGACCTGGATTTCGCAGACGAATTATGTTTGATGTCACACAAAATCGAAGACTTACAAGCGAAAACCGACAAACTGGTCGAAGAAGCAGCCGGTGAAGACAGGACTCCAGGTGAACATAGACAAGACGGAGGTTATGAAAATAACCAACCAACAACAAAAACAGCAACATCCAGTGCCAATCACCATCAACGGGAGGGATTTGAAAGAGGTTACTTCTTTCACTTATCTACGGAGCATTGTCTCAACTACAGGAGGAACGGACAAGGATGTCAAATGGAGAATCGGGAAGGTGTGAAACACATTCATCAACCTGAAATCAATCTGAAAATCTTCGTCATTCAGCATCAACAACAAAGTGATTCGGATTTTCAATACAAACGTCAAGTCAGTTCTTCTATACGGATGGATCAGAAACTTGGCGGGTCACAAAGAATATTTCCAACCACCTGTTGCAGACCTTGATCAACAACTGTCTTCGTTCTATACTGAAGATCAGATGGCCGGAAAGAATCACAAACAAGAAACTATGGAACAAGCAAAACAGGAACCAATCGCTCAACAAATATGCAGGAGAAAGTGGAGATGGATTGGACACTCACTGAGGAAGTCACTGGGTGACATCGCGCGTCAGGCCCTCGAGTGGAACCCGAAAGGGAAGCGACGAGTGGGACGTCAGTGCAAGGGTGACATGGAGGAGATCGTGTAAAGGAAGAGTTGGAACAGTATGGATTAACATGGATGCAAGTGAAAAGTACAGCAGAAGACAGAAGCAAGTGGAGGCGTGTAGTTGAAGCCCTCTGTTCCACTAGGAACTCAAGGGAACAATAAAAATAATATACAATTGAAAACTTGCTCAATGAGTTGAGCACACTAATGTGTATAACTAATCAGGGTAATGAAAGTAATAAGGTTACCAAGGGAATGAGAGATTGACTACACTCTATTTCTTTGTGCATAAGTTTAGTCTGAAACGCTTGATTGCAATTGCTTCAGAAGTAAATCATGGTAAATTCGCCGCCCTGTGTATATTTAATATTTTGAAGGATTTAGAAATCTCGACGAAATGACCAGTATCCATAAGAGGTTCGCTAATTGCACTTTGTGAATATCTGCTTCCTTTTAGATGTAAGAAGTTTCTCGATATATACTCTGGAAACCACATAGAGGTCCTTCTTTCTGTCCTTCCAATGTACTTTCTCCAGCAAGTGCACGTAAATTTATAAACGCAGTTGGAGGTGACATCAGTAGGATACTTATCGAGTTTGGATTGGCTTATACAGCTATGACCTTCTTGAGTTGCTGTGTAAACCTACATGCTAACACTGTTTATTAGATTTTTCTGTTTTCTATCTTCTCCTACTCCCTAACCTACTTACTTTACTTTACTTCGGCTATCTCCTACGGGAGGATGAGCCGGCTTCATGAACATCTCGAATCATCGCTGCCCAGGCGCGGCGATCTGATGCAAGGTTTTGCGACAGGGTTATCCAATTCTTGTTCCACAGACGGAGTTCATAGACGGTTTGTAGCCCCAGGCACTCCATATCAGCCGTGACTGTACCAAGCCATGTTTTCAGCTGTCCACCCCTGCGACATCGCCAAGATGGTAATGGCGAGGGATTTAGAACTGATTTGACCAGATCGTCATCTGGTCGGCGTAGAAGATGGCCAAACCACCGAAGGCAACGTTGTTGGACCAGTACTGGAATTTGGTTGATGTTGTAGCAACGACGAAGAGTTCATGAAGTTTCATGGAAATTTGGTACGAGTGATGTCCCCAGAATCGCTTGGCCTTTTGTTTGAAAGTGCAGCTCTAGCCTTTACACAACCAAGTGTGACCTACAAGGCAGTAGGAGTGGAGTAGGGAGTCCACTATCCATTGGCAGCCGGTGACCGGAGTTCGGTTCATACACCTTTTTGAAAGGGGCCAGACATCCAGGACATCCAACAAGCCCTTTGTCCAAACGTCTGCCGGTGAGCTCAAGAGAGCTTCATACGCCAGTCGCTGGAGGTTTGGAATCAGGATTTAGCCATCTCCCCTTGACTGTCATCCAATGGACAGTCAACCCGGTGACGAGCACCGGGCATCCGCTTTCGCCCTCTCACTTTGGTGAAAAACACCTCTGCCACGTGAAGGCAGTGAGTAGGACTTCCTCAGGAGAGGCTATGTAAGACGTTCGGTCATATGGGAGCATTTCAAGAGGTGTGCGGAGGGGTGGCCAACCCGCAGCGCAAGGCACCCACCCCCGACCATCTCGAGGCTTTGGAGGCCCACCTAACCTGCCCCTCCTTTTCTATTTTGAAAGCATATAAATTGATGGTAACTTAAACTAAACCGATAATTGTTATCCTTATATTCCGGATGCGTTCACCTTATAATGTTTTCTCTATTACCTTTCAAACATTGAAGCATGAAATGTCATTGTTTATAACCATTGTAATTTCACTTAGTTTGCAGTAGGTGATGAGAAGCTGTGAAATAGAATGATGATATCACATTTTATGCTGCGAATCTGACCTTTCTTTCTTTCTCTATCGAAATTTAACAAGGGAAACAAATGTATGAAACTTTATTGTTATCATCTGTATATTAACTGAGCAATGTTTATTATTAGTTTTATTCTTATTCCCTTGGGTTCCAAATAGAACATAGGGCTTCAACAACATATCTCCACTTTGTTCTATTCTCTGCCGTCCTCTTAAGCTGTCTGGAACCACGAATTGCCCATAATCTCTCATCTCCTCCTCACCAGCACACCATCTCCTCCATGTCACCCTCGCACCGACCACCCACTCATCGTTCCCCACTGGAATTCCATTCGAGCAATGACATGCATTGAGCGTGATGTCATTCCACGGTCTCCTCAGTGTGTGCTCTATCCATCTCCTTGTTCTCCAAAACATTTGCTGAGCGATAGGTTCTCGGTTTGTTTGTTGCAACACAGAGTTTCTCTTCGCTAATTCTTTCTGGCTGACTGGCCGGCCATTCGATCTTCAGTATGGAGCCAGCGAAGCGGGTAGCTGTTGATAACAGTCTACAGTGACCTTTTCGAAATGCTTTTCGTGATGCGCCCACCAAGTTTCTTACCCATATAGAAGAACTGACTGAATGACTTGACATTGGTGTTGAAAATCCGAATATTTTTCTTGATGTTGAGGCGGAGTGGAGAACATTTCCAATCCGATTTCCGATTGGTGAGGGTGTATCTTGCCTTTCTGATTATGACTGGCTTTGACATCTTCATCAGTTCCACCTGTGGATGAAACAGTGCTCGCTAGATAAGTGAATGAAGGGACCTCTGTCAAATCTCTCGAAATGATGGTGATTGGTGCTGGTTGTTGTTGTTGCTGTTGATTGGTTGGTTGTATCTTCGTCACTTCCGTCTCTGTCTTCGCTATGTTCACCTGCAGTCCTGTCTTCGCCGCCTGTTTCCTTCTTCTACCAGTTCGCTGGTTTTCGCCTGCCTGCAAGTCTTCGATTTTGTGTGACATTATACATAAATCATCCACCCGCGAAATCCAGATCTTCTAGAGTCGTCTTATCGGTCAGTGCAACGTATTCCTGTTTTCTCATTCATAATCCAGTCCACCTCAATTAGGAATATCATCGGTGACAATAAGCAGGGCTGTCTTGTCTTAGTCCTGTATAGACTTCATACGCTTCGTTCAACATTCCATTATGAATTACTTGACGTGTGCCCTTCTCATATATCTGTTGAATGAGGTTGATAAAGATTTTAGCACTGCACGGCATAATGTTCAAGTAGTTTCCAAATTACTTCTTGGTCAATACTGTCTGTCGACGGTGTTTTCAAAGACAATGAAATTGAGCTTAAGAGAGGTTTGACTGCTATTCTCCGCTTTGTTCTGTGATAATCCTTATACGCTTATCCTGACTTATTGCATAAAGAAGTTGAGGCACTCAGGTATAACCCGATCTCTTCTCATACAATTTATTAATTCATGTGTTCTGCCCATCATTCTTTATTGTTCTCCATTATTCTTCCCTGGGCTACTCAAGAAAGACCATATAATACTACGAAGAACATTGAAGGCTGTAAGTAGGGTCAGTGCTATCCCTTTGACTCAACTAACTGACACTGTTGTCAATAGGCATTTGAATTCTTGTAAACACTTAGCTAAAGTTATTTTGTCTGATGGTGAACATCCTCTTTATTCACATTTGTTTCCTTGTATCTCTTAGAGTAAGACCAGAAAAAATTTCATAAACATTTATGCTCGTACTACAAAATATAAAAATTCGACCGTACCATATTTGGCACGAGTACTGTGTGAAGAGACGAATATCAGAAAAGAACTTTTACAACTTTTAAATCGTTAACTTAACTGTAAAATGTAATGATGCATATTAATGCATGTGTTATTTGTTATATTTATTTATTATTCACTATCACCTAGAAATGGTGTGATTTTGTTGGGGTTTTTATTTTTCCTATTAATAATAAATATTTTTAACATTTCATACATTTATATAATTATAAAAAGAGCTAAACCAATGCAATATGTAAAATGAAACGCTGAAAATTCCATGCTGTAAATTATTATTGTTGTGGAATAAAATGATCATTATTATTATTTCCTGAATCCAGCAATATTTATTACCATTTAATACTTTTTTCTGCATTATTTTTATCGTTCAATCAAACTTTGTGTCGATTTATAGAATCTAATCGTTTTTCTTTCATTTGACTAACTTCTCATCATTTCTTTCCCGGCATTCCACAGGTATTCAAAAAACGCTTAGAACTTAAAGGAATCAAAATGAATGAGAAAAAATCAAAGCAGACTAGTCTGAAATGTACTCATTCTAAAGTCAATCATCATCATGACATGAATGCACTGGACGATAAGAATGCAAACAACCCTAGACGTAATTTAACAAGACACTTTACATCTTCCTTAATGAATAAAAGACAATACGCTAAAGCAGACCACTTAATCAATACAACAACAACAAGTAGAAGAAGTGCATCACAAGTTTTCCCAGATTCAAATAAACCTCCAGATTTATCGGCATGTTTACAGACAACAAATTCGTATCATTGTCAACTGTATGAAGGAAAGAATGAAATACACCCGTGTAATGAACAACCTTCTACACTGGAAACACCACAGCAATATGAAGTATGTCAACAAAACGATCAACAGCAACAGCAACAGCCACAAGAAGAAGGTGAACCACACCAACAACAACAAAACAACTACCGCTTGATAGTGAGTTGAGTAAATCGAATACCATCATTACACCAAATAATAATGTTAATCATCAAAAGAAGTACTTTAAATCACTAATCAATAAATTAATCTCTTCAGATAGTACTCAGTCATTTACACCAAATTGTGATATTAATCATGTGAGTACAACTACTAGTACTAATGAAGAGAGATCTCGACGTTCCATCAAGGCAATCAGAGATAATATTGCATTTCAAAATTTGAAAACAGCTGCTATGCTATTTGTTGTAGCTGTTGTCTATATTGTAACGTTTATCCCAGCTATGCTAATGGCTATACAATACATCCCATTATATTTGCCTATATTCTATTTATATTATATTAATAATGCTATTAATCCGATAATTTATGGTTTTATGAATCAAAATTTTCGTAATGATATACGTGTGCTGATTTGTCAAAGGCTGAAATGTTTAAATTTATAGTCAGTCAGTCATCTCCCTTTATGAATCAGAATCAAATGACACAATGAACATCTTCAATACACTGACCACATTCGATTTGCTTGAAATCTGTCTGCAAAACACAATTTTATTTTTACAAAAGTCTGTATATATTGTCATTATTTTTGCTTTTTGTTTTGAAGAGTATTTTGTGCATTCGTTTATTTGTCTCTGTCTTTATTTTTTTTCAAATCATTATTGACATGAAGACAAGATACACAGTCAAAAAATGCCGGTAAACATTTTGCCATGACAACCACTTTGTCATCCATTTTAAATTCAGTCATATTGTTATTATGCATAAAGAATCTGTTGCATAACTTGTACACTGTTCTGTTATTTAAGCATATTGTTTCTTTTATTTTTTCTTTCTTGGTTATTTTCCTTTTCTTTCTTTTTTTCAAAGCAAAGTCATCCAATGTTTTTGTATAAATTCCATATTCTACTTATTGATGCTGAATAAATTGTGCGTGTGTGTGTGCGTGTTCGTGTATTGGTTAGCAGAACTGAAAAGGATACTTGTTGTGTAATGTGTCTAGTCCACCATGTATAGTGACCACCATGCCACTAGGTGGCTTGCTATCACGGTACACTTTGAATTGTTGGTATTAGATCGTTGGAGGCGATTGGTAGGCAGCCCAGTCTGACCTAGGTTTCGTGCTAGTTAGTTGGCACTTACCAGTCATTCAGCAAGGCGTATCTGCAACCTTGAAGGAAGGAAGGAAGTCATGTCCCTTCTGAGATTTGAACCCATGTTATCCAGTGTTACAGTCGGAAACATTACCACTGAGCATCTATTCTGGCTCTCGATTGACCTCTGGTAGGATTGTATTGGATATTTTGATTGCCTGCAACCGCCTCTTATCAACAGTTCAAAGTGCACCGTGATGGCGAACCATCTAGAATGGTAGCCACTTTGCAAAATTGAATGGCGGAATTCGGTCTGCACCAAAGAAAGAGCTAGACACATTACACTAGTTACTGACTAGTGTCCAATCAAAGGTAGCCAATACAGTCCTACAGGAGGCCAATCGCTAGCCCATACAGCTCACCTACTCCCAAAAAGTTTGGTGGAGGTACGTAGATGACACATTCACTGTACTTAGAACACAAGATATAGATGGGTTTTTCGAACACATCAAATCAAAGGTTGAAGCAATTCACTTCACTTATGAATTGGAAAGTCAGGAAGGGGAGCTTCCAATGTTAGATTGCAACGTAAAGAGGAAAGAAGATGGGAAGTTAAACACTAGTGTTTACAGGAAACCTACACACTCAGATATTCGCACTTCCGATCATCCCATCCTATGTCAGTAAAAATAGGATTGGTGAAATGTTTAAATGACAGAGCACAAAAATTAAGTAGTACCAAAGAAAATCTAAAACAGGAACTGATACACATAAAAGAAGCCTTGAAACTTAATAATTACCCTGATAAATTAGTCAAGAAATATGTAAGGAAATGTAAAAATAAAATAAATAATGATAGTAGCGATAGTGATAATAACAATAATAATGATAATGATAATAGCGATAATAATAATAATATTAATGACGACACCAACAATAAAGAGTCTAAATCATCAGTAGTAATTCCATACAAGGAAGGAACCTCGGAAGCCTTACGCAGAATTCTCAACAAGGCAGGAATAAAAACGGCGTTCAAACCCACAAACTCAATTAGAAACAAGCTTTGTCGGCTAAAGGATCCTGTAGAGCCTTTAAAACAAAACAATTTAGTTTATCTCATATACTGTCTGCAATGATTGTCAGGTCAAATACATAGGTCAAACTAGTAGGACAAGGGCAGTCAGACTAGCTGAACATAAAAACTTAGCAAAATCTAGATTGGTTGACCCGAATAAGATAAGAAATCTAGAGAATAGTTCAGCTATAGGACTCACTACATGCAATTACACACAACCACACAATAGGCTGGATGGGATAGGATGACAGTTTTAAAATCTAATGTCACGGGG
The DNA here is from genome assembly GCA_944472155.2 of Trichobilharzia szidati. Taxonomy (NCBI): domain Eukaryota; kingdom Metazoa; phylum Platyhelminthes; class Trematoda; order Strigeidida; family Schistosomatidae; genus Trichobilharzia; species Trichobilharzia szidati. The sequence continues at coordinate 107,642,037 of OX235272.1, forward strand.
TGGAGGGAGAGATTGATAACAGAAGCTTTGTTTATCGAATCAACTGCAAATAGATGTAATAGGAATGATTCATCACCTATCCCCGATATCTGGAAAATTCTACTACCCCAAAGACGACAAATAAGAGAGAACAAAGAAAACTTTAAAACTCAAGTGTCAAAGTCGTGTGATCACAGTTGATATGATTATGAACAATAAATTTTGTTCAAAACGTCATCCAGTAAATAATACCGTTTCACTGCGTGATATACCTAATCAACAAACTAATATGGAATTATTTACTACCACAATGCCCAAGTTTTGTACATATATTAACATACAGCTCAGTGGTAACGTTTGTGACTGCAGGTGGCACTGGATGATACATATTTAAATCTCAGAAGGGACATGAGTTCCTTCAAGGTTTGAGATACGCCTCGCTGACTGGTGAGTGCCAACTAGCACGAAGCCTAGATCAGACTGGACTTCCTGTCGATTGCCTTCAGCCATCTAATATCAACAAGACTAGTAGTCCCCCACAAGTTGCTGGATCGAATCCTGTTTACGGCTTAGATTTTCACTTCACTTTCAGTTATCCCTTATGAAATCTGTAACAGTCTGTTGACCCAAGACCAAGCCAGATGGTTTCGCAATTTATTAACACCCAACTTCTCTTCTTCTAATTCACTATGATGAGGATTAACAGGGGAAACCTGTTTTGGTAGGTGGTCCCAAAACAGCCTGGTGCTGCCTGTGCTGTCTGCAGTGAATTAATGACTTGGTGGAAAGTTGGATCTCTTTGCTCAGCTAGTGGAACGTCAGTCTAGTAGTCCCGTTATTGGTAGTTAGAATGCTAACGCGAGGACGATTTTATCTGACTTTTCTTCGCCAGCTGTCACGTCAAACAAAGTCCTGCGTGCTTTAATCTTTGAAATGACTACTAAAGTAATTTGGTAGATGGTCACTAGCAGTGAAATCTGAGATGCACGCCTCCTCCTTTTTGGGACCCATCGGATGGATGTACCTACATTCCCCGGTAAGCAATGGTGTTCTCGCTGAGCCCGCAAGGTAACTTTTTTGAAAAGAATGTCATTTATCATTTACTTTTAATTCAATTTTGATTTTTCTGTTGGTTGACTGAACTGAAATGTTTGGCTTCTTTTGACGAGTAAGCTCCTTATGCGGATGCTTCAACGAATCCAAAACAGGATGAGATATGCATCCTAGATTCCACTGGTAGTTGAAATCCACCAAACCACTTCGAGTCAATCTCCAGACATCCTCGAAGTGTCTGCATAAGGAGCCGACGTGTCAGAAGACGCCAGACATTTCTTTCCAATCAAACAACGGTGAAATCAGAACTAAGTAAATTGACAGAAGGTTGCACATGGTTATAAACAATGATTTCACAAGAAATTATACTGATGTTTCGTGATGTTCGGTGGTTGTCAGTAAGAGAAAATCAAAGTCAGTTTAAGGATTTATAGAAATCTACGAAATCCAGTTGAAATCTGGATTTGTGTCCGCTTATGTAGAAGTCGACAACTTTACGACTACCTCTACGTCGAATATAGATAGCAGTATGAGTGTTAGGCATTCACTGTGTTCTAGCACTTTTTCATTCCTATGTGTATTCAGTGCGTCGAGGGCATAGTGGTAGAATGCTCGTGAACCACGCAGGTGATTCGGGGTTCGATCCCCGGCCGACGCACTGCTTTATCCTTTACCTCGCTAAGCCAGGAATGAGACTGGTAAAGAGGGACAGTTGGGCATGAGGCTAACAACTCCAGCCTCTAAAGGTAATCACCACTGCTACCGAAACTTGAAGCTTCTAGCTTAAAGCCCTATGTTCCACTGGCAACGTAAGGGGATAAAAAATATGTACCAGATGGAATATAGGGCTTTAGGTTTTGAGATTTTAGAACAGGTGGTGTTTTTCGTTTACACACGGTAAGATTCCCAGCCTGACGCTCAAATTTCCCTCATTTTCTGACTTACTGAGTGTTGGGAAAAGTCTGGATGTGCATTATTCAGGATTCAAATCCTGACTAGTAATTAGCTCTATATAAAATTTGCCAGATAGGTGAAGCTGCAGTTACTTTGCTAAGAGTGACAATACTTTTGTGTAGAATTATGCAGAATTTTTTATCAGATAATATATTAAAAATGCCTCAACCATGACTTGTCATCGACATGAGCAAAGATTCTCCTAGACAGATTTCAATCAGTGCACTGGTATGAATAATTAATTCCAATGACTGGCGTTTTGTAACTAATTCTGATGTATAATATAAGTTCAGTCATGTCCTGAATAGATTACATTTCAGCGAAGAAAATTTTCTTCATCAGCAAAATCATCTTCAGAGGATGTACAGTCGTATTTATATTTACCAAAAATTTATTTTTTACTAATCTATTACTGAGTAGTCGGGGGGTGTCATAATTGATATAATTACTCAAAAGTGGCTTTAGAAGTAAAGTTTAAAGTCGTAAATTACGTGGTACTCAACGGAACAAAGATAGAAATTTGATGAGGTGTTTGAGTGTCCAAGTGTGAACAAGTGTGAAGGGGGTGTGAAAATGCACAAAAGGAACATATGAGACTGATAATAGTGAATTAAAATTTTTTACAGGGAACGACTGGTGAAGAGGTTAAGACCAAGGTAGAATAAGAGACTGGAAAAACGTTTTCTGTATACGCAGTTCAGGGTTATATTGACAAACTGCCAGCGCCTCCGCCATACACAAAAGCCGAAACCTGACACCCTTTGTACCATTTGGCCTCACCTTGTAGATAATCTTGAAAGACGACTCAGATGGAGTAGCGTGACTTGAGTTCACCAAGTGGTCGAGAATGTAGCCAGTAACTGTCTTGCATTGTCCTTTTGCTAACCATGACGGATAATATTCGGAGATGCGTTTGGAAAGTGTGTGCTTTGTGTGTGCGGCCAATATAACTAGCTCCACACGAGCAGGTGGGTTCATTAATATACACTGAAGTGGTCCTAAGTGGTAATTTATCCTTCACACATTCACTGATCACTTGTTACCTGAAGAAACTGATCCGTTTCTCAGATGGAAAGAAGGCCTTTCTGAGTAATTTGGAAAAGTGATTATACAGAATCTCCTTTAATTTCAACATTCATAAATGGTGGTAGAGTGTGTTGACTACTTCACTGATTTAGGAAGCTGCATCAGCCCCAACGGGTTGATCGCTGACGAAATCTCAGCACGGATACAAAAGGCTAGTTTCGCATATGCCAGTTTACGCCGTGGACGTGATATCCGGCTGGTTATCGACCAAAGGACGTGTGTACTGCTCAGCAGTCCGCTCCGTCCTCCTTTATGGTTGTGAGACCTGGCCAATGAGAGTGGAAGACATATAAAGCCTAGCTGTCTTTGATCATAGGTGTCTGCGTTCTATCTCCCGTGTGAAGTGGTATAATAGGGTGACCAACAATGAGGTTAGGCGTGGAGTGCTATGTAAGGAGGGCAAATAAATCGACGAGGCTGTGAAACTACATCGACTGAGATGGTTAGCACATGTCTTACGAACGCCCAGTCATCGACTTCCTCAGCGGACAATCTTAACTGACACCGGATCAGGTTGGAAAAGAGCCAGTGGTGGTCAAACCAAAACATGGCTTCATCAGTCAATGAAATCCACAACATTTGGTTTAAGCCAGCCACGTAGGAAGATGTAGACTTCCTAGTTGGGATCCTCGGGACGGTAAAAACCAATGAAGGCTGGAGACAATTGGTGATATGGCTCAAAATCATTCTCAATGGCTAGCGCAGATGCATCCACTCCTTGTGACTTATAATTTCCAATGAAACTATGTTGTTCTTCGATATTACTATTCCTTTTGTCTCATATCCCTGTCTACTGTCTCTATTTTGCATTTCTTCTACTTTCTTCTCTTGCTTTGTGTGCTACCAGGAGGGAGTATGGCGACTTGAACTGTTGCACATCGGTTCAAAGTTCTATGTTGAAACCAGCCAGACAGACAGCATTCTTAAACAATGCATCGTCAATGTACACACAGCTTTAACAACAAGTATTATAATTAAAGATTAAATATGAACAAAGGCAAATAATAAAGGTCAAAAATGAACATGTGATATACAAATATAAATCTAGAGGGAAAAAGTTGAAACAATTACGTCTTAGTATAAATATTATACGTAGATCGTCCATGTGGGAGGGATTTTCTAAACAACCAATGTCCATCTAATGTTATTACTACTAGAAATACAACTGACACAATAAGATGCAATAAAAATCCACCTATTTATAAATTGCACAATTCAGTTTGACATTTATAATTAGAAGCGTTTCAGTTTTGGAAACCAAAACTGTTTAAGTCACATTTAGCTATCTGCTGGATAACAGAAATAGCAATCAAGAGGGCTAAAATCAAGTTAAACAATAGTGCTTATTAGTCAAATGGAAGTCAGCGAAGTCACAGCCATTTTTAATAATAATAATAAAGTAAGTCATGCAAGAAGAAAGAAAACAGAAAAGGAGAAAGGACAGTGCCTTGAGGGACACCAGCCTCGGTAAGCAATGAAGTGCACGACTTTCCCTGACATACATACTGTACTGCTTTCTTCCTGAGAAATAAGAATGCAGCCATTTGACAACCCAACAGTCAGTTTGAGTTTCAGCAGGCTTGTTTAACAAAATGTCCCTAGGTACTGATTCGAAAGCAGATGTGTAATCTAGGAAGGTGCAGCGAACGAATTTAACCCCCTTGTCTAAACTGGAGACAGCGTTATGATGCAAGACTGCAGCTGCATCTAAAGTACTTCTACTGTGTTTATAGGCGAATTGTTTGGGATCGTTAAAGGCTTTAAGTGAAGGTTGAAGATTAAGTAAGAGTAACTTTTCCATAGTTTTTAGAAAAGGAGAGGTGATAGCAATAGGTCTAAATTTAAAACATGTTTTAGTAGATGACTTAGGTATAGGAACAATTTTAATGTCTTTCCAAACGGCTGGCACGACATTTCTGGAAAAAGATTCATTAAATATGTCAATGAGAGGATAACACAGGATATCTACACATTTTTCAATAATAAGGTTAGGCAAACCATCTGGACCCAGGCTACAAGAAGGGTTCAGAGACTGGGGACATTTTAGAACGCCATTTGTATTGAAACCAGGGATGCAGCTTTCATTAACACTTGTAACACTAAAACGTTTGGCATTTGTGAGAGAATGTATGAAAGGCTTGTTTAGTGTACACACATCAAAAGAATAAGGAATACTATTCCTCTGCTTACCACCAGTGATTCCCTTGAAAAGTTTCCATATATTAGAGTCATTTTTACATGGTCTAAACTTTTGGTTATAAGTTTAATTCAATCTGTGCATTTCAGACTTGATAAGGATGTTAAGTCTTTTCAAACTAATGTTATCCTTGATTTTCACATAAATTTTCTTTTTGCCTGAGAAGCTTATTAGGTTGAGGGGAGGAGAAACGGTCACATCTGATGAAGAGTGTTTCTCTGGGACAATAGGTGTCAAGACAAAATTTGAGATAACATGTAATATTAGAGATAGTGTCATCAAGATGATGACAAGAAGAAAACATACCGTTGTAAAAGTGGCATACAAAAGACTTGGCTAATAAATGTTTATTAGCAATTTGGTATCTCTATATTACTAAATCATGTACACCTTATCTTCAAATCATCATCTGCGCAAAGATCTTCCGTGTTGTGCCTGCTACTTCTGGCCTTCCTCCATATTGTGTTTCTTTGTCTTCCTTTCATGTTGTCTCCTATGTATCTCCACAACGCTGCTGTATCATTTGCTTTCTCTGACATCAAATCTATCTTTTTGATATTTGATGTTTCTATGTCGATGAACGACTCAGTATATATTATTATTATTGTTTCCTTTAATTCCTAGAGGAACATAGGGCTTCAGCCGTGCGTCTCCATTGCGTTCGGTTCTCTGCTAGAGTCTTCACCTGACTCCAAGTCTGCCAACACGCTTTCATCTCCTCTTCACATGACCTCCTCCAAGTCACCCTTGCACTGACGACCAACTCGCCGCTTCCCTTTCGCGGGTTCCACTCGAGCGATGGCTTGTCTAGTGATGTCACTTGATGGTTTGTTTCCTCAGAGTATGGCCAATCCATCTCCATTTCTTCCTGCCTATTTGTTTCACAATCGGTTCCTGGTTGGTTTGCTCATCGCCAGAGATCTCTGTTGCTGATCTTTTCTGGCCGGCCATCTGATCTTGAGTATTGAGCGAAGACAACTGTTAATGAAGGTCTGTACTTTGTTTGAGGTGCTCTTTATGACGCGCAGTGCAAGTCTCTGATCCGTATAGTGGCACTGACTTCACATTGAATTTGAAAATCCGAATCTTATTTTTGATGCTGAGTGCTGTTGACCTCCACACAGACTTGAGAGTAGTGAAAGCTTGTCTTGCTTTTCCGATTCTTGCTTTGATATCTTCATCAATTCCACCTGTAGTTGAAACGATGCTTCCAAGGTAGGTATAGGAGGTTGTTTCTTTCAGGTTCCTTCCATTTATGCTGATTGTTGTCTGTTGTTGTTGTTGCTGTTGGTGGTGTTGCCCAGGAATCTTCAATCTGTATATACTACTGATAAATCGCATCAGTAGCACACGGCACACTTTGATCTGAATACTTTTGACTATGCATAAGTAACTGCGGTGGTTAAGCTTCACTTCAGACAGTACAGTTTTCAAAAGATGAATCTGACTCTATGTATTGACAGTGTGTTCAAGTATCTAGTGAGTATTCGCGAGGGATTGATTCGACTGTCTCATTTTAGGCTCATCTGGCTACACTGTTTATAAGCTTGGACTCTGGCAAGATAATATATTTGCTAATTTCTTACAGAAGTCCATGTTTTCATCTATAATAGTATTAACAATTTAGTTTAGCAGTACCCCGTATTCGCCCTCCTGATGGTTTTTAATGCCCTTCGCAATGTAACGAAGTCTTTCTTATCTAGCCCGGTAAAAATTAAGTTGTGGGGGAGCAGTAAAGACGTATAGGCAAAATAAAAGAATTGACGAACTGTAACAGTAGAGACGGAATGATGCCAGATCGTCTTAATCTCCTTATGTAGAACGTCAAACGAAATATCTTTCTGGAAACTAACATGATGTAGGAAGACGAGGAAAGGTGATCAGAGGAAATATACAGTCCAATGTATTTAACATCAGACTTAGTTTCAACCTTAGTGCCAACGATATGTTCGTCCGGCTTTTATATCACCGAAAATACACTGCTAGAGACGTTTTTGTAAAATATACACACCTCACTCTTATGCTGGGTGGGGGATAAAAAGTGAGAACTTTAATTCGGTATCTGTAATGCCAAGTTAACCGATTAGCAGTAAAATGCTCCCATGCCACACAGAAGGTTCTAGTTCAAATTCTGACCCATGCACTCGTAAACACGACCTGGTATCCAAAACAAAAGGGGAGGAAAAGGAGGTTTGGCGTAAGGCAAGCAACCCTATTCCATAAAAAGAAACATTTACCACTGATAAATAAACTTTGAAGGTTAACGCAAAAATCGACTGGTGGAAGGAAATAACTGTGTGTAGTTTCTAGGGTGTAGAAAGATGAAATTGAGCAACAACCATTAAGACAATGGAATTTAAGGCTTGCAATTAGACAAGATGAAAACTGTTATTCGATAAGAAACTGCGTGGTAGAATATCCACTTGGATAGCATGGAGTAGACGAGGAAACAAGAGTGGAATTCACGAAAGCAGCATGTAAATAATTATAATAAAATTGGATTATTTAATAAAACACAATACAATGCGTCCATGGCACAGCGGTTAGGACACTCGCCAACCATGCACATGGTCCGGGATTCGATTCCCGACCGACGAACTCCTTTACCTCACTAAGCTAGAAATACACGTGGTAAACAGGAAAGGTTTAGCATGAGGCTAGCAACTCCATCCTGTAAAAATAAACATTGCTACAGAAACTTCAAGCCTCTAGCTTGAAGGTGCCCTATGTTCCACTGGGAACGTGCAGGAGTAAAATAAAAATAACAGCATTTAAAAAGAGGAAGACATAATGAGAAGTTGAATAATGACTTTAGTTTGAACTGACCAACTGTCAACACCTGACTCAGAAGAAATGAAAATCGTAGAGTTTTTGATAAAGTGAAAGCTGTAATTCAGAAGACAGTATGGAACAACATTTGTGTGAGTGTTGAGGGAAACGCAGACACAATGCACAGAAATAGTACGCTAGGATAGTGTATAAGATTGCACTGGAACTGAAATGTTTTCACAGGGGATCAGATATAACGATGGATGCAGTGAGAAGTTGTCGTAAGAATAATTTTAGTGCAGTCAAAATGTTACAATATCTTAACAACATCACACATAATGTACACATAAGATAGGAAATATCTTTGTAGTCTGTAAGACACACTATAATTCAATGAAGTCACAGGAATTTTGGTTTTGCAAGGATTTTGACTGAATTCCGTGTAGATTTCGCCAAGAATCGACACCAGTTAGAGAATAAGTGGAGGCCAGAAAGCATTGGATAGTTATCTGTTTAACTGATGTTGGCTTCTGATGAAGTATAATCTGGAATAACTGAAGTCCCTATAAAATCCAAAACTTGAATGCCAATCTCCAGTCCATTAATGATAATAACATGAATGTCACGAAGTTTTTACGAAAAGTCATGACCGGTGAAGTCAGTAATGTTGTCAGAATAAAGCAGAGACTCATTAGTCGCACTGATTGGTGGTAGCAATATATCGCTGCTGGATAGACGTTAGAATTCGCGGTTGGCTGTATGGTCAACTACTCAATGATTCTGTATTTGATAATTGACAGCGTGATGTGTGTGTGTGTATTGTAGAAGATTCCTGAACTAGGACGAAATATCTATCTGGTGCTTCTTGGCTTCATTGATCCTCTAACTGATGTTAATGCGTGGAGTAAGCTACACTGCTAATGAATGGACACTTTCTTCATTTGAAATTAATACATTTACATATAGATGCATATATATTTTTCGTTTGGCTAGTTACATAATGAAGTTGAGACATCTTAGCTTAACTCAACCTCCTCCTTTGTAATTCCTTTGTGCTCTGAATGGAACCTGGGACTTCAAATTTTTAGCTTTGGAGTTTCGGCAGTTATAGTGTTATTGTTTTTTATGGGTTGGAGTTGCTAGCCTCACGCCCAACCTTCCCTCTCTAGCCAGACCTACTATTGGCTAAGTAGCGAGGTTTAGAAGTGTTTCAGACGGAGGCCACATGTATGTTTGGCGTTAATCTTTCCGATGAACCACCAAAGTTAATCTTTCTCTTACAGTTTATCGATTCATTTGTTTTGCCCATTCTTCTCTGTTGTTCTCCTTAATTCTCCCCTGAGCTTCTCGAAAAAGATTAGGCCACACTGAAGGCTGTAAGCAGGGTTGGTGTTGTGTCTTCAACTTAACTAACTGACGCTGTTGTTGATAGGTATTTTAATTCTTGCAGGCAGTTACCTAAAGCCATCTTGTTTGATAACGAATATCCTCTTTATTCGAGACTTTTTCCTTGTATCTCTTTGGATAAAACCAGAAAGATTTTATAAGAATTTATGCTCGTACAGCAAAATATAAATAAATATTCAGCCATACATATTTAGCACGGGTTTTGTGTGAAGAACACAAATAAACATTGATAAAAGAATCTCTGAGCAATATCCGATAAAAAATATATCAAGAATTAATATAAGACAACTTTTCACTTTTCACAGTAGGCTCACCGTTGAAACTAGGTTGTGTCAGTGACTCCAGCACAGGATTTTACCTGATCAATAGATGAGGCATGCGCCAGTGGCATAGCGGTGAGGACGCTCCCCGACCATTCACATGGTCCGTGGTTCGATCCCTGGCCGACGCACTCCTTTACCTCGGCAACCCAGAAATAAGGCTGGTGAAGAGGAAAGTTTGGGCATGAGGCTAGCAACCCCATGCTGTAAAATAAACCTGCTACAGAAACTTCAAGTCATTAGATTGAAGACCTATGTTCCACTGGGGAACCCGAAGGATAAAAAAAAATAGATGAGGTAGTTACAGATTGTTACTCTATGCAAAAATGTCAACAGTCTGTCAATCAGAAGATAATTTATGCAAAGCAGAAAACTGTGACCGTCATCTTTTCCTTTAGGCAGTACTATGAGTTCTTACAGTATTATTCACTATTACGCCATTTATTCTCTCAGCAGGATTATTATGCATATAATACTTAAGTGTGTGACAGTGGCTCGGTGATAGAATACTCGGCAGTCAAGTATGCCATCCGAAGTTGTGTCCTTGACCGACAAATTCCTAAATACCGACTGGCCAGCAGAAGTCCCCTTAAAGAGGAGGCGATGAGTGCGAGGCTAGCAGCCTCACTCCACGGAAAATAAATACTACCTCTACTGAAACTCCAAGGCTGAAGCTTGGCGCCCTATATTCCACATGGAACAAACAGGAATTGTATATGTATATATCATACTTCACTGTCAACTGTATTTCCAACATTTTTCTATTTTAGTTCAATATATTTCATATATTATTTAATTGTTTCATAGTTATTTCACCTATTTGTCATACAACCTCTGTTATATCTTAACTATGACCTCATCACACATATACCAGGCTCTGAAACATGAGGAACGCGAGTCACAGCTGCTTCATCGTGGCAGGCTGTTTGAAAATTTTAGGCTCTTAGGGGTTTTCATTAGTTGAAATGTATATCTCACTGATGACGTCATAGTCCACACCTCTACGTCTTTGATTTTTTAAAAACAATTCAAAATTACGAACATATAAGTGAGCGAAGAGATCGGTATTCGTAGCTTCACTTTAAAGCTGAACAATTATTTAATGGTGTATATATATGTACGAATCTTACTGACAGCAAAGGTCAGAGGTCGTTTTTATTTAGTAAGAAAAGAAATCAAAGGGCATGAAAAATGATCATCTTATGGAACCGACGGCGTTGACGTATAATTTGTTGGTTTTATAGGTAGTTTTGTTTGATTGCATAGAGGATTTCACCATTAGCTGACATCGGTTAGAGAACCATTGGAAAACCTGGGAGTATTGGACAGCTGTTTCATCCTACTTTGGTGCTCTTCTCAGTACGCAACCACTTGGGTTCCAACCGGGTTTACGAGCTCGCCTTGTAACCAGAAGGTACTGGGCTCGAACTCAGGTGGGTGCATACTGATGAAGAGTCCCAAACTAGGACGAAACAGCTGTCCAGTACTCCCAGGTTTTCCAGTGGTGCCAGCTCATGATGAAATCCTCTATACAATCGAATAATCATTTGCAAATAAGTAATACAAAATAAGAGAATTAATGTTTGAAAATGAGTCACGGAAATAAAAGGAGAAAGATCAAAGAACTACATAGAACTTATTGTGCAAGAAATCAGGGGAATGAAATTCACGCTTAAGCCATCATAATAAGGGAGGCTGGTTGGAATGCTTATCAACACAAAATTCATTTTTCTCACTATAGATTGTTAAAGCTTCATATGCCTGAAATCCTTTTAACCGTCTTGATCTTAATTAGTGTGTGATCTGGAATGAAAGTTCTTTTTGATTCTGTGCGTCGGTGGCACAGTGGTTAGGACTCTCGCCAACCATACACCTGGCCTGGGGTTCGATCCCCTGCCGACGCACAGCCGATATCTATGGTCGACCTGCAAGATTTGGGCTACCGATATCCATGCTGAAAATTCCATACTTCTGCTGAAAATACTGTGTGGCATCAAAGTGTAATCAAAAAAACGATAAAAACTATAAAAAAACTATGATCAGAAGTAATAATGTGTTACAGCATTCAGCTGTTGACTATTCTGAATTCTGAATTTCATCATGAACTGACATCGGTTAGAGGACCATTGGAAAACCAACTAGGAGTACTGGGCATCTGTTTCATCAGCCTAGTTTGGGACTCTTTAGCAGTACTCACCAATCACCAGGTTTCGAACCCAGGACCTTTTGGTTACAAGATGAGCGAGCTTCATAGACCATTAAACCAACGGGACCCGATCCAATGATCATTGAATGAATTCCAAATTCCGCCAATTTACCATATAGTGCGACTGGCACTAGCCAATGTCATTGTTGGCAAGTGTTTGTCCTCACACCCAACCTGTTGCACTCCACTGGTTATGGATTTCCACTAGAAACCAGGTAACTACCTACCTACCTGAATAGGGCCAGTCACTAGTAAGCATCAGATTGATATTCAAGGGTTGGTTTGCAGGGATTTGATTGGTTTTAAGATATCATACTGGAAAGTGGTTATGTGTGCGTTCAAACAGTGTCTCACTGATACGGTCTATGAATTTAGCTCCACAGCAGCAAATGAATTGTTGTTGAAAACACAGTAGAATCTTTACTTTTACGTTTTGGTGAACAAAAATTAAAACACAAAATAATCGAGCAAAGAATATTCTTTTCGATGAATTCCTCTTCCAGGCTCTACAATTATATATAAATGTTTATATACATAGAATATTTTAAATTAGTAGTTAATAACAATATTAGCGTTCTTTTAAATAATATCGATTTGTAAAGTAAGATCAGTGCAATTACAGTTCATTAAAGATGCTTAAATTATAATAATAATAAAGATATAATAGCGAATAGAATATCAACTGAAATTAGGGAAATTTCACAAAAATTCTGGATTATTCAAACCTGGATGGCCAAGGTAATGATAATGACTGAACTAACTTCTTTTGGGTGCATAAATTAGGCTTATTAATATGGATCCCCACAGCCTCAGCAATATTTAGAAGTCGAACTCTTAAAGCGAAATTGAGATTCGTAGGTATGCGGTAAATGAATTTCAAAGCCTCATTGACATCAATCTTGTGTTCTGTATCCACAAGATGAAATAGAATAGCGCTACGAATAGATTTTGTTTGTCCTTTGCTTAACCAGGTAGGGTGATGTTCGGAAATTCGACGCGAAACACGCCTAATTGTACGGCCTATGTAATTGGCTCACCTTGTGGAGACAGAACACAAGACTGACGTTAATTATGCTTTCAGGGTCATTTACCGCATACCAACGAATCTCAATTTTGCCTTAAGAGTTCGACTACTAAATATTGCTGAGGCTGACTGTTGGGATCCATATTAACAAGCCTAATTTATGCATCCAAAAGAAGTTAGTTCAGTCATTATCATTACCTTGGCCATCCAGGTTTGAATAATCCAGAATTTTTGTGAAATTTCCCTAATTTTAGTTGATATTCTATTCGCTATTATATCTTTATTATTATTATTATAATTTAAGCATCTTTAATGAACTGTAATAGCATTGATCATACTTTACAAATCGATATTATTTAAAAAGCACACTAATATTGTTATTGACTACTAATCTAGAATATTCTGTGTATATAAACATATATATAATTGTAGAGCCTGGAAGAGGAATTTATCGAAAAGAATATTCTTTGCTCGATTATTTTGTGTTTTATAGATGTCTGAATGAATATTTTTCGCAACAAAAATTAACGCAGAAAAGGCGAACGGTGGAAGTGCAGCAAATCAAAATAATTTTTAAAAAATGTACATTCCCAGTAGAAAATATCAATTTTTGTTTACTGAAAAATTCTTATAACAGTAACGTTTTGACAAATGTCATCAAACACATATAAGCTTGGTGAAGTGACTTCCAATATACACTGATTCCCTTAATCAGACCAGGTCAGCATGTCATTTACAGAATTTAAAAAACAATTGTTTATTTAAATAAATAAATTCGGATGAAGGCGGTTATCTGATAGAAAAAACCGCACTGCGAACAATCTGTAAACACATCTACTTGTCAGCTGAATAACTGACAATAAGCGGCATATTTACTCTTCAGTCGCCTGTCAGTTTGTTGAAAGGTCAAATAAACCTTTTTAATTTTTTCTTATACTTTTTAGTATAAATTAAAGTTGTTTTTACGAGTTGATCACGGATTGATATCAGTTAGAGAACCATTGAAAACCACTCACAGGGAGTACTGGACAGCTGTTTCATCAGCCTAGTTTGGGAATCATCGGCATTGGTTGGGGTCGCGCTAAATCACGAATTGATAGAAGTTAGAATTCATGGGTTGGCCATTGAATTGGGTCCCAGTGGCTGAAGGGTATATGAGCTTGCCTTGTAACCGGAAGGCCCTAGGTTCGGCTCCTAGCAGTAGGTGCGTACTGCCGATGATTCCCGAACTAGGATGAATAAGCTGCTCAGTCGGTCGGTCGGTCGGTTTTTGACATAGAACTTTGCACATATGTGCGGCAGTTCAAACCGCCACACAAAAAGCAAGAGAAGAAAGTAGAAGAAATGCAAAATACAGACAGTAGACAGGGATATGAGACAAAAGGAATAGTAATATTGAAGAACAATATAGTTTCATTGGAAATTATAAGTCACAAGGAGTGGATGCATCTGCCTCAGCCATTGAGAACGGTTTTGAGCCATGTCACCAATTGTTTCCAACCATTGGTTTTTAACGTCCCGAGGACCTCAACCAGGAAGTCTACACCTTCTCACATGGCTTAGACTAACTGTTGGGGATTTCATTGACTGGTGCCATGTTTTCATTTGACCACCGCTAGCTCTTTCCCAGCCTGGCCCTATATCAGCTATTATTGCCCGTCAAGGAAGTCGGTGACTAGACATACGTAGCACATGTCCTAACCATCTCAGTTGATGTAGCTTCACAGCCTCGTCGATTTATTTGCCCTCCTTACATAGCACTCGATGCCTAACTTTATTGTTGCTCACCCCATTATACCACTTCACACGGGAGATAGAACGCAGACACCTATGATCGAAGACATTTAATCTTTTCATGTCTTCTGCTCTCAATGGCCATGTCTCACAGCCATAAAGGAGGATGAAGTGGACTGTTGAGCAGTACACACGCCCTTTGGTCGATAGTCGGATATCGCGTCTACACTGCTCAGTACTGTGATCCTGATTTTCAATGGTTCTCTAACTGATATGAATCCGTGATCAACTCGTAAAAACAAATCTAATGTTTACAGACAGTATAACGAAATCCCATTTTCTTGTAATTTGAACAAAATAAACGATATAATTTAAAAAGAAATTTTTCTTTTTAAAGTATTGGTTTGTAAGGATTTGACTGATTGGTTACATATATTTATTATTAGTTGACATCGGTTAGAGAACCATTGGAAAACCAGCTGGGAGTAATGGATAGCTGTTTCAACAACCTACTTTGGGACGCTTCAGTAGTACACACATATACCGTGGGGTTCGAGCCTAAGACATTCTGGTTACAAGGCAAGCTCGTATAACATTAAATCCCCGGATCGGATTCCAGTGGCCTAATGGTCTACGAGCTCGCTCGCCCTGTAACCAGAAGGTCTTGGGTTTGAATCCCCACGGTATATGTGTGTACTGATGAGGAGTCCTTAACTTTACTGACGAAACAGCTGTTCAGGACTCCCAGCTGGCTTTCTAACCAGTTTCAGCTCATGACGCAATTATTCTTATTGAAACTTAAGCGTACACATGATAGTATGTCATATCCCGGCAATACTGCATCGAAATGGTCATAAAAATATTCAGACATCTATGAATTGTTTTGTAGATTTTGAGAGCATGTAATTTTTGTTTTCCTTCAGGTTCCCCAGTGGAACATAGGGCTCCAAGCTTGCGGCTTGAAGTTTCTGTAGCAGTGTTTTATTTTACAGGATGGGGTTGCTGCTGGCCTCATGTCCAACCTTTCCTCTTCACCAGCATTATTTCTGGCTTAGCGAGGTAAAGGAGTGCGTCGGCCGGGGATCGAACCACGGACCATGTGCATAGTCAGCGAGCAGCCTGACCGCTATGCCATTGACGCACAACTTAAATGAATTCGAAAAGCATGATAGTAAGTTGTACATACTTGATAATGCATAGAAGTGATTAGAAATAACCTGTGTCAATAAGCAATACTTGCTTGGTCTAAACACGGAGCAGCTAGACGTGTCGTATCACTCTAAGATGATAACTGGTATCCCTCGTTTTTGACTCTAAGTGAATTCAATTCAAGAATTATAAACAAGCAGGATTTAATGAATTCATCGAATTTCGACAGAACTCTTCCCCAGCTGAATACCTTTCTACATGCGTGGATACATATATATATATATATATGTATATATATAGTATCAGAAATACATTGGGAGACATAAGATTGATAAATGAATAAACTTCATTCAGGTAATCATGCAAAACGAGACGTGTGAACACTTTTCAGGTCATTTTCAAATAGATAAGGGGAAAGGGAGTATGAGAAATTAAATTTAAGATAAAATGCATTTCACTTCAGTTAGATCCCTTAGAAAAATAATTAATTATCAGAGAAAGAACTTAAATATATCAAGAACTGCGAAATGAGTTATATCGACAATGATAATAGTAGTAATAGTAATAATATTGAAACGAGTGAAGAAAATGCTACTGATAAAAGATAGTTTTAATTGAATCACGAATTGGTAGAAGTTAGAATTCATGGGATGGCCATTGAATCGGGTGCCATCCAGTGGGTGAATGGTATACGAGCTTGCCTTGTAATCGGAAGGTCCTGGGTTCGACCCCTGGCAGTGGGTGCTTACTGTCAATGATTCCCAAACTAGGCTGACGAAACAGCTGTCCAGTACTGTGGTCCTAGTTTTTAATGCTTCTGTAACTGATATGAATCCGTGATCAACTCGTAAAAACATAATTAACCCTTACAAACCATACTATAGAAAATAATAATAACAATAAGAGGTAGAGTAAAATATTAATAATAAGAATAACCATAATAATAACAGTTTATAAATAAAACATATTACCATGGTAGATTCAGAGTGACTACCCTTCCCTTCTGCTCACAGTGATCTGGTTTATAAAACTTTAATTTCACCAGCCTCCTCGACAGTTGCAAGCATCTTCCTGTTTGTTTGTCCACTGATAACAGTGAATGACTTGGCATCGTCAATATCGTACCCGTAGTCCACAAGATACTTTGTTGTTAAGCATTTTAGCATTTTGACTTCAGCTGTTTTGAACCACTTTGGCAAATTTTCCATCATGCCAGTAAACAGTCATCTTTCTGTACGACTTATGTATTTGCTTCCGCCCACAAACACACTCAAACTGATATACACAGTTTAAAGTGTCGAGGATTGGTGACTGGTCTTTCTTAGATGGACTACGGATTGATATCAGTTAGAGAATCACTGAAATCCAGGTAAGGTCTTCGATTCGAACACTGATAGGTGCGTACTACCAGTAACTTCCAAACTAGGGTGAGACAGTTGTCCAGTACCCACTGTTGGTTTCCAATGGTTCTTGTAACTGATATTAGTCCACTGTAAAGCATTCAGTTCATGTGAAATTGTTTACATCAGTTTTTTCTGCATAATAAACCAGATAATAACATCATTATTAATACTCGATTTGAAAAATGTCTGGTTTATTCATGTATGATGCAATCTATCAATCATTTGTAGATTCGAACAAATTAAATAATAAATAATAATAATAGTCACTTACAATCAATTAAACTCTCTGTCCTTGAAATTCCCCCCCCCCCCCCCGCTTTGTTTCTTCTTTACAAACGTAATTCAATAATAAATTGGTTATGTCGAGAAAATAAGTTAACAGAATGTTTATTTGAACAAAGCAACAACTACAGTTTTAGCAGAATAAAATGGTACCATCTTTTATTTCGTCGCCTTCTCGTCAGCTGCTTACATGGCAAAGACATTATTAAATGTATCTACAAAAACAATTTTAACATACTTGCACAGAGTTTATTTTAAACAAAAGTCAATCGATCAATATATGCATCCAATAACAATATAAACATATATATATATTTGTAATATTAAACACTTTTCCGAACAATAATAATCATACACAATGGGAACTTTTCAGCATCTCGCATTCGGATGAAAAATATGCAGTTACCAGGGCAAAGGAAGACTGATAACTGCTTCTTTCTGAACGCATAAGTCAGGTTTCAGGCGTTTGGTGGAACTGGCTTCAGCAAACTTAAGGAGAATTGAGCTCTTTTGCTTATTGATAATTTTGAACGACTTTTCGACGTCTACCTCATGACCCGTGTCAAGGAGATGCCTGACGATAGCACTGTTTAAAGCATTTGTTCCCTTTAGACATAAGCTTTTTGGAACATGTTCAGAAAATCGTAGATATGTGCCCTTCTTTCTGTTCTTTCAATGTAACTGCTCCCGCAGATACATGTAAATTTGCATATACAGTTGGAGTAAATGACAGGAGAAGGATATCTATCGATTTTTGATTGCACCAAAGAGCAAGTTGTTCGAAAGACGGGAACGAGCTTAGCTGCAGCATAAGCTATGGCTAGTGATGTGCTCAGCCTTCTGATGATCATCACTGCAATGTTTTCACCTTTATAATCAAGCTCAAAGTAGATTGGCTTTTTTCTTACTGTGATTTGTTTTTCATTTGTGACTTCAGATCTTTCATACTTGTTTATGAACCTTTTAGGGTACCCGTTGCTCTTCAACATCTTTTCAAGAAACTCAAATTCTTCCTCTAGTTTCTCTGTAGAGCATATTCTCCTTGCTCTATAGTACAGAGTCTTGACCAGTGCTCGTTTATAGCTATTTGGACAAAAGCTATTGAAATGTAAGTATTGTCCTTTCCATGTAGGCTTTCGATAAATTGACTTTTGAAGACTACCGTCTTCTAGGCGTTCCATGACGATGTCGAGGAAGTGCAACTTTCCGTCACTTTCATGTTCCATAGTGAACTCAATATTGCCGTGTGCATCATTGAATAATCTTAGTAAGTGTGAAGCATGACTTTCATTTTTTCACACTATAAATGTGTCATTAAAGTATCGACAGTAGGAAGTTGTTTCATCGACTGCATGCCCCAACTTTGTTCTTTCAAGGTTGGACACGAATATATCTGCTAAAAGAGGGCTAAGTAGACTGGCCATAGCTACACCGTCTATTTGGCGGTAAAGAGTGTTGTCAAATTGGAATTGCACATCCTTGGTACACATTAGCAGTAGGCGTTTGAATTCCGACTCTGGGAGTGGGAGAAGATCAGACTACTGACAAATGATCTCAATAGTTTCGTTGATTGGAATCATTGTGAACAAGGAGGTTACATTAAATGACACGATGAACTTATTTAAATAAACGTTCATGGGGTTCACACTTTCAGAGAAATGAAATGATTCTTTCATAGTGTGCACGGCTAGCCGTTGACGAATAGGTTCCAACTTCTCCGCAAGCCAACGTGCCACCTTATGTTGGGGCGAGTTGATCATCAAAAGTATAGGTCTCAGGAGGACTTGTTTTTTGTGTATCTTTGGAAGGCCATACATGTGTGGCAAGCGGGACCCTCGGGGTTTCAAATCATTGTACGTATTGTCGTCAATCAATTTCTTCTTTAGAAGATCTCTCAGTGCGTTTGTGATACGTTTTTCGACAGCATCTGTCTTATCTTTTTGGCAATTGTCATCTTTAAACCTCAGCTAGTGAATTGCTGTTTTATAATATGTGCTTAGGCAAACGTCTTTTTTGGTAGGATAGGTGTAAGTCAATGCAGGAGCAATCAACCTAGACTGGAGTGTTCATCATATAATGTTCATTTGTCTACCATTGAGATTTGTTCAATATTCGTAGGATGGAGTGGATAAGCTTTGCTTCTTTTCTTTTTAAAACTGTCTCATCATTGGAGGAGTGATCATAATGCATAATACGTCTCTACTCTTCAGTGATACTCACTAAAGTCTATCAGTCAGTTTGCACCAATGGTTGATTCCCAGTGATCAATACTGTATTAGATCTGAAGGAGATTTAAAACAAGCAACAAAGGGGTTAATAAAGCAGGATTTAATGAATTCATCAAATTTCGGTAGAACTCTTTCTCAACCGAATACTCTACATACACGGATATATACACTGTTACAGACACATTGGGAGATATAGGACTGATAAGTAAATATACTACATTGAATTAGTCATACAGAAAGACAGGTGCGAATGTTTTTCAGGTCATGTTCAAATAGATAAGGGGATAGGGAGTATGAGAGATTAGAATTAAGATAAAATGCATTACGCTTGAATAACATCACTTAGATAAACAGTTAGTCGTTAAAGAATATATCAAGAATTGCATACATAGTAATATCAATAGTAATAGTTATAATAATAACAAAAGCAATAATAATGCTGAAGGGAATCAAGATAATGCTACTGATAAAAGATAGTTTTAAATGAATCAAGAATAATGATAATTATAATAATAATAAAAGGTAGAATAATAGGTAAAACGTATCACCATGGTAGTTTCAGAGTGACCACCATCTCCTTTTGAACACTCAGAGACCTGGTTTATAAAGTTGAATTGCACAAGCCTCCTCGGCAATCGTAAACATCTTCTTGTTTATTTGTTTGTTTGCTGACAACAGTGAAAGACTTCACAACGTCGATATCATGTCCACTGTCTACACGATGTTTTGTTATTGAGGTTTTTCGGCACTTTGCATTCAGGACCTAGAAAACATTCACACATGTCTTTCTGCATGACTAATTCAGTGTAGTTTATTTGCTTATCAGTCTTATATCTCTCAATGTATCTGTAATAGTGTATATATCCGTGTATGTAGAATAGTATTCAGCTGAGAAAGAGTTGTACCGAAATTTGATGAATTCATTAAATCCTGCTTTATTACCCCTTTGTTGCTTGTTTTAAATTCGTATCGGGAAATCAATGTTTTCAATTCCTGAAGGAGATTAATTGTCATCCTAAATAATTCAATGGTATGGTGTCTGCATAAACACCAGAGTGACTCCAGTTTAAAAGTCGCAGAGAACATGAATCTGTATAATGTTGTAAGTACGCCTAAATGACGAGTAACACTAGGCACGAAACATAGGTGCAGGTCTTCCTCCAGGTTTCCACCCCCTGGGGGCGACATCTAACAAGGCTTCTATATTTTCAGTGATCATTTTTTTGGTTCTAAATCCACACAATGTGATTATTTTACTTCGGTTTTTGAAAAGATATATGTGGTAGCTCTACATGTATAATATACGTTCACTAAAAGTTCTTTATAGGCGACGGAACAGTGTTTCGAGATGAGGAAGCTAAGATATTTTAGGGATGGTGAATATAAAACCAATGTCACCATTGTCGGTGGCATAGCGGTTAGGACGCTCGCCGACCATGCACATGGTCCAAGGTTCGATTCCCGGCCGACGCACTCCTTTAACTCACCAAGCCAGAAATAACGCTGTTGAAGAGGAAAGGTTGGGCATGAGGCTAGCAACCCCATCCTGTAAAAAAAGTACTGCTACAGAAACTTGAAGCCACTAGCTTGAAGCCCTATGTTCCACTGGGAACGTGAAGGAAATGAAAAAAAATCACCATCGTTTTAAATCACATGTATTGGTGTAATCAACAAAGATTAAATGTGAGATGAGAAGCTGGTCTGTAGCAGGAGTGCTAGACATAATGCCTAGTAGCTGAGCTATAAGGTCCAACTGTTAATTGGTTCATCACTTCTCTGAAGTTATTGTTACTTTTATTAGTTTCAAGTGGATTAGAAATATGCTTGATAGACGGTTGAGTGACATCACTCGCCAGACAATCGTCTACAACATGTTTAAAAAGCTGAGAATTGGGCATGGTGGGATAAAATGGAGAACATCAAGTGAAGAGGACATTAGAGCTTTTGAGCAATCGTGCAGCAGGCTGAAATTGATGACTAAGAGCTGGGTGGAATGGAGGTGTGTTTGCGAAGAAGTATATGCCGCTTGGAACGCATGGAATGAGTAGTAATAATAATATGATAATTTGTTTGAACGTAAGTGGTTCATAGCGTGCCTCACGTCTGCGAGAATAAACCTTTATATCGCATTAGATATAATATTGAGCAAACGCCCAGTTTACAGGCACAACATTCTTACTACGCTATGATAACATACATGCCATAGCATAGAAGTTTCATAAAGGTTTTATAAAATCTATTTGAGAAGTGTAAGGCAGTAGACTACATAATGTGCCTTGAAGCATTAGATCACACCAAGAATAAAATTATATTGATGAAAGAGACGCGAAGTGTAGCTTAGAATACCTTCGATTTTTCGCCAATCATCTCACTGTAATTTCTTCAATCTAGTTGAATGGATAATTCGTCGTAGTCACATAAAAACTATGTCACTCGCGCCAACATAAATTCTTTCCGCCATTGAGAAGCACTTTAGAAGATTTGAATTTAATTTCCAGATTTTGTTTTGATAATGTTCACGTTGGTGTGCACTCTCTCTGCTCACTCTCTGCTGGATCATCCTATCATACACTGACAGGATATCAAAGATTTTGTTCTGCTGAGTTTCTTCTCAAGGTCTTTTCCTTTCTTCCATTTCAAGTGAAAGGTAGGAATTTAAGCTTCCATGCTTGAAGTTTCCGAGTTCCATTTTTTGGAGTGGAGTTGCTAGCCTCAAGTCCAACATTTCCTTTGTCCCAGGCCTACTACCAGCTGCTAAATTACTTGTGGTTTAGGGGGATGGTGTCAACTGGGAATCGTATTCGAAACCCTTACGTGGTTTTCAAGCATTTGACCACTTATATGACCAAGTATACTACTAGTGATGCAAGGAAATGCAGTACAATCAGCGTCAAATAGTATTAGGACTTTAACTGGGAAATGTTCACGGCTTTACTCGATAATGTGGCTCTAAATTGTTCAGTCAAACCAACTTCTGACTGAGAGGTCATCCGTTTAACTATTTGTAAGGTTCTACAGTCCATATAAGATATGCTATGCATATTGTATCACCCAGTGATCATACAGAACATCGCAGATTTGATCAATAGAGCACCGGGTTAGAATGTCAGTGAGAATACCCTAAATTACCCATTGAGAACTCTAATATACGGTCGTCTGATGAGTCCCAAATAAGACAAAACGTGTTTCATGAATGCCACTGCAAGTCACTATTACATCAAGTAACATCCTGATCAAAGTGCTTTAACAAGCACTAACGATAATATATTATTATTCATTGTTATCATAACCCTTTAAGCTTCCAGTGGAATATAGGGCTTCAAACTAGAGCTTTGAAGTTTCTGTATCAGTGGTGTTTATTTTTACAGGGTGGGATTGATAGCCTCATACCCAACCTTCCCTCTTGACCGGTCTTGTTACCGCCTCAGCGGAGTAAAGGAGTGAGTCGGCCGGGGATTGAACCACAGAACACATACGTGGTTGGCGAGCATTCTGTCGCTGAGCCACCGATGCAAGGATGATCTGACGATAACTATACAGTGTATGCCATTGTTTTTAACATTTTCTGCCTAGAAATTCAGTTTCATTCATGAATCCACTCCAAGAGAAAATTGATGAGAGAACTACTTATCCTAAACTTCTGTTATCACCTGCATTATTCAATTAGAAACTAGAAAGATTATGTGACTGACAGATAGAGGCAGTCGACAAGAAGTCTTGATGCTCATCAGCAGAGTGTATCTACGACATTCATAAAGTGAATTAAGTCTACAATCAAAGATCACATACGTGAATTATTCGACCTCCTACAGGAACTAGTTATATATCATGACAGACAGCTGCAAGTGAACAATTTCACAATGCCGTACTGCATAACTATTTTATATCAGTTCATGACATAATGATGTGGGCATATTATGGGCATACCCTACAATAGATGACTTCACTAGAATAGGTAAATACTTTTCCACTAAACCATATTTATTTTAACAGATTATAGAAATGAGTTAACCGGACTCACAATTGACCTTCTGTTGGACTGTTATGTCACACTGATTAGTCACTGGGGAGTAATCGATGTCATCTGTCTAGTTCATGGTGCTGGTACTGACTGACCTCTATCCATAAAAACTTACAATGTGGTTATCAGCATTGCAGCGCACTCCAAAATGGTTTTACATAGCTGGAAGATGTGACTACAGCACTGGGTGTCGCAGGTTCGAATCTGACAGGAGCCATACGTTTCCTCAGGGCTGCAGATATGCCTCACAAGTGACTACCAACATTCACAAAACTTAGGTCCAGTGCTTCCCACTGACTGCCTGCAACCACATAATATCAGTTCAGATGGCGCCACAACAGCAAACCCAGTAGCTTGGCGACCACATCGCAAACCTGTCAAGGAGAATTTAGTTGGCGCCAACAACATAGACTAGAGAGAAGACACTTCTTACTCCCCAGTAACCATTCAGTAGAAAATTATATATTATTTGTGACTTCGGAGTGACAGTGGTGCAATATCTTGTCATAAGGTATATACATAATGTTCGGTGATAATATGTAATCAGTAGGAAGAATCAAGATCAGATGGTCAGAAAAGATCAGCAACAGAGATCTCTGGCAATGAGAGAACCAACCCAGCAGGAACCGATTGTGAAACAAATAGGCAGGAAGAAATGGAGATGGATTGGTGGCCATACACTGAGGAAACCATCAAGTGACATCACTAGACAAGCCATCGCTCGAGTGGAACCCGAAAGGGAAGCGGCGAGTTGGTCGTCAGTGCAAGGGTGACTTGGAGGAGCTTATGTGAAGAGGAGATGAAAACGTGTGGGCAGACATGGAGACAGGTGAAGACTCTAGCAGAGAACCGAACGCAGTGGAAACGCATAGCTGAAGCGCAATGTTTATCTAAGAATTACAGGAAACAATGATAATAAGGAAGACCTGCGCCTCAATACAATTCAGTAAGACATCCCCAAAGGAATCGATTAGTTTTAAGATACAAACTCACATCACACAATGCTAAATTCAGAGACGTTATTACTTCTGTGCTTCATAGTCTCATTGTTATGTAAAGAGTATTCTGTCGACTGCCTCCAGCTAGTCAACATGATGGATTACTGTTGGTACAGTCGGACAGTTAACTCAGTCGAGTGAATTGACTAGACAGTAGACTGACAATTTCTGTCCAGTAAAGCCAGTAAAACTGGCTGAAACTTCACAAACCTTCAACATGATCAACAAAACAAACAGCTTGTTTCTGATTAACCTGATTAAATTCCAGATTTTTGCTCTTTTTCCGACAAAATTCTTTTTTTTCTCATTCCCACTGTATATAAAAATTTGAATTTAATTAAAACATGGTTTTAAAATTTTATTTCATTCACATGTGACTATTTTTATTTGATATTTTATTTTGAAAAAAGCTGGATTCTTCATTATAGAATGGATATTGACATAAAGGTAGTCTCTTTTTTGTCCAGCTTATCAAAAAACCTGAAATATACATTTCAGGTGGTACCATTGATTGATATCAGTTAGAGAACCATTGAAAAAATACCATGGAGTACTAGACAGCTGTTTCCGTTGTCCTAGTTTGCAAGTCATTGCCAGTACGCATGCACGCACGCATCACAAGGGGTTTGAACCCAGAGCCTTCCTATCGATTGCCTCCAACCAGACACTATGATGGATTACTGATGGTAAACAGAAAGATTTACTCAATTGAATGAGTTTACTAGTGCGTAAACTGACAATTTCTCACCAGCAAAGCCAATCAATCACTGAAGCTTCAAAGACCAGTAGGTTCCATGCAGTTGGAAGTGAGTATGGAGTTCCCCACTGATGATATTGGCTGGTTGATAGTCACGCTGAAACCACGAACTGTTAGAAGTTAGAATTCGTCGACCGGTTATTGAGTCGGGTGGGTCTTAGTGGCTGAATGGTCTGCGAGCTTGTCTTGTAAGCAGAAGTTCCTGGGTTCGATACCCAGTAATTGCGTACTGCTAGAGTCCCAAAATGGGACCGAACAGCTGTACATTACTCGGGTGATGATTTTCAGTGGTTCTCTAATTGATAACAATCCGTGGTCTAACCTGGAATAAATACAATGCCTACAAACTAATTCTTGAAATATATTTATATATTTGTGTCAATGGACGTGAACATTGAACGTTTGTTTATTGGAACTGGCAGCCATTGGTGGGCAACTCGAAGGTGCGAATGGTACGATTGCGTGCAAGTTGGAAGAAGGCGGAAAGAACACGAATGAAAGTACTTTATAATTTCATTTGTACTAAACATTTGTTTGTAGACTTTGTATTTTGCCTTGCTTTAATTGCCAAACAATATAAATTCGTTCAAGGAATACTGGTGTTTTGGATTTAAAGTTTGGACAAATACATAGTCATTATCGGTTCAAAGCGTCTTCGTTACAATAAGAACTTAGGGTTCAGTTCCTTGACAATTTGTTTTGACTAAAGTATTCCATTCTTTTCGAGGTAACCATTGGACTCCAAGCTTTATACTTTCAGTAGCAGTGACTTCGTTTTACGGGCTCGGGGTTGCCAACCTTCAGCGCAGTCAATCCTCTTTCCGTACCTACTGACGGCTGGGCAACGAGCACAAGTGTATTGGACAGCAGTAAAACCTTGACTTTCCCCGTGACTGATGAACGTTCTAATGCTGACCCACCGAATTACCGATAGCATAAATAAAAACAAGTTATTAATAATAATAATAATCCACTTTATTCCAAAACAGACAGTACTTATAATACAGAATGGAATTCTCAGCATTTGTCACAATAATGTATCTGATTGACCTAAAATATAAATAAAATTGAAACAAAATTAAGCAGAGGAATTTGTCCACGTTTACGATATAAAGTCAAAAATATTCGAAGCACGAAATGAGAATTTTAAATATAGATATAATAGTGAGTTTGTTTCAAACAATATTGTCGATTCAGTTTGGAAATTTTAGCATGTTATTATAGATTATTGAATCTAATGTTCTGTTGATACATAATGGTGAGGGGAGAGACAAAATTGACAGTTATAACACAGCTCAAATGATGTTCACACTTATGAAAAAATAAACAAATAAAAACAAAAACTTGAGAGGACTATTGAATAAGAAGTACAATAACAATAAAGGTTGATATTGTAAGGGTGGAGGAAATGGTTTATTTACCAGTGCAAAAAAGGTTAGTTAGTTAGTTCATGCCTAACACTATTTTCATCACATAGAGTACTTGCCAAATATGGTATAATGGAATTTTTATACTTAGACGTACGTGGGTAAAGTCTTCTGAAAAGACTTCTTGTTTTACCTGAAGAGGCATAAGATTGGAGCTGTGGGTAAAGTGGATGCTAACAGTCTGACAAAATCCCTTTAGCAAATTGTTGCAAGACATCAAGTGCCTATCAGTGACTATGTTAACGATATGGCCCGATGAGATACCACTCGCCTTACTGACAGTCTTCAGAATTCCACGATTGCCTGATCATGGTGATACGCACAAACATATTTGAAGGATTATACAAACTCATTTTGTTTCGCCAATTCTCCCTCTTCAGCTGCATACATCCTAATCAAATCAATTTTCAGGTATAAAATCGTGTCAGAACATACGTTTTACAATGACGTCAAGTTATACATAGAAAGTATAAGTTTACGCAACATAATTTCAAAGATGATATAAGTAGACAGATTATTCAGTATTAAAAGATTAACTATTTACATGGTAATTAGACAAGAGGGTAGACTTAAGATTTCGCATGAAACAAGGATGGATTAAAGACAATATACAAGACAGAAAAACAGAGTCAATTTATACATATTATGGTAGACAGTGAAGTAAAATTATAAAACAGATAAAGTAATTTAATTTAGTAGATTTGGAAACCTTAATAGTGAGTTCAACTCAGTCAGTGAGTGAAAATCAAATTGAAGATTGAGTGGAATGTTGTTTGTATGCAACAGAACAAAACACAAAAACACACGAACAGAACAAATATGGTTACCAGAATAGTGAGAGATTATTTACACTCTCTTTTGGTATGCATTGGTTGGGTCGAAGTCTTTTGATGGTAATGCCTTCTGCGAACATAATTAATCATGCTTTTCTTTGTGCATTGATCATTTTGAAAGCTTGACTAGTTTCCACTGTATATCCCTTGTCAGTTATGTGTCTGGTGATTGCTCTTGAGAAAACTTTGCTATCTTTCATACAGGGGGGGGAGGAGACTTTGATGGATATGATCGAAGAATCTAGTAGACGCTTTTCTCCTTTCAGTCCTTCCTATTTACTTGCTGCTGAGAGTGCAGGTCAATTGGTAAATGCATTTGCAGTTGACATACACAGCAGGATACTTATCTACTTATCTACAATATGGGGAAATATTGATTCAAAATGAGATGAACATTTGTATGCTTACTGAATGCTTGAAGGTACTCATATTGAGATGCAACCTTAAAGTGCAATTCTCTTTCAATAACGAAATGTACCGACAAATGGATGGTATAGCTGTGGATTCAACACTTGCCCCACTGCTTGCAAATTTGTTCATGTCAAAACTAAAAAAAAAACAGAACTAGAGAAAATGATTGACAACTTTGGGTTTAACAAGAAGTACATGGACGATAGTTTCATTATCTCCAACAATGAGGAGGATTTGGAGAACATCTTACATTTCTGCAACAGCTGCCATCCAGCAATTCAGTTCAAATTTAGAGAAGGAATCCGACACAAAAATATCTTTTCTGGAAGTCCAATTGACAAGACGTGAAAAAGATTGAACACTAAAAGGATACATCTACAGAAAGCCCACATGGAATGGATAGCTGACTTTCACAAAACGAAAGCTGATCCGTTCACTCAGCCACAGAATTCGCTGCATTTGCAGCCTTGACACCAGAGAAAAGTAACTGAAGAGAATCCTGTTTAAAAATGCCTATGCAGAACTTATCATTACGAAATAAATGAAACGTAAACCACTGAAACTGCCCACACTTTCTGCTTCCAAAATAAATTCTCCACTTGGACCTACAATTTAATTGAAACTCAGCAGCGGAAATACTGAGAAAAACTGTCTGTCCGCTCAGTGAAGAAACTTAAATCGCAGCTGAACTTCGACTCATTTCATTGATATAAGTATAAAACATTGTCACTGTGTTAGAGTATAACTCCAATATAGATTTTGTTGATGAAGTTCTTTGGGTAGTTATTTTTCTCAAGAGTCTCAGTAATCTTTGATATTTCGTTTTCTTCTTTTTCCTTCTCATCCGTTAACATTAAAGAGTATGCTCATCTAAGAAGACTTGAAACAACTGATACATTTGAGCTGATGGGATATAATGATCAGAAGTCTAAATATATGTTGGAGTTGGTTTTCTTCCTGAATATAGATGTGTATATGTATATGTATATATGTATCCGTTTTCCTTCCTCTTAACTAAGCTGTTTAGAAAGGGTACTTTACTGAAGCCCAGAGTTTATAAACCTTGTCTCTGCGTACAGAAATAAATGCATCTTTAACTTTGTTAATTGATATTACTTTCAAGAGGTGGTTTGTAAGGATTAGATTCTTTTATTTTTAGTTTGATCACGGACTGATATCAGTTAGAGAACCATTGAAAACCAGGGATTACTGGATAGCTAGTTCATCCTATTTCAGTAATCATTGCAATAAGTACGTATCCACTGTCAGGGGTCGAACCGAAGACCTTCCGGTTACAAGGCAACAGCGTATACTGATATTAATCCACGGTCACACTCGAGAAAACAAATCTAATACTTACAAAATTAATCTGATGCTCACTATTGACTTGCTGCAGGACAGAGTTTCCTGGAGTCCTAGTTAGAAGTCATGAGGAATAGGGTCCATCCAGTCAAGTGTGTGGTTGGGGTTTTCGTCGATGACATGGGTTGGTTGTCGTGCTAAATCACGAACTGGTAGAAGTTAGAATTCATGGTATGGCCATTCAGGAGTCGGGTGGGTCCCAGTGGCTGAATGGAATACCCTCTTGCCTTGTAACCGGAAGATTTTCGGTTCGACCCCTGACAGTGGATACGTACTTATTGCAATGATTACTGAAATAGGATGAACTAGCTATCCAGTAATCCCTGGTTTTCAATGGTTCTCTAACTGATATCAGTCCGTGATCAAACTAAAAATAAAAGAATCTAATCCTTACAAACCACCTCTTGAAAGTAATATCAATTAACAAAGTTAAAGATGCATTTATTTCTGTACGCAGAGACAAGGTTTATAAACTCTGGGCTTCAGTAAAGTACCCTTTCTAAACAGCTTAGTTAAGAGGAAGGAAAACGGATACATATATACATATACATATACACATCTATATTCAGGAAGAAAACCAACTCCAACATATATTTAGACTTCTGATCATTATATCCCATCAGCTCAAATGTATCAGTTGTTTCAAGTCTTCTTAGATGAGCATACTCTTTAATGTTAACGGATGAGAAGGAAAAAGAAGAAGAAGAAATATCAAACATTACTGGAATTCTCTTCAAAGAAAAATAACTATCCAACTAACTCCATGAACAAAATCAATACAGACATTAAGTATGGTCGAAAACGTGTCCCGAACACGTCAGCCTCAACTGTTGTCATTCCATTTAGACTATCAGATACGTCGATACGAAGATGTCAGAAGAGAAGAGTACTCAATGAGCAAAACATCAGAGTTTTCTTCAAGACATCAGACACAAACTACAAAGCAACGCTGCCCGTGTAAAAGTCTAAATCCTCAAATATTCTCAGTCTATTGTGACAACCTCACCGGAGAGAAATCAAAGTAATCAGAAGAAATGAACGCTATAGAATGAGCGTCTGTACGACCACCTAGAAATCCAGTTAGTGAACTAGAAAAGCTTGAAAAATCATCAGCCGTATGTCTACACGCTATAGAATCAGGCCACAAAATTGATTTTGACAATATTGAAATAATCCAGAAAACTTCAGAAATCACAAGGAACGTCTAATATCATCAGAAGCACTTCATATCAAATGGAATTAGAATGATGAACCGAAACAGAATTTGACCTGCCTGTAACATACACCCACGCTATAAGATGACAAAATCAAAACGAATGTGATAAGCAATTACATTATGTAAACACATGCTGCTTTTATTATTTTGTACGCCTATCAAATCTAACAATCTACACCTGGTTTTGTTATGCTTATCAATTGGCCAAATTGACAACCATGTAAAAATTACCCCATGCTGATGAAAGATGGTTAAGTTGTTCTATATAAGCTGATATTTTTAAAAATTCTAGTTTAATACTACTTTGTTAAAGCTGCGTTAATTATAGAAACGTGAGTAAAAACAACGATATCGTTTTGTTTTTCATTCACACTGGGAAATACAAAAACTTTTATAATAGTCTAAGTGCACAAGCCTCCGTAATCACAATCATCTTTGTGTTTGCATGTTCGATCATTAAAGTACATGGCTTGACACCGTCAGTATCACCCTCATAGTCTATAGGATGTTCTATTATTGGAACTTTTGGTCCCACCAACGACAATGGTTGGGGTCGCGCGAAATCACGAATTCATTGAAGTTAGAATTCATGGGATGGCCATTGAATTGGGTCCCAGTGGCTGAATGGTATACGAGCTTGAATTGTAACTGGAAGGTCCTGTGTTCGAATCCCAGTGTGTGCGTACTGCCGATGATTCCCAAACTAGGATGAAACGGCTGTCCAGTACTCCAGCGCTAGTTTTCAATGGTTCTCTAACTGATATCAATCCGTGATCAACTCGTAAAAAGTAATTTTATTCATAGTCACACATTGAATAAAATCAAGACGGTTAAAAGGATTTCAGGCAGAAACCTGAACTTTGTGTCCATAAACTTCTCGTCCAGCCTCTTTTACCACCATGGCCTCAGTGTCAATTACATTATGGAGTTCTTTTGTTTTGTTTTTTAAATTTTAATTTTCATGACTCTTTTTCAAACATTAAATCTCTTGTTTCGTATTATTTATTTGCAAATGATTAATTGCCACTTAGCATATTACTTGTCAACCCTCCCAATTAAGTGAGATGATCCACAGTTTTTCAAACATTGTCATTTCCCACACACTTTGATTGAATTTGTTACTTTGTTATCAATGAAATTTGTATACATAGATCATTGAATAACTGTACAGCTTTGAAGTAAGTTTACGAATAGAGATCTCTCTGTTGACTGGTGTGTTCTTTTCCAGGTTGTTGAAGTGTCTGCTTCAAGGTGTTAAAGAATACAGACTTTGCAGTACAGTAAGTTATGATTATTATGATATTATTATTACCTTGGACTCTGAGTGGAACATAACGCTTCAACAACACATCTCCACTTTCTTCTATTTTATGCCATCCTCTCCAACTGGATGACCACACGACTGACCATAATCTCTTATCACCTCCTACTCCCCAACACACCACCTCCTCAATATGTCACCCTTGCACTGGTGACCCACTTTTGCTTCCCATTGGGATTCCACTTGAGCGATGGCCTGACGCGCGATATCACGTGACGGTGTCCTCAATGTATGCCCAAAGAATCTACCTCCATTTTCTCCTACATCTTTTTTGAGTGATCGGCTCTCGCCTGTTGGTTTGTTCCCAGATAGAGTTTCTTGTTGCTTATTCTTTCTGGACATTCGATCTTCAGTATGGAGCCAGCCAGTTGTGTGGGCAGCTGTGGTCGAAAGTCTGCAGCCTGTTGGAAAAGCTTTTCGTGACACAGTTTTTTGACCCGTATCGAAGGACCAACTTGACATTAGTGTTGAAAATCCGAATATTGTTCCTTATGCTGAGTGCGGAAGAATTCCAAACTGGTTTCAGGTTGAAAAAAGCATATCTTGCCTTTCTGATGCTGCGTAGCTTTGTACTCTTGATCCATGCCACTGCCTATAGTTGAAACGATGCTTCTTGGATAAGTGAAGGCAGGAAGTAACCTCTCTTAAATTTCTCCCGTTGATGGTTGTTGGTGCTGGCTGTTGTTGTTTTTATTGCTGTTCATTGGTCATTTTCATCACCTCCGTCTTCCCTATGTTCACTTGGAGTCCTGTCTTCGCTGTCTCTTCAGCCAGTTTGTTGGTTTTCACCTGTAAGTCTTCTAGTTTGTGTGACTTTCTGATATGATTCTAATCTGCCTTTACTGGCTATTGTATGCTTACATTAATGGATTTATAATTGTAGAGCTTGAAGAAGAATTTATTAAAAACAACTGTTCGCTCTAAATATTTTGTTCTGAATATATATATACCATTGAACAGCTTGATAATAAATTCGCTGATAAGAGTTTCTTCGCTGAATTACTCGTTTTGGTTTTATACATGTTCCAATGGGAATTGTCCGCCAAAATTCCTCAGTAGGAGCATTCATGACTTCAGCATTGGGTGACGCGGGTTTAAATCTCAGAGGGGACACGAATTCCTTTAACGTCGCAGATGTGCCTTCCCGACTGGTGAGTGCCAACTCGCCCGAAACCTAGGTCGAGCTGGAATTCTTGGATATTGTTTCCAATCTTCTAACTGTGACAGCGATTATAAATCTGATATCTATACCTGAGTGCAGCTCCTTGAATGCAGACCAGGCCTACGTGCTCTTTTATTACATGCATTCCTTTCAATGTTGTGCAACTGTCACCAACCACTCGGTTATTTCAGTGAGGATAGACTGATGATAAAAAAGGATATTAAAGATCGAATCTCTTTGCTTTAACACCACAATGATGTGTAACAGCTGTGGCAAATAATGCAATCAAAAGTATTTCAAAGAACAAAATTTCTTCTATCATTATTATTATTTCCTTGCATTCCGAGTGGAATATAGGGCTTCAACAACGCATCTCCACTTTGTTCTGTTTTCTGCCATCCTCTTCAGCTGAGTCCATGATTGACCAAACTCTCTCATCTCTTCCTCACACGATCTCCTCCATGTCATTCTCTGGCAGTGGTGACCCACTCGTCGCTTCCCATGTGGATTCCACTCGAGTGATGGCCTGGCGTCCGATATCATTCGGTGACCTTCCCAATGTATGCCCGATCCATCTCCACTTTCTCCCACATATTTTTTGAGCGGTCGGCTTTTGGCTGGTTTTCTATGTGTTAAAGTTTCTCCACGCTCAACCCTCCCTCTTTACCCGGGCTTGGGACCGGCTAGAAAACCAGCAAGGTAGTTAACTAGGAGAGGTTAAAAAATTTCCTAGGTGTCCTATTTGTCTTATCAGTTAACATACTCCAAGCACTTAAAGTCTCACAGATGACAGAAATTAATACAAAAAGACCACTTAACTTAGTGCCATTTGATCAACAAAATATAACCTATTTTAAGTAAATAGTAAAATCTGTTTCCCACATTCTTAACATCTGTTGTTTGCCTTGAGATGATAATTTTTATTTTATTTACTAAACTTTGAATATGTATGTTCATATTTATTTTAGTGAGTAAAATATGGGTCAATCTAATCATTACTTGTGAACAGACAAAGTTAAATCGATCGATACTTTGTTATAAAATAAAAGGTACCACGAAAAGAGACGACAGAACCAATATTATCTACAAGATAAATTGTGAAAGGTGTGAAAACTATCGCTTTGATAATAAGAGACGTCGTCTTCGTTTTTGAATCCATGAAAAAGAAAGACTTCATATCTTCTCAGATCAATGTGTGCACACAACTACTGACTCTGAATCGACTTGAAAAGTGTACAGATCTTGTAAAAAATAAAATACCAAAAACGCCAGACATAATTCCTAGAACTTCATCACTTATCTCAATCAAGACATTAATGAAAATAAAACACACAGTTCAGCGATGAGGCTGTTTTCAAAGCATTCATTTTTTCCTCCAGTTGTACAATCACATTCATATACAATTGTTTCATAAAACAACGCAGTAACAAGAGTGATGAATTGTCACAAACTCAGTTGTCAATATTAGTGAATGCATAGGAGAAGTTGAATAAGTATATTGCAATTATGCAATAAGATGGATAATTTAACGAGTGAGTTGTGATCAGGATGCACATAGAAACGAAGGGGAATATGGTAGTACGTAAGAGTTCTGAAGAGATACGGGTGTCATAAGGAGTTAGAAAAACGGAAAAGCAGATACAAACGAAGTCAGTAGAAATCAACAAGATTGTTACCATGTTAACAGAAATGGTTGAATTATTTTCTTTTGTACTCAGGACTCCAGTTTTTCTATCTGAATAGCTAAAGTTCAGTAATGCAAAGGATACGAAGCCGTATCACTTTTTGATAGGTTGTTCTCCACTTTGTAGATTACTTTGAGGGAGGCGTTTGTTAAGGAAAACGAAACATTACTTGTTGAAAAAACAGACTTTACATGAACCTGGATTCCAAGGGGGACCTAACCTGCGATATCCTGAAGAGAAGAATTTCATAACCCTTGAGAAGACCATTTCCCTCAGCAACGTTAAAAGTGGCGTTTTCCAGTCGTCAATTGGTCTATTAATGTCTCAAGAACAAGATCTTGCAATTCACCGCTTCTATGTGCCTATATCAGTTCACCTATTCTTGTGATGAATCCTCTGGAATCCAGGTTCATGTAAAGTTTCTTTCAAGTTTTGTTTTTAATGATTTAATTGATTGATTACAGGAGTTAATCATGAACTGACATTGGTTAGAGAACCACTGAAAACCATGAGAGTGCTGGACATCTGTTCTGTCCTAGTTAGTGACTCTTCGTCACTACGCACCCACTGGGTTTCGAACGCCGGACCTTCCGTTTACAAGGCCAGCGAGCTTGTAGACCATTAAGCCACTGGTACCCCGTCCAATGGCCTATGAATTCTAACTTCTGCCAATTTATGACATAGCGCAACCGCTAGCCATTGTCTTTGGCGAGTATTTGTCCTCACACCCAACCTACTGCATCCTACTGATCATGATTTTCCACTTGAAAAAGTAATGTTTCTTCCTCCTTAACAAACGCCTCCTTCAAAGTAATCTACAAAGTGTAGAACAATCTGTCAAAAGGTGATACGCCTTCTTCTACTCTGTATCACTGAAACTTTAGCTATTCAGATAGACAAACTGGAGCGCTGAGTACAAAAGAAAATAATTCAACAATTTCTGTTAACAGGATTTCATCATGAGCTGACATCAGTTAGAGAACCATTGGAAATTTCTGTTAACATGGTAACAATCTTGTTGATTTCTACTGACTTCAGTTTTGTTCGTTTGTTTGTCTGTTTGCTTACTTGCTTTTCTAACATTTTTTTAACTCCTGTGTCTTTTCAGAACTATTACCTACTGAGATATTCGCCTTCGTTGCTATGTGCATCCTGATGACAACTCACTCATTGAATTATTCATCTTATTACGTAACTCTGACACTTATCCAACTTCTCCTATGCATTGACTGATATTGACAATTGAGTTTGTGACAACTCATCACTTTTGTTACTGCGCTGTTTCATGGAACAATTGTATATGAATGTGATTGTACAGCTGGAGGGGAAACTCAATTCTCCGAAAATAGCCTCATCTCTGAAATGAGGGTTTTGTTTACATCTGTTCTCAGAAGCCTGGTACTCAGGAGAATCCACAATGAATAAACACATTAACACAGATCATATTTATCATATTATCAAAGGGAAATCATTAGACGAACAGAAGATTAAGCAAGTATCAGGTTGGTAAAAGAATCACATACCAATAAAAATGGGCAAGATGGCGAGAAACCTCTAAGTGCATCAGGAAAATTCTAAAAGCTCATTTTTGGTTCAGCCAATGATCAAGATATTGTCCAGAAAGTCAACGAAAGCCATCCAGTCGAGAGAAAAAAACTACGTCATTTTTATCGATTTAAGCTGCAATCTTTCAGCATCATTAACTAATTCGCTATTAGTACAAACGTATATCTGATGAGAAAAAATGATAGCCAAATCAAGGCTAAATTGATGACACTCTGCATAAATGTTTTAGGTCATTGTGTACATTAGAAATTGGGATTAGTTTTACCAGTCATATTGAATGATGTTGCGAAGAAGAGGCGCCTTTATCTGAGTGAATTCTCTCTCTCTCTGTTATTATGTTTGCTTTTAATATACCTCCGTAAACGTAGGCTTTCGATTTATTATTGTTATTATTGTTCCCTTAAGTTCAGAATAGATCATAGGGCTTTAACCATACTTGTCCATTTTGTCTTATTTTCTGTGGTTCTCCTTATCTGGCTTCACAACTGCCCACAGTGTCTTATATCTACCTTACACAATCTCGCACAAACCACACACTCGTCATTTGTGTGCGTTGTTTGTCTTGGAGGACAAGGAAAGCTTAGCAATTAAATTAAACAGCTTAGAGAACACAATGAAATCAAAATCATCCACCTGAGCTACAAATCATTGATATAAGAATAAAACTTGGTCACTGTGGCAGAGTATAATTCCATTGTGGGTAGAATTTATTTTGATAAAGTCTCACAGTGTTATACAGTAATATTTACTGATGACCACGTTTCGAGCACAATTCATTACTGCTCATAATCATATCAAGGCATTACTCACACAACTTTCTAACTTCGTTTATATAATTCGACAGCAAGAGAGGTTCGAGCGCAATGTGCGTTAACCCTGAAAAATCGAAAGAAAGCAAAATCAAACTTAACAACATCGGAAAGACTAGTTCTAACTAGTCTAAAACAGGATAAAAACATCGTCATCACAAAAGCTGATAAAGGAAGGTAATTCTACAGTAGTTTTGGATAAATCTGACTATATCAAGAAAGTCACTGAACATATTGAGACGGGTCCATATGAGGAAATTAAGAAGCCTGTAGATACAATAATGAATAAGGTTAAAAATCTACAGCGGATATAATGCGCAGAATGAAGCCATCACTGGGTGAGTCTAAATGGTTTAATTTAATGACCGAAATATTCCTATATTGAGTCATAAGAAAAAAGCGTACGTAACCAGCGAAGAAAATCTTCTTTTCGACGATTCATTTTCATGAGCTGTACAATCGTAATTATATATGAAACAAAGAAATCTTTAGACCAATCAGATACTGGTAAACTTTATCGTCGAAAAATTTAATTTAATGCCTAAAACTGATAATGCTAGTAGAATGTAGGGTACTATAAAAATACCGAAGCCAGGTTACCCATACAACCAATGGTAGATTTCAGAAATACCCTACTTATGAATTATCAAAACACTTAGCTCTAATATTATGCCCCATTAGACATCGTTCGAACTCTAGACTAACTAATTCATATGAAATGAAAAATAAACTAAATGACATTCAAATAGAGAATAATGAAACAATGGTTAGTTTTGATATAACTAGTCTTTATACTAATATACCAATCAATATGGCCTTAGAAGCAGTTAAAAAAGAACTAACTGCAGATCCTGAACTCACTCATAGGACGAAGCTGCCCAGTGAGGAAATTATTTTAGGAATTCAGTTATGCCTCACATCTACTATCTTTAGATTCCAGGACAAAATATATAGACAAACAGAAGGTGTAGCAATGGGATCACCAATATCCCTTATAGTAGCAGATATCTTTATGGACAGCTGGGAAAATATTGATCTAAATACATTTAATCCTACTCCAATAATATGGTGGAGATATGTGGATGACACTTTCATAGTGTTAGAAACAGAACATATCTCTAGCTTCTTGACACATATAAACTCACTAGTATAGGGAATAAAATTCACATTTGAATCGGAAAATGAACAAGGAGAATTAACTATGATGTCAGATTGTGAAATAAAACAAACAGACGAAGGTAAAGTGCACACTGGCGTTTATAAAATGCCAACGCATTCTGCTAATAGATATTTAGACTTTAATTCATCTCATCCATTATCTACATATGAGTGAAGGCTGGCTCTGTTAAGTGTCTGTCCAACAAACCAAGCAGTAGCACTACGTAGTTCAACAAAAAAACTAAATGATGAAGTGAAACAGATAGAAGAAGATGCAGAAGCGGTGGTATTAAATAACCAACTATCCTATAAAATTTATTAGGAAGATCAGAAAAGGTCAAAAGCAAAATAAATATAATGGTGAATCTAATAATGATAACATAAATAAGAAAGAATATAAGGCATTTACTGTTATAACACATAAAGAGGGAGGGGATATCTGAACCCTAGGTAGGATTCTCAATAAAGCTGGATTTAGAGTGATGGCACTTAAACCTACAAACTCACTCAGGCAGGGATAAGCTCTGTAGGTTAAAGGACCCGGTCGGTTGACCCAATTAAACAAAATAATATAATTTACAAAATACCTTGCAATGACTGTGAGTTAAGTCAACTACATAGGTCAAATTAGTAGATCAGGAGTAGTGAGATTATCAGAAGGTTAGAATGATTGATCCCACAAAGATAAGTAATTTAGAAAAGAACTCAGCACCGCACTGCACTGCATGCATGCATTAACACACAACCACACAATAGGGTGGGTGATAGAGTTAAAATTCTAAGAAGTAATATAGGTAGGTAGAGAGAGAAAGATTGATTACTGAATCCTGTCTGGTTTATCGAGTCTACACCCAACACATGCGATAGAAATGACTCATCACTCATACCGGAAATATTTCGCAAATACTACTACCAATCAAATCAAGCGATGGAAAATAATGGAATTATATAAACGAAGTTAGAAAGTAGTGTGAGTAATGCCTTGATATTATAATGAGCAGTGATGAATTGTGCTCGAAACGTGGTCATCAGTAGTAAATATTACTGTATAACAACACTGTGAGACTTTATCAAAATAAATTCCACCCACAATGAGCTACAAATCGTCTTTATCATTTCAAAGATTGTTTAGTGGTTTTAATTAAAATGCAGTCAAGCAAACACAAATGCTCATGGTATTTATCGGTGAATATTGTTATGTGTGTTCAGTACACGACTAAAGTTTTGTTATAGTACTATGGAATTTTTAATATTATCAACAATGCTTTTAGTAGGAGATAAAAGATGCGACAGTTGACCATGAAAACCATTATACATTTTTGTATTCATGAAAGTCAGTCGTTTATTATTGATCGGATCTTGTTGGGCTATTAAAATATCTCTTCTTACAGCAAACTAGATCCAATGCCAGCAATTATCAGGAGAATCACAACTAGTATATTCAGACGAACTGTTGACTGGCATCCTATCAACAGAGTCATGAAATTCCCATACAACGGTTCAGTGTGTCTGTGCGTTTGCACAGGCATGCACAGACTCGCCAATTTCTCATGTTGAAGCAAATATAAAAGAAACGGTGACTTATCACGCACTGACACTGTCTATTGTCGTATTGTGACGAGCCAGTTTGAGCTTCCGAGACTTCATCTTCACAGTAGTTCAAAGAAAGAAGAGATTACAGACCAATGAGGTCAAAATGATCATTAATTCACTCGAACAAAACTGCATAGTAAAACACATTATCACATTATTATCAATATCAGCATAAAACCACACAGAGAAGCATTAAAATGAGAGATTAAACAGGGACAAAGATAAATAATAAGGATCAACTCAACATATGGTATGCAAACATCAGGACATTGATATACAGTCTAGGAGAAAATGCATTATAAATCATTATATAAATCAAATTACTTCTAGTTTTTTCCTGTCTACAGATTCAAGGAGTAAGTTGTCATA
Source organism: Trichobilharzia szidati (assembly GCA_944472155.2). Lineage (NCBI taxonomy): Eukaryota > Metazoa > Platyhelminthes > Trematoda > Strigeidida > Schistosomatidae > Trichobilharzia > Trichobilharzia szidati. The sequence goes on from OX235272.1 coordinate 107,682,516, forward strand.
TCAAGAGTTTATGGTTTACTAGGCGATAAGATGACCTCTGGTCAACTAATTACTCAGATTTAAGTATCTATCAACAACAGTGTCAAGTAGTTTGGTAAAAGGCATTCAACTAACCTTGATAAGAGATTGACGTGCAATTTAATCCAGTTCATATTTGAGAAAATGTTTGTTACAAACTGGTCACTATTATAAACTGATAACCACTAGTGAACACTAGTGAGCACTTATCAGAAATGCTTGTACATTTACTAATGAGTTAATTGGCAATTGGATCGGGTCCCAGTGGCTTAATGGTCTACGAGCTCGCCTTGTAACTGAAAGGTCCTGGGTTCGAACCCTGCCGGTGGGTGCCTACTACTGAAGAGTACCAAACTAGGCTGACGAGACAGCTGTCTGGCAATACTCCAAGCTAGTGTTCCAATGGTTCTCTAACCGACGTCAGCTCATGATAAAATCCTCCAATTAATTCAATAAATGAACAGATAGAGATGAAATATATTTATTCAGTAATAAGGTGTATACAACACTATTACTTTCCACATTTCATTATATCGTTTAAATTGAAATGATGTCTGCAAATATGATTCCCGCCAATTATTCAATTTTAAAATAACGAAAGTAATGAAGTAAAACAAGATAAAGAATTTTTCGCTTCAGTTACCATTCAAAAGTAAATTAAACCATTCAAATAATGATGGCTACAATTCATGCCCCAATCGTTTTAATATTGCACTTAAACTGGATTCAAATTTAGCATGCATATTATTGTATTTTTAAGTTTACATAGGCACATATGTTGAAATATTACAAAACTAGTGTTTGGTTCAAGTACGTTTTCGATCTGCGTGTAATCGTGTATCAAGGTTGTGCAGTATGGAATCTTATAATACTAATCACTACGTAACCTTAAACATTTATAATATTTTCAAACGTTACCTGTTATGATGAATTTTGATAATTGATTTTTCTGTGTATTATTATCATTATTATTGTTCCCTTGGGTTCCTAGTGAAACATAGGGATTCAACTGCACGTCTCCACTTGTTTCTTTTTTCTGCTGCACTTTTCACCCGCATCCATGTTAGTCCATACTGTTTCAGCTCTTCTTCACAACATCTCCTCCATGTCACCCTTGGACGTCCCACTCGCCGCTTCCCTCTCGAGTTCCACTCGAAGGCCTGACGCGCGATGTCACCCAGCGGCCTCCTCAGCCAGTGTCCAATCCATCTCCACTTTCTCCTGCATATTTGTTGGGCGATTGGTTCCTGTTTTGTTTGTTCCCATAGCTTCTTGTTTGTGATTCTTTCCGGCCATCTAATCTTCAGTATAGAGCGAAGACAGTCGTTGATAAAGGTCTGCAACAGGCTGTTGGAAATATTCTTTGTGACCCGTCAAGTTTCTGATCCGTATAGCAAAACTGACTTGACGTTTGTATTGAAAATCCAAATTTTGTTGTTGATGCAGGCTGAGTGACGAAGATTTCCAGATTGATTACAGGTTGGTGAATGTGCTTCTTGCCTTCCCGATTCTCGATTTGACATTCTCGTCCGTTCCTCATGTAGTTGAGACAATGCTCCCTAGATAAGTGAAAGAAGTAACCTCTTTCAAATCCCTCCCGTTGATGGTGATTGGCGCTGGATGTTGTTGCTGTTGTGTTGTTGTTGGTTGGTCATTTTCATAACCTCCGTCTTGTCTATGTTCACCTGCAGTCCTGTCTTCTCTGGCTGCTTCTTCGACTAGTTTGTCGGTTTTCGCTTGTAAGTCTTCGATTTTGTGTGACATCAAACATAAATCATCGACGCGCGAAATCCAGGTCTTCTAGATTCTTCACGTCGGTCCAGGATATCCGTGTCTTCTTGTTTCCCACTGTCTGACACATAATCCAGTCCACCACAATTAGGAAAATCATTGGTGATAGTAAACACCCTTGTCTGACTCCTGTGTTTACTCCAAACGCTTCGGTGAGTTTTCCGTTGTGGATCACTTGACATGTGCAGTTGTCGTACAGCTGTTGAATAAGGTTGATGAATATTTGGGGTACGCCGTAGTACTCGAGTAATTTCCAAATTACTTCGCGGTCAACGCTGTCGAAGGCCTTCTCAAAGTCTATGAAGTTGAGGTAGAGGTTTGATTGCCATTCCATGCTTTGTTTGATGATGATGCGTAGAGTTGCGATTTGATCAGAACATGATTTGCCTTTCCTGAGTCCAGCTTGTAGTGGTCGGAGTTCTGTATCCAGTGCGTCCTTTATCCTCTCTGGGATGATGTGACTGAGAATTTTACTTGGCGTCGACAGGAGCATGATTCCTCGCCAGTTCTTACAGAGTCCTAGGTCGCCCTTCTTTCATAGTTTCACCAGGTAACCTTTCCTCCAGTCAGTAGGCACCTTTCCCTCCTTCCAGACCTTTTGCAATAATGGAGTCAGCATATCTGCTGTCGTTTCTGGGTCCGCTTTCAGTGCTTCAGGGGGTATTCCATCTGTTCCAGCTGCTTTTCCAGCTTTCAGAAGCTTGACTGCATTCAAGACTTTAGCTTTCGTTGGAGGATTAGTGTCAACTTGCAGTTTTGTACGTGCTGTTGTTGATATTTCTGTGTATAATGTTAATATATGTGGTTTCTCTACTTACTAGTATTCCTAAATGTGATTCACTTGATGATATTATGAAATAGGAACTTGAAAACAATCAAGAAATATTAGCCAAGTGGTCATTATTCAAGTATGCGTTTTGAAGAAATTTTTTTTGATTGATTGAAGGATTTCATCATGAGCTGATATCAAATAGAGAACCATTGGAAAACCAACAGAGAGTACTGGACTGCTGTTTCGTCCTTGTTTTGGATTCCTAATCAGTACGCACCCACCGGGGTTCGAACCCATTACTTTCAGTTTCCAAGCTGAGCTCGAAGACATTGTGAAGTAGTCATGCTGAGTCATGAATTGGCAGAAGTAAGAATTCATGGGCTGGCCATTGGATCGGGTCCCAGTGGCTTAATGATCTACGAGCTTGCTCATCCTGTGGCCGAAAGGTCCTGATTTCGAACCCCCATGGTATGGATGCGTGCTGTGAAGAGTCCCGAACTAGGACGAGACAGCAGTCCAGTACACCCAGTTGGTTTGCCAATGGTTCTCTAACTGATTTCAGCTCATGATGATATCCTCCAACCAAGTGTTCATTATCACTAGAAGACGTTATAGAATGCTTAAAACTTTGTCTAGAACCTACTTATTTTACGTCTAAAATAAACTATACTGTCAGACAAATGGATTTGCAATGGGATCACTAGCATCTTCAATTATAGCAAATCTTTATATGAAAGGTTAAGATAGAAAAGCACTGACAAACTTTAGTTGTCATCCTAGAATATGGTACAGATATGTAGATGACACATGCATCATTATTGAGAAAGCTGGAAAAGAAACCTTTCTAACATACATCAACTTAATATGAAAGTATATATAAAAGTTTACGAATGAAGTAGAATCGGATGAGTTAACTCTAAACTTTCTTGATTGTCTTGTAAAAAGACAAACTAACAGGAAACTAAAGTTCACGATATACAGGAAATCGACAAATTCATATAAACATTTGAATTTCCGGTGGGATCATCCAATAAGAATGAATGTCTTAGTAGCTTTAAATCTCTTAAACAGAGTTAGAAACATTATAACAGATAATGATGATATGGAGAATGAGATATCCAATAAAAAACAGATTTTCATTGGAAATGATTATCCGAAAAAGCTGCTAAATAATATTATCAATAAAAAGGAGCAGCAGGGAGAACAGAAAATTGAAAATCGGAAGGATACAGCGGAACAACTTCAAAGACTACTTGCTTCATATAATATTAAAGTCTATTTCAAGCCCTCTAACTCTCTAGAGAAAGCTTTGGTGAATGTCGAAGATATGGTTCCAAAAATTTCACAAAGTAATTGTGTCTATAGGATAAAGTGTTCAGAATGTGAAGCTTGCTTGCTAGATAGGGGAGAGCAGTAGACAGGCGAAGGTCAGAGTGAATGAGCATATACTGTGCACGAAAGGTCCGCCTAGAAATGAAGTAGAATTAAAGAGCCTAGAAGAAAGATCAGCTATAGCAATGCATGTGCGATAGACAGTGGACATAAGATCAGTTTCAACGATGCTGAAACTCTAAGAAGAGGCTTTCATTCACATAAAGAAAGGTTGACCTCTGAAGTCCTGCATATGTTAATCACATTGAATGCAGTAAATAGGAGAGAAGGGATAAACTTGTCACCTGTATGGCATACTCCCTCTAATGAAGCAAAACAGATGAGAGGGAAAACAGAATTCCATCCTATATTATAACCACTGTAAAATATTGTTATGGTTTGACGTGTTTCCCACTCAACAAACAACATAACACACCCATCCAGACAAATATGCCTATATGGCATTACAAATATATGATGACTGTTTACAGTTTTCTGTTGGTACAAATGTCTACCGACAAGTGACCTTCAAAGGAACTGACTTCAGTTTATGTAATTTTTGACGATATATTTTGATAATGAATAAAATCCGAATAATTCTGCTGGATGAAGAAGCTGTGACTGACATAGAGAAACTTTCAGAAAAATCTTGTTTCGACTTTTCCTTCAAGACGCTGGGATTATTATTCGGTATGTATTCTTCCTTCACTTTTTTCGACTTCTTCTTTCTGTTTTTTTCATTTCAGTCTACATAAGCTGTTACATCGAGTTTGAAAAGGCCTTCGACAGCGTCGATCGAGAGGTGCTTTGGCAACTACTTCGCTACTACGGTGTGCCACCGACAATTATACATCTCATCCAACAGCTGTACGACAATGCTGCATGCCAAGTAATCCACAACGGGAAACTTACGGAATCCTTCGAAGTGAGGACAGGAGTAAGACAAGCTGCTGCCTACTATCGCCAATGATTTTCCTGATTGCAGTAGATTGGATAATGCGACAAACAGCGGGCAATGAGGAAACAGGCATAAAATGGACTCACACAAAAATCTTGGAGGATCTGGACTTCGCCGATGATATATGTCTGATTTCCCACAAACTGGAAGATATGCAAGCGAAAAGCAACAAGTTGCCAGAAGAAGCATCAAAGATAGGAGTAACTTCAGGTGAACATAGAGAAAACAGAGGTGATGAAGATTCCTGGGCAACACCACCAACAGCAACAACAACAACAACAGAAAACAATCAGCATAAATGGAAGGAACCTGAAAGAAACAACCTCTTTTACCTACCTGGGAAGCATCGTTTCAACTACAGGCGGGCGGAACTGACGAGGATATCAAAGCAAGAATCAGGAAAGCAAGACAAGCTTTCACTACTCTCAAGTCTGTGTGGAGGTCAACAACACTCAGCATCAAAAATAAGATCCGGATTTTCAACTCCAATGTGAAGTCAGTGCTCCTTGCTATACGGATCAGAGACTTGCACTGTACGTCATAAATAGTATCTCAAACAAACTACAGACTTTCATTAACAGTTGTCTTCACTCAATACTCAAGATCAGAGTGGCCAGAAAAGATCAGCAACAGAGATCTCTGGCAATGAGCGATCCAACCAGGAACCGATTGTGAAACAAATATGCAAGAAGAAATGGAGATGGATTGGGCATACTCTTAAAGGAAACAATAATAATATTATAGTAATAATAAACTGTTACATGTTGTCATATGATCATATGGTTCGAACACAGAAAAAACAAAACAAGGTAGTTCTTTCGAAGACAAGAAAAAACTCTTCTTTTCAATGAAGTCATCTACTAGGCTGCAGAATTCATGAATACATCTATTCAACACAAAGGGTTGAGGAAGTTTCACAACTATTTCCTGAAAAAGGTCAAAATACGGGTAAATAATAAGGTGAAGCTAAGAAATATAAATGGGGATTAACATAAAAAACTAAACGTGAAGTTATGATAACGAACGTAAACAATAATAATGATGATTGGTTTTCAGAAATTTTTCATGAGCTGATATCGGTAAGAGATTCATGGAGAAACTAGCTGGGAGTACTGCTAGACAGCTGTTTCGTTAGACTAGTTCGGGACTCCAGACTAATGTACGCACCGGCATGTCAAACTCATGGTCTTATGGTCACAAGGCGAGCCCGTTGACCATTAGGTCACTGGGAACCGATCTAGTGGCCAGTACAAGAATTCAGACTTCTGCGAATTCACGATATGGCGCAACTAGTACTAGCTAATGTCATCATTGGTGAGTATTTGTCCCCATACCCGACCTTTTGGACCCCACAGGTCACGACTTCTCACTGGAACCCATGTAACTAACTACCTACCCGGGCAAAGTTAAACTTTAAGCACCACTAACTGCCAATCAGCGAATGACCTCGGACTCACCAATCACATGAAGGAGGCACTTTTGTGAATGGAATACATATATTTATGAAAAATGCATAAAAACTGTAGGAAAGTGTTACAGAGGATACATTCTTGTTACATGTGGTAGAATAGCCCTCAGTTTTAGGTTGGAGTATCAACAGAGTATAATTCCATTGTGGGTAAAATTTATTTGGGTAAAGTCTTATAGTGTAATACAGTAATATTTGCTGAGCAACAAATGTACTCGAAATATCATCAGTAAATATTATTGTATAGCAACACTGTGAGACTTTATCGAAATAAATTTTAACCACAATGAAAATTATACTCTACCACAGGGCACAAGTTCTATTTTTATATCAACAGAGTCATTTAACAACATTCTATGCATGTAATTATTTAGGTCTTCTAACCCTAACAATAACCCTAATCATTCCTGAACCAAATCCCAACGTGAAAATATCCCTAAACTAACTGTAATCTAACTCGAACCAACCCTAATGTGTCGCCTCTATTACGTTAACCTAATCCTAACTTGTCCTTGGCTTAAAGTGTAACTTAATCTTTCCGAAACCTAAGCTGAAACTTGTCAGATATCCCATAGCATAACACTTCGATGAGCATATTTTATTGACGATGACATTATTTGCCAGGTTTCACTAACTTTCTCAGTGAGCGTTTCAAGGTCATTTGTGCGCTCGCACTCCATTGGTAGTTAGCGATGCCTAAAGTTTAACTTGGACCGTACCTGAATAGGGCCAGTCACTAGTGTGCTTCGGACTGATATTGATTGGTATTCTGAAACCAACCAAATCCCATCCATCCAACACTTGAATAATAATGATAATTATTAGAAAGTAGACTGGGGAGGAAACCGGCTGAAGGTATCTTTGTGGGATTAATGACATTCGTTTGGAATTTCTGGACAGCTAGTGCTTCATAGGTTTTGATCCAACCCTCTTAGAGATATTTGATTTGTTCTTGTATGACTCTGAACACTCTCTCGTAAGAAACTCGGTATCATGAGTTAACTGGGTGTTTTGTTATCGCACTGGAATAGCATCAAATGAAAACTTCATTTTGATAGCTGTTAACGGATAGCCATCACTCTAGTATAATAGTTGTAAACTTGATGTGTCTACTTTTATAACCAACACTGCACACATCAAAATGTTTTGCATATGTCATGATTAGTTCTGGTTAATAACCTTTCACAAATCAGTAAAAAGAGAGTAGACTTGATTTCTTAGAGAAATATAAAATCAAAAATATTTCTTGGTAACATATTTCATAGCTACGCTTGCAGATTACCTGCCCAGTAACTTGGGAGGTTGGTGTTTCAAACTCGAATGTGACTAGGGTTTCTGTTTCATCTTCTGTGATCACCCACTGCATCGATAACAGATCACCACAGTGTCAATATTCAATTGTAGCAAGGTTGAAAGGTATCTATTCTAAACATTAGTAGACCCTGAAACCTTAAGTTTAAATTAAAGACAAGTGATTTGACTCATCGATATTTTCTGTTTTTACCCTTTATGATGAAATGTGTGAACTTTACTCACTGGAAGTCCAATGCAGAATTACTGATTTGGAAGACGAAGAAGAAGAAGAGAAAAGAGGTAAGTTCACGCATCTACATCAACTGCAGAATCTCATCAAAAACCAAACAAAAACAACAAACCCTGAATAGTCTTTCACTGGACACTAGTAACTTGTGTGATGTCTCTAGTCCTTTCTTTGGTGTAGACTGAATTCTATCAGTCGGGTTTACAATGTGGTCACCATGCCACTAGGTAGCTCGCCATCACAGTGCACATTGATTTGATGATATTAGATGGTTGGAGGTAGTCGGCTGCAGGAATTCCAGTCTGACCTAGGTTTTGTGCTAGTTACCACTCACCACCAGTCAGCAAGGCGGTGTATCTGCAACCTTGAAGGAACACATGTAGCACCCGAGATTTGAATATTACACTAGTCCTACAGGAGGTAAATCGCGAGCCCAAACAGCCTAATGATAACGTCTTTGACTGCTGGGGGCACTGGGTGATGCAAGTTCAAATCTCAGACAAAAAACATGAGTTCCTTCCGGCAAGGTTACAGGTACTCCTAGCTGACAAGTGCTAACAAGCACGAAGCCTAGGTCCCAGCAAGCTTAACTGTGCCCGACTGCCTTCAACCGTCCAATCCTGGACAGTCTGTTCCATTAGCACTTTTCAGACACTCTACAATGTCGTCAAAGTCTAATGATAATAAAATATCCACGAAACAAGATAACAATATAACAATTTCCAACTTTCCAGTGAGCTAGAATATTTATTTTTTTCTAAATTTATTTATTTATTATGTCCTATATTTCGGTTTGTAAGGGTTAGTTATGTTTTACGAGTTGGTCACGGATTGATATCAGTTAGAGAACCATTGAAAACCAGGGAGTACTGGACAGTTGCTGTTTCGTTTTAGTTTTGGGAATCATCGGCAGTACGCACCCACTGAGATTCGAACCCAGGACCTTCCGGTTACAAGGCAAGCTCGTATACCATTCAGCCACTGGGACCCAATTCAATGGCTTGCCTTGTAACCGGAAGGTCCTGGGTTCGAATCCCAGTGGGTGCGTACTGCCGATGATTCCCAAAACTAAAACGAAACAGCAACTGTCCAGTACTCCCTAGTTTTCAATGGTTCTCTAACTGATATCAATCCGTAACCAACTCGTAAAATATTTATGATGTGTATTGTGACAAAGTGTCACTCTCTATCAAGGGATGATTCAATCACCTATTGTGTTGTAGAGTTAATTCATAGATTGAAGAGAATGGAAAGAATCAAAATAAATCACATCTATATATCACAGCAAAATTTCTTCTATTTTTCCAAGAATTCAATCTACACTAATTGTTTAATTGACCATGAATAAATAAATGTATATATATATATATATATATATATTAGATTACTTTATGCGTTGTTAGCGTAAATTGAAATAAATGCAAAATGAAAATAAGAGTAAAAATCAAAACACAACAAAGCCAAGCACGAAAAACAACAAAATTTTCAAAATAAAAACAACAGTACAACACGGGAGATCTATTTATTTCTTTTTTTATTTATTATCCTCAATACCTCACTAGGCTATTTTGGTGTATTTTTGTTTTGTCAGCATTTTCCTCCTTTTAAAATTTCACATGACTATAATTATTATTATTAATGTTATTGTTATTGCTATTATGCAATGATTGACATGTTGTTTCTCTGACTAATAAGATGAAACACGCAAGTTCTCCTGATTCATAAATAACTCATTAGAAACAAGTGAATTATCTCATTTATTTATTTATAATTAATATTATTGTTGTTTCCTTTTATTGATAGAGGAACATAGGGATTCAACCGCACGTCTACACTGCGTTTAGTTCTCCACCAATGTTCTCATCTGGCTACACGTCTGTCTACATGCTTCCATCTCCTCTTCACATCACCTCCTCCTCCATGTCATCCTCCCACTGACGACTCACTGCCTCGCCGCTTTCCATTCCAGTTCCACTCGAGCGACGGCCTGGCGTACGGTGTCACTCCCTTGATGGTTTGTTTTCTCAGAGTATGGCCAATGCACCTCCATTTCTTCCTGCATATTTGTTGCACAATTGGTTCTTGTAGGGTTTGTTCGCTCATTGCCAGAGATCCCACCCTTTTGCTGATCTTTTCTGGCCAGCCATCTGACCTTGAGTATTATTGAGTGAAGATAGCTGTTGATGAAGGTTTGTAGTTTGTTCGAAGTGCCCTTCGGGACGTGGCGTGGCGCCAAGTCTCTGTTCCGTACACTGAGTAGCACTGACTTCACACTGTAGTTGAAAATCCGCATCCTATTTTTCATGCTGACTGCTGTTGATCTCCACACAGACTAGAGAGTAATGAAAGCTTACCTTGCTTTCTCGATCGTCGCTTTGATATCCTCATCATTTCCGTCCGCCTGTAGGTGAAACGATGACTCCTAAGCAGGTAGGTGGTGAAGGTTGCTCTTTTCACACTTCTCCTATTTATGCTGATCGCTGTCTGTTGTTGTTGTTGTGGCTGTTGGTGTTGGCCAGGAATCTTCATCTCCGTTTTCTCTATGTTCACCTGGAGTCCTATCTTTGATGCTTCTTCTGCCAACTTGTTGCTTCTCACTGGCATATCTTCCAGTTTGTGGGAAATCAGACATATATCATCGGCGAAGTCCAGATCCTCCAGGTGCTTTCGTGTGGGTTCATTTTATGCCTGTTTCCTCATTGCCCGCTGTCTGTCGCATTATCCAATCTACTGCAACCAGGAAAATCATTGGCGATAGTAGGCAGCCTTGTCTTACTTGAGTACTCACTTCGAAGGATTCCGTAAGTTTCCCATTGTGGATTACTTGGCATGCAGCATTCTCATACAACTGTTGGATGAGATGTATAATTGTCGGTGGCACCCAGTAGTAGCGAATAAGTTGCCAAATTACCTGTCGATCGACGCTGTTGAAAGCCTTTTCAAAGTCAATGAAGTTGAGATAGAGAGGTGACTGACATTCCAAGCTTTGCTCAATGATGATCCGTAGTGTGGCGATTTGATCGATGCATGACTTGTTTCTCCTGAATCACGTCCGTTTCGGTCGAAGGTTTTCATCCAGGGTGGCGTGTTTGATTCTCTCCAGGTTGATGTGGCCTAATATTTTGCTTGGAATGGACAGGAGCATAATTCTGCGCCAGATCTTGCACTGACTTAAGTCACCTTTCTTTGACAGTTTAATTAGGTAGCCTTTTTCCAATCCGCAGCTACCTTACCCTCTTTCCACACCTTCTTCAGTAGTGGTATCATCCCGTCCGCTGATGTCTCTGCGTCCATAATCAATGTCTCTGCTGAGATTCCATCTAGTTCTCCTGCTTTTCAAGCATCTTGAGTGCCTTCAAGATTTCCGTTTTCGTCAGAGCGCTGAAGTCCACTGGCAGTTTTGCTTCTGCTGTTGGTATTATTGGGCGCGTTGTAGGTGGAGATCGATTTAGAAGTCTTTTGAAATGTATCCAGTTAAATATATAATTCCAATTCAATGAATAATTCTATGTACAGAAAGATGGTGTAGCCATAGGGTCTTCTCACGGTCCATTCCTAGCTATCTGCTTCATGAAAAGTCTTGAAAACAACATCCTCGATCCTTTGATCAGTCAACTGCAATGACACGTTCATAATCTGTGATGAAAAGGTTGATTTAGAGAATCTACACAAAACCTTTAACGCAGCACACCCATCAATGAAATAACATAAATTGAACACGTCAACTCCATTCCTCGATGTACTACTTACCAGAAGAGAAAACTGTACGATCCAAAGATCGATATGTCGCAGGCCATCATGGACTGAACAATTTGTCAACTTCCAGAGCTTCGTCTCACTGATCCAAAAGCGAAACCTGGTATATGCCTTCAGTTTAAAGATTAGAAAAATCTGTTCGGATCAAACGATAGAGGAAGAATTAAGTTTACGTGAAACCTTACTAGAAAAAGCATATCCATCAAGATTCATAGAGGAAAATATGAAAGGGAAGCCCCCTCCGTTACCAAAATTCACAACTCTTGTTAAGAATACTATCTTTACTGACCCGGAATTCACAGGTGGCATTGAAGCTGAAATTTTCAAGTAGACAATTTCTCCAGTCTAATGTTGGGGATAATATACCGCTTTTGACCACTTCAGTGTGTATTCATCAATTTACTTGCTCGTGTGGAGCAAAGTATATCGGTCGTACGCAACGTCAGCTCCACAAACGTATTCTGTAAGACTGTCGAGCTTGGTCAGCCATAGGAGAAAAGAAGAGCAGCAGCAGATCTATCCTCGAACACCTTGTCATCTCCGGACATCGAGCACCTTCATCTGCATGAATGCTTCCTAGTGCTACACAGAGTTCTTAGATGTCGTACAAAGGCATACATCATCTGTACATAGCTATGTGGGATTTGAAACCGGACCTCTACATTCAAAAGCGCTGCACACATTTACTCACCCTACCGTGACCAGAGTAATGTTCTAACTATAATTCTGCTTCATTCCATTGTGTAAGTTTATTATTGTTATTGTTATAACTACTGTTATTTTATCATCATTATTATTCCCATCATTCATATTTATTATCACTTTGCTACTGTTTATGAGTAACATTGCGTTTTCATACAGATTTTATTCAGAAACACTCTATCTTCTCTCCACTAGTTCCTGTCCATTCTAGACACTCTTATTGACTAGTCATTATCTCACACTTATGACGTCATGCCGACTTCCAATTAGTAACGGCTTCTAGGTTATACCCTACACTACGTAATACATTTCTCGACAACAAATTTCACCAACATCTGATTGATTGTTTTATGATTTCTTTGTTAAATATAATTACTACTGTACAGCAGCGTATGAAAATGAATCGTCGAAAAGAAAATCTTGTCTGTTTACGTCTTTTTCTTATGACTCTATATGGGCGTATTTCGTCCATACTGGTGTAATTATTTATTTGAATTTTATTCCTTTGCATTCTCAGTGGAGCATAGGTCTTTCAGCTACAGCTTTGAAGTTTTGGTAGGAGGGGTAGGGTTGCCTCATGCATAACCGTCCTTTTCAACCGGTTTTATTGCCGGCTTCGAGAGGTAAAGGAGTTCGCCAGCCGTGGATCGAACATTGGACCACATGTCTGGTTGGTGAGCACACTACGGTAAAAATAATAGAGATCTGTAGCTCAGGTAGATGATTTGCAATTAATTAAAATCCAAGTCAATAGAAAATGGTCAATACATATGTAAAAATGGTTACCGGGAAATGCAGTTATATCACTCATGAAGAAATTTAAATCATTTCACTTTATGCTTAATATTGCGCTGGAGATGCTGTCCAGAAGGACGACGAAAGCCCCACAACCAAACCAACCAGCTCAGAGAACACTACTAATTGCAAACACAACGGTTAAGCCACCGAAGCACAAAATGCAATTATCAGTTCCTCTTATCTTCTAAGAATGTGGTTGAAACCTCCTTTGTCATCATTTAACGCAATATTTTGGAAGAACCTTTTCATCAGATAAACAATATATGAGAAACATCATTAAGTTTTCAAGAAAGGTTGAACTGTTTGTTCAGAAGACAACTAGATGGTAAACTAAAGATCAACATCTTCAGGAAGGCTACACATTCGAATAGATACCTGGATTACAGCTGAGCACATCCCTTTACTACCAAATTTGATTAACGGAGCTAAACGACTAGTTACTGGGGTAGACGACATTGATTGGGAACTAAAATTGGTTCAATCCACTCTTGAATCGAATAATTACGCGAAAGGTTTTATAAAATATAAATTTAAAAAGTGGAAATAGGGACGCATTAAAACTTGCTGTTAAGGATTCGGTTAGTACAGTGGTGATTCCTTACCGCAAAGAAACATCGGATGACATAAAGCGAATTCTTTACGATCACGACATTTGAGTGTATATTCGTGTAACGAACACCTTACATTCATCGCTGCTGAAGGTTAAGGATAAAACAGAAGAAGACAGCCAACAAAATTTCGTGTACCAGACTAACTGTGGGGACTGTGATGCTGTATATGTAGGAGAAACTTCCATAAAGGTAAATGTAAGAGTGAAGAAGAACAAATAACGTCTAAAGGTGGTTCCAAAGACCTCTGCAGATTTGAAGAAGCCAGAAAACCGATCAGCGATTGCACTGCACTCGATGGAAATGGGCTTCAAGATTTTCTTTGACAGGACTACATATATGGGTGAATCCCAAAGGCTTGAGCAGACGTGAAGGGCTGATTCATGGTAAGTCCTGATTAATGGATAAAATTGGATTTCACCAATTTACAATTCCTATTTACGCATTCAGAAAAAACAGTAGATCGAGTGAAGATGTATAGGCCTTTCCAATTGCTTTGTTACATCAAAATCTTTGTACCGATCAAGTGGTTATTTTAGTTAATGAGTTTTATGTATAGGCGGCTGGGGTTGGGTGGGTGAAATTAAGAGGTTAAAAGTCATCAAAACAATCAACTAACTAATAGATGTTAGTAACAAGATATCCAAGTTTTGAAGGAGGCAGGGGTGAAAACTGATTAATTACGGAATTCAAGATAAATTAATTCTCAAGCGTTAGTAACAAGTTATTACACAATCAGGGAATTTTTTTAAAAATAGCGATGATGACTAAGAAGAATAGGATGACTCAGAAGAATTACTTGAAATACAAACAAACAAGTTAATAGAACTGCCTTGAATTGTAAAAAATAACAAAGTCAAAAGACAATTACAAGGGAAGAGGAAAAGTCGCTTTTAAAAACTTAATACCTATTATGTAGTTGGCCATGGCAAAGAAAAGGGCTGTAAAAATTTTTTGAACACACAAATATTGCTTGTTAGGATGAATTCCGACCGCCTCTACTGCATGTAAAAGTCGTACTCGTGGACCATGTGGTGAAAGGTTGAGTGATATACGATAAATAACTTTAAAAGCTTTGTTAGAGTCGACGTGACGTCCAGCTCATCGACGAGATGACCTACGTATTCGGACCTTTGCCGAACCAAGATGGGAGGTGTTCATATGATAAGGAACCAATTGAAAAGGAATATATTTCTTCACTCACTCTGTTTTTTCTGAAAAAAGATTTTCAAGTACTGGTTTTGCAAGGATTTTGTTTGATTGGCTGGAGGATTTCGTCATGAGCTGACATCGGTTAAGGAAGCATTGGGAAACTAGCTTGGAGTACTGCCAGACAGCCATTTCACCAGCTTAGCTGGAGACTCTCTAGCAGTACTCACCCACCGACAGGGTTCGAACCCAGGACCTTCTAATTAGAAGGTTACATGCTCATTAGCGATTAGCCCTATTCATTCAGTTAACCTGGAGTTCTAGTGGGAGGCCTTGACCAGTAGGGTACAATGGGTTGAAGGTGAGGCAGTAACTCATCGAAGAAGACATTGCGAAGTGGTTGCACTGGCCACTGGATCGGGTCGTAGTGGTTCAATGACCCACGGGTTCGCCTTTTAACCCGAAGATCACTGGTGGGTGAGTACTGCTACGAAGTCCCCAACTAACTGGTGAAACAGCTGTCTGGCAGTACTCTAAGCTGGTTTTCCAATGGTTCTCTAACCGATGTCTGCTCATGATGAAATCCTCAAACCAATAAAAATAGATTTGTATCACTAATTTCTCATGCTTAATCTGCATTTCCGATTGTTTATATCTTCTTATGGAAAGGCTAACAAGTGATATACAATTGTGATAAATGCACAAACACGCACACCATTGTATATGTCATATATACGTTTTTCATGTTCAGTTATGCATGACCATGACCATGAACTTTAGTCGAACGTGATCACTGAAGTTTGATGGAAAAGTGCACATTGTTTACCCTATATAACAAAAATAGAATTATTAGAATAAATCTGTCGTTAAATTTTGATCACAGTCTATTCAGTTTCCCTGAGAATTTTCGGAACAGATATATATACATATATATATATAATTTTATCCTCCAGGGCTTTGAGGTTTCTGTAGCTGTTGCGTTGATTTCCTGGGGTGGAGTCACTAGCTCCACACCTATCCTTCTCTATTTTTCCATGATCAGTACCGCACTAGTTAACTAATGACGGAAATCACGTCTTTTGCGTATCTACGCAGTATCGCTTCATGTACAGGTGGCACAAATGAGGATGTCAAAGACGGGGTCAGAAAATCAAGACAGATCTTCATTAATGATATAAGAATAAAACTTGGGCACTGTGGTAGAGTATAACTCCATTATGGATAATATTTTATTTTGATAAAATCACACAGTGTAGTGTTATACAGTAATATTTACTGACGACCACGTTTCGAGCACAAATTATTACTGCTCATAATCTCATATCAAGTCACTCACTCACACAACTTTCTTGCTTCATTTATATACATGAGTAAAAAATTGATGATTAGATATTTGAATAAAAATCAATCAATATAGGATAATGTACATTCAGAAATAATAATAATATGAGTGTTATTGATCAAATACAATCAGATGGGAAATAAGACGAGTGTTTTTATAGTCAAAATAAATAAGTAACTTGTTAGAATGTTGTGATGTACGTGAATTGAAGTAGAATTGTAAGATTATTTATTATCCTGCTCTGATTTGAGTGACTGGTGATAATAATATCTTCCGTATCTCTGGTATTTGCATTGAGTCATTTCTGTTGCGCTTGTGTTGGGTGTAGATTCAATGAACCAGGATTCAGTAATCAGTCTCACTCTCCACTTACTTGTATTACTTTTTTTAAAATTTTGACTCTGTCCCACCCTCACATTGTGTGATTGTGTGTTAATGCGTGCAGTGCAATCGCTGAGCTTTTTTCTAGCTTACTTATCTTCTCGGGGTCTTAATCATTCTAACGTTCGCTAAATTCTTATGTTCTGATAATCTGACTACCCCCATCTACTATTTTGACCTATGTAGTCGACCTAACTCACAGTCATTGCAAGGTATTTTGTAAAGCATATTATTTTGTATAATTGGGACGTAAGGACGGACCCCTGTGCGTCGGTGGCATAGCGATTAGGATGCTCGCCGATCATGCACATGGCCCGGGGTTCGATCCCCGGCCGACGCACACCTTTACCCTGCTAAGCCAGAAACAAATCTGGTAAAGAATAAAGGTTGGGCATGAGGCTAGCAACCTCATCCTGTAAAAATAAACACTGCTAAAGAAACTTCAAGCCTCTAGCTTGTAACCCTATGTTCCACTGGGAACGTGAAGGAATAAAAAAAAGGACGGACCCCATAATCCATATTCTAACCTGAGACAAATACACTTACTACAAGCTTGATCTTGAAAATTAATCTAATGCTCGCTAGTGACTAGCTACAGGATGAAGTTGCCCAGAGTTTTTGTGACAGGTCGTGACCAGTGGGGTCCATCCAGTTGGGAATGAGAATGGAGTTCCCGCCGATGACATTGATTAGTGGTGGCCCTAGAGCACGAATTGGTAGAAGTTAGAATTCGTGGACTGGTTATTGAGTGCGGTCTATCCCAGTGGCTGAATGGTCTACGAGCACGCCTTGTCACCGGAAGATCTTGGGTTCAAAACGCAGAGTGTGCGTACTGCTGGTGAACCCAAAAGCTGGATGAAACAGCTGTCCAGTTTTTTATATTCCTTCACGTTCCCAGTGGAACATAAAGAGGGCTTCAAGCTAGAGCTGTGAATTTTCTGTAGCAGTGGTATTTTTTTTACGGGACGGGGTTGCTAGCTTCATGCCCAACCTTCCCCCTTTACCAGTCTAATTACTGGTTTAGCGAGGTAAAGAAGTGCGTCGGCCGGGGATCGAATCACAGACCATAAGTCGTGGTTGGCAACCATTCTAACACTGTGTCACCAACGCAACAGCTGTCCAGCACTCCCTGGTATTCAATGGTACTCTAATTGATGACAATCCGTGGTCAATCCCAAAATAAATATAATCCCATCAAAATAAATCTTGAAAATAATTTATCTCTTATGATTACAATTTCATCTGACGGTTTGTTATTCAATAAATGTCTGATTTATTTTGATCAACTTATACATTAAACAAAAGAATTACTGATAGTGAGATTGATCAGAGTGTCTAACAAGGGATTTAGTCGACTGATTAACGCTCATTTCATAGGTGACAAATGCTGCTGAAAAAATGTTATCCGCGTCATTGAAGATCTCTAAGTATCGATTTTTGAATAACCGGCCAGAATATCGTACCTTGACTGTCAGTAGTGTTTTGAATATTTCCGTAATGAGCGATGAGTAAATTAGATTGCACGTGTCGGGTGTAGATTATTCTATGAACAAAGCTTAAGTAATCATTCCCTTTCTCTATCAACAAATACATATATATTATTAAAGGATTCTAAACATACACCACCCTATTGTGTGGTACTACGCTGATGCATGCATGCAGTGAAATGCAATACTGAAGCTTTGCTACATAACTTATCTTCTCACGGTCAACCATTCTAATCTCAGCTAAATTCTCACGTTCTGACAGGCAATCTCACTACCACTGATCTACTAGTTCGACCTATGCAGTTGACCTCACTCACAGTCATCACAAGATATTTTGTAAATTATATTATTTGGTCTCATTCGGTCAACCGACAGGATCCTTCAACCTACACTGCTTGAACAAGCACAATTACCTATGATGTCAGATTGTGGAATAAAACAAACAGACGAAGGTAAAGTGCACACTGGCGTTTATAAAATGCCAACGCATTCTGCTAATACATATATATATATTAGACTTTAATTCATCTCATCCATTATCTATCTGTGAAGGCAGGTCTAGTTAAGTGTCTAACATACCAAGCAGTAGCACTACGTAGTTTAACAAAAAACCTAAATGACGACATGAAACAGATAGAAGAAGAAGAAGCGCTGGTGTTAAATAACCAACTATCCTATAAAATTTATTAGGAAGATCAGAAAAGGTCAAAAGAAAAATAAATATAATGGTGAAACTAATAATGATAAAGCGAACACATTCGTTCAGACATCTATAAAAAAACAAAATAAATGAGCAAAGAATATCCTTTTACGATAATTTCCCTCCTCTGGCTCTACAATTATATATATACGTTTATGTATATAGAATATTCTAGAATAGTAGTCAATAGCAATATTGGTGTTTTTTAAATAATATCGATTCGTAAATTAGGATGAATGGAATTACAGTTCATTAAAAATGCATAAATAATAATAATAATAATAATGCAATAGCAAATAGAATATCAACTAAAATTAAGCGAATTTCTACAAAAAATTGAGAATCATTCGAACCTAGATGGCCAGTGGGGTAAGGACAATGTCTGAACTAGCTTCTTTTGGACACATAAATTAGGCTTCTTAGTGCGGATCCCAACAGTCAGTCTCAACAATATTTGGCAAACGAACTCTTAAGGCGAAGTTAAGATTTGTTGGTATGCGGTAAATGACTTTGAAAGCTGCCTCGTTGACATCAATCTTGTGTTCTGTATCCACAAGATGAGATAGAATAGCGCTATTGAATAGATTTTGTTTGTCCTTTACTTAACCACTATGCAGGGTGATGTTCGGAAATCTGACGAGAAACACGCCTAATTATACGGCCTATGTAACTGGCTCCATGGGAGCAGTTAAATTGGTAGATACACATGGAAGAGGCGAAATTAGGCAGTTGATCTTTTACTCCCGAAGGCGAAATAGGTGTGGTTTTGAAGACACAATGTAATTCAGCAGCAGGGAATGCTCTTTTTACTGCATTCCTAAGGCGTTGTATTAGATTATGTGGATGTAATTGTGAGTAAAAGGAAATAAAAGAAACGCACACAGCTCTTAGATAGTCTGAAGAACAAGACACCTGAAACTAGATTTCCTCCGTGCCCAAGTCACTTTGTGTTTAATTTCTCGGATATAGTCCCTAATGAAGTGGTTCTACAGGTTTTATTACTTAGAGGTATATTTTGTGATAGCCATGTTAAACTTAATAAAATGGATGCACAAATTCACTGTGAAAGTCTCTGAACTCTCGATATTCTACTTAAAAATGATGACACGACCGGATAAGGGTTCAGGAGTGGTTATAATGAACAAAGCGGATTACTTCGAGAAAATGAATACTATTCTTAATGATAATCGAAAATTAAAAAAACTCCTCTTCTTTGGATACGATTGAAACATTGAGAATATTGACACAGCATGACTTTATCTTACAATGTCAGTATACATTACTGAAACCCACGAGACCGTTTACAACAAGATTATATAGCTAGCCGAAAGTGCACAGAAATGGTGAACCACTTCGACCAGTACTAGATATATTAAATTAACCATACCATTCCGTAGCCAAATGGTTAGTTGAACTCTTACAGCCTCTACATACCGAGTTGGTGAAAAACAGTGTAAAGGATAATTTTGAATTTGTTAAAAGGATAAAATATTTAAATATTGACAATAAATTCATGATATCATTTGAAATATCTTCATCATTCACCGTTATACCAAGTATGGAAACAGTAGACTTTGTATGCGAAGAAATCATAAGACGAAACGTCGATGTCGACATTATTATACCTCTTATAAAAGTGCTTCTTTTGAAATGCACAAGGAATGTTCGCTTTTTATTTAATAAGTAACAGTACAGAAAAACTGGTGGTGTGAAAAGAGTGTAACCGTTAGCAGCTCTTCTAGCAAACATTTTCATTGCGAAACTAGAGAAGGGGCCTTTGAAAGATGTAATTGATGAACCTGAATTCTCTTGTCGGTACAAGGATGATACATTTTTGATTATGAAAAATGAGAATGAAGCAAAGAACATCCTGGACAAACTGAACGATGTTCATCCTGCAATAAATTTTACCATTGAGAAAGAAAAAGACTATAGTATTTCATTCCTAGACATTCCCCTTATGACTAGAAAAGAGGACGGTACAATAAGAGGAAATGTATAAAGAAAACCTACATAAACTGGTCAGTATACTCATTTTTTCAGATTCGTGCACTTGAAATACAAACGCGATCCAATAAAGTGCTTGGTTCACAGTCCAAGAGCAATCTGCTCGGATGAATGTCTTGATGAGGGACATATTAATATTAAACGGTTCCTGAGTGGAAACAGTTATCCAGAAACGTTTATTGATAAGAATAAGAATCTAAAATCAAGGCAACCCAAGGTAACAAAAATTCGTAGAAAGCCACTGTTTTCAAAAATTCAGTTCCCCAGGAACCAGTCAAAAATACACTAACACAGTGATTGGGAATGCGGTAAAAAGAGCATTCCCTGCTGCTGAGTTACGCTGTGTCTTCAAAACCACCCCTATTTCGCCTTCGGGAGTAAAGATGAACTGCCTAATTTCGCCTCTTCCATGTGTATCTACCAATTTGACTGCTCCCATGGAGCCAGTTACATAGGCCGTATAATTAGGCGTGTTTCTCGTCAGATTTCCGAACATCACCCTGCATGGTGGTTAAGTAAAGGACAAACAAAATCTATTCACATAGCGCTATTCTATCTCATCTTGTGGATACAGAACACAAGATTGATGTCAACGAGGCAGCTTTCAAAGTCATTTACCGCATACCAACAAATCTTAACTTCGCCTTAAGAGTTGGTTTGCCAAATATTGTTGAGACTGACTGTTGGGATCCGCACTAAGAAGCCTAATTTATGTGTCCAAAAGAAGCTAGTTCAGACATTGTCCTTACCCCACTGGCCATCTAGGTTCGAATGATTCTCAATTTTTTGTACAGATTTCCTTAATTTTAGTTGATATTCCATTTGCTACTGCATTATTATTATTTTATTATTTATGCATTTTTAATGAACTGTAATTCCATTCATCCTAATTTACGAATCGATATTATTTAAAAAACACCAATATTGCTATTGACTACTATTCTAGAATATTCTATATACATAAACGTATATATATAATTGTAGAGCCAGAGGATGCGGAAATTATCGAAAAAGAAAATTCTTTGCTCATTTACTTTGTTTTTTATAGATGTCTGAACGAATTTGTTCGCTTTATCATTATTAGTTTCACCATTATACTTATTTTTCTTTTGACCTTTTCTGATCTTCCTAATAAATTCTATAGGATAGTTGGTTATTTAACACCAGCGCTTCTTCTTCTATCTGTTTCATTTCGTCATTTAGGTTTTTTGTTGAACTACGTAGTGTTACTGCTTGGTATGTTAGACACTTAACTGGACCTGCCTTCACAGATAGATAATGGATGAGATGAATTAAAGTCTAAATATATATATATGTATTAGCAGAATGCGTTGGCATTTTATAAACGCCAGTGTGCACTTCACCTTTGTCTGTTTGTTTTATTTCACAATCTGACATCATAGCTAATCGTGCTTGTTCAAGCAGTGTGTGTTAATAGACCCCGTTTGTTGACCGAATTAAACAAAATAATATAATTTAGAAAATATCTTGCGGTGACTGCGAATGATGCTGAGTACATCGGTTGAACTAGTAAATCAGGGGGATTCAGATTTCCTGTCAGAACTTGACAATTTACCTGAGATTAGAATAGTTGACTTCGAGGAGATAAGTAATGTAGCAGAAAGCTCAGGACTGCATTGCACTGAATTCATGCATTTGCACTGCATCTGAGAATAGGTTGGGATAGTGTTAACATTCAAATAGGTATTATAGGTATTTGTAGATGGAGACGGAGATTGATTACCGAATCTTTGTTCATAGAGTGATCTACACTCAACATGTGCAATAGGAATCATTCATCACTGCTTCCAGATATGTGGAGAGTACTACTACCAATCATTAAGCGGGGAGATAAAAACTATGGATTGGTATAAACGAAGTTTGAATTTTCGTGTTTTACATGGTCATCCGTAGTAAATTTAACTGCACAACTCTGTGAGACTTGATTACAATAAATTTTACCTACAATGGAATTATTTCGACCTTCCATTAAGAACCGTATAACATTTGTTCAATAATTTACAGTAAATTTTAAGCTAAACAACATTTAGAGTTCAACATTTGACTGGTGGAGAAGTGAACTTAGTAGCGCATAAATATTCAAGCTTCTGGAGTCTCAGTCTCGGTGGTATCGTTGTTTCAAGAAGTGGGGTCACCAGCCTCATGGGTAGTCCTTCTTCATTACTACCACGTGGTGAACTTGGTCATTTCTAGAGTGCGTTTGCTGGGGATCGAACGGAGACCACTTGTGTGGTTGATGAGCAATGGAGTCACTTCACTACTGGGGAACATAGTCGGTTATGATTATTATACAACGTATTTATCCAGGGACGTATCTCGGATTATCACTTTGTTCTGATCTTTCCTGTTGATTTCTAGAAAAATATTTGAGGTAACATTACACGTCAGGAAGCTGAAACGCTGTGGTCTAGCTCTGTGTCAACCTATGTAATTTGTCAACTATTGCATTTTACCTATCCTTCTTTCCTGTGCCTCACATTTTCTTCTCGCAGTTTGCCTAAAATCCAGTAAGTTACCTTGGAGAGGGAATCTAATGTCTGTCAGTATGGTGATGGGTGTTCCTTTGTACCAACGCATCAACGATAGACGTTTCACTTAATGCGAATGATTCATATTGTCATTTTATTGGATTATGAGTACTTTCTTTATCCACTGTTTTCACTTTGCATCTCCTTCAGATAAGACAAGAAGCAATTTTGAAAGACGTTATCCTCCTGAATGCGTGACCCCATATATAGTACTGACTGTTTGATATAAGTAGTACGACAAAAGTCACATCAGTCATCAGTGCTAAGTCGAGGTGATTTAACCACCGAAGAATAGCCATTTCCCTCATTCTGGGCCTAGCTCATCAGCATTGTACCCGGTTAGATTCAACTTAGCTAGCTAAATCAGTTCAAACTACTCAAATCCTTGCCAGCAACTTAGGTGAACTAGTAATACACTGAGTCGAATGCTCAATGTGCAAAATAGAATTCGCGATATACAATTTACACAGGTCGAGATGAAATTTCACTAGTTTCCTTTGGTAACTAAAATCATTCACACCATTGCTGACAATGACAAAAGCAAGCGTAAACGACTGATGCTACATATTACTGACTGACGTTGACATGAGTAGTTTGATCCCATTCAGATCAACCAATAGTGCTAGCCGATCACAAGTGAATTTAGAAATTGAGAACGTCATAAAAGAAAACAACGATACCCTTTGATTCATGCATTTTGTGTGTGTGCGTGTGTGTGATGGATAAATGTTAGTTATGAAAGTTACTCACTTACTTTGAAGTAGCAATTAATCGGCTATTTCCATTCTTGTCTATAATTAATGTAATATTGTTGTCATTATTCTTATTACTGCTTTTCATTGACTGACGATGCTTTTTATTACCATTATTATTATTATTATTACCACCATTGTAAACATCATAAGACTCTCTAATTATTTTTCCGCTAACTTAGCACTGAAAGAAAACATTAGATACAACAGAAAATTATATGCTGACTATTCCATACTATATGAAAAATAGTGTTAGAAGTAAAGCCATTATTATTATTAGTGTTATTGCTATTTTTAACATACTGATATTATTTACCGAAGAAAAGGCTTCTTCTCTTATTTTATTCACTTCAGTAATTCCCCAGTAAGTTTGCTTTCCTTTATTTATTTTTTTTGTTGGTAAAGTTACTTTCATCCTTCTGTTTTAGCCGTAATCGTGCAACTCAGTCAGAATGCAGATACTTACCATGATTCAGATGCGCAATCGATATATGTGGGAGGTAACTTAATAAGCTCATCATGCTAAATAATCGGTGTTTCCTGATTTGATGGCAAAGCCTTGCAACTTCATGTTCTTGTCTATTTTCGCCCGTGAGAAGTAAGAAGGTATCTGACTAGAAGACTTGGTTTTCCTGACTGGTTCCTTTGTGTATCAGTAAAGTCAATAACTCTGACATATATATGCATATTTCTTTTGTTTTCAGGTGGAACACAGGGCTCCAGCCTTAAGCTCTGACGTTTCCGTACCAATGTTTTTAAGGGGTGGAGCTGCCGGTCTAAAACCCAACCTTCCCCATCTAGTGCACTAACTATAGGCTAAGACGGGTCTAGGAGGGTGTCAGTCAGGGATCGAACTGTGAACTACGTATGTGGCTGGCGAGTATTCTACCACTGAAACGCTGACACACTTAATAACATTTAGATAGTTCTAAATATTTGTCTGAAAGCGCACTCTGACTTAGGTTTCGCGCTGGTTACCAATCAGTACCAGTCAACAAGGCAACGTATCTGCAGTCGTGAAGGGACTCATATCCCTACTGAGATTCAAACCCATATCACCAAGTGCTATCTGCAGTCACAGACATTACCACTGAGCTATTCGGTCCCGCGACTGACCTCCTGTAGGACTCTGCTGGATACTTTGATTGGACAGTAGTAAGTAACTAGTGTAATTTGTCCATTCCTTTTTTTAGTGCAAAAACCGAACTCTCCCATTCAAGTTTGCAATGTGGCATCCATGCCACTAGATGACCCACCATTACGGTGAACTTAGTAAAATTTAATTAACACCAATTTATAATTACTTTCAGGCATTTCACAGTCAACAGTAGAACCTTTATCTACCTTATTTTCAAAACATTACTTTAAATGTAATCTCTCTGAAGATAAAAAGAAAGTTACTCTATGGTTTAGCTCTGGTCACACAGAAAAAACAACACATAAAACATCCACTAAATAATCAAGAGTAAATGATTACAAACTAGTGTTCGGTTCCCTACGGAAGCTCTAGTGATAAGTTGATGAGTTGATCATTTACCGTTGGTGACATTTATGTGAAAGATTTTTGATGGTATTAGACGGCTGAAGTCAATCGGCCACAAGAAGACCAGCCTGACCTAGGTTTCGTGCTAACTGGCACTCACCAACAATCAGCAAGTGGTATTTGCAACCCTGAAGGAAGGAATTCATGTCCCAGTTCCACCTGCAGTCAGAGACCTTGTCACTGAACCATTCAGGCTTGCGATTGACCTCCTGTAGGAATGTTTTAGACACTTAGATCGGATACTAGTCAGTAACTAGTGTCAAAAAAAGATTGCTGATTGCTGGCAGAAAAAGGAAATGTAGTGGATTGCTCTTTGACATCACTAGACTTCTCAAACTTCCTACTATTGACATTGACTTACGTGGTTTTCTTCTCCTTGTGTTCATCTGTACTGGTATTCATTTTTTAGATGATTTGCTGTTTGACGTTTAAGACATATGACTTATTCTCTATCGATGTATACACATTGATCTATGTCCACAGGTCAGTTGAATGGAGACTGAATCTAGTACTAGGCGCTTATAGAATGAGAAAACTTCTGAAGACAGCCAATCATAGTCAAAGTCATACAGGAGAATTCCGAAAAATTACTCAATACACATCAGTGGTTGCATTGAAGATGCTTTCTAGAGAGACAATAAAAGGTTATGAATTAACCGAAACAACCTGGAGGACAGCACCAAATTTGATTTTCAAGCATTGATTTGTAGGGATTTGATTGATGTGTTAGAGGATTTCATGATGAGGTGACATCGGGTCCCAACGGCTTAATGGTCTACAAGCTCGCTTTGTAACTAATGGGTTCTGGGATCGACTCCTGATGGATGAGTACTGATGAAGAGTCCCAAACTAGGACGAAACAGCTTTTCAGCACTCACAGCTGGTTTTCCGATGGTTCTCCACCCGGTGTCAGGTCATGATGAAATGCTGTAAAAATGAATTGGATTTTCATTTTTAAAACTTTGTGAAAATGACATTCGCTGCATACAACTGATATTTTCATAAGTGTATGGTATTCACAACAATTAAAATGGAGTAGTTTACACTGTTTGCTTATGACTAGAAGAATAAAACATTTAGAAATCTTATAAACTTTTACTGCTCGTGTTTTGCTTCACTGAAAATGTTTGCAATTCCCAAAAGTATTCTAGTTTGAGTTACATTTAAGACCAATGATGTTATGATTTGATTTGCTCTTGTGTGGAAAAACAATCACTCACTAAAATGTAGTACATTCAGCTAGTGAGTCGCTAAATAGGATAACTTTGAAAGTCATAGAATTCTTTGAGATGAAACCAGTGAATAAAGTTTAAGCGAATCCGCATTTTTGATAATCTCTACATCAAACATTTCGAGTACAGATTTACTTATCTTCATTACTTACGTTTCATAGATAGATAGATAGATACATGGATA
The DNA here is from genome assembly GCA_944472155.2 of Trichobilharzia szidati. NCBI lineage: Eukaryota > Metazoa > Platyhelminthes > Trematoda > Strigeidida > Schistosomatidae > Trichobilharzia > Trichobilharzia szidati. The sequence continues at coordinate 107,709,624 of OX235272.1, forward strand.
GATAGATAGACAGATAGATAGATAGATAGACAGACAGATAGATAGATAGATCCGTAGTGTGAGACGACGTTCCACGTTTTGTTACATTTTATTGCTTTGTTTGTGACATTCTCTACATATATTCATGTTGACTCTTCAACGTAAAATTGTTCTTTTCCGGATTAGTTTCATCTTATCTGTTTTCTATTCTTATATTTGTATTTTATCTGTGTATCTGTTTTGATACAGTCTCCTCATGACATTTATCATGAAATAATGTTGTCCTTTGATGTCATCGCATTATATACTTCAATTAGTCCAAAACTAGCAACAGAAACTATGCAACAATCACTCTGTTGTGATGAAAACTTGAAAACGCACTGTTCAAATTGAACAGAACTTATAGAATTATGCCTTACAACATATTTCAAATTTATTAACCAAATATACGAACAGATACAAGGAACATCAATGGGATCGCTCATATCCAGATTAATAGATGAAGCCATTATGCAAAGATTAGAATTAATGGCCTTAACCATAATTAAACCAAAAATCTAGATACGTTACGTTGATGATACATTTGTAAGAATTCATCACGAGAGAAGAAGAATTCGGCAACAAAATCCCATTTTTAGATGTCTTAATCAGGAGAACTAACACAGGAAATTTAGAAACACAAGTATATGGAAAATCAACGCACACAGATCAGATACCCAACAATAGTAGCAATAACCCAGTTACTCAAAAAAGAAACTGTGTGCAGACATTGTTTAAAAGAATTCAAACACACTGCTGCACTACTCCGGTGTTTGTAGAAGAGAATGGCAGAAAAATACCTACAAACGGTCTTCAAAAAGAATGGTTATCCACGAAATTTCATCAAAATTGTTTAAAATAGAATCACAACACCAACAAATAACCATCATCAAAGACTACAAGAAAATTCATCCCACCATGTATAAAAAATATCTCTGAAATAACAGCTAGAATATTGAAACCATTTGAAATAGACATAGCACACAACCAGTCAAATCACTTAATTCGATATTGTGCAAACCGAAAGATCCAACAGAAAAAAGAGATCAAATTAATTACATTCACAAAATAAATTGTAGGGACTGTAACAGACAATACATCGGTCAAAGTGGACTTCCCCTTCGAATCAGAATCCAGGAACACAAATCAACTGTGAAAAGACATGATCAATATTCCTGTTTCATATCAATGCATATAGATAATTATGGACATCAATTTGATTGGGGTGATGTCGAAATTTTAGACAGAGGAAACACCAAGAGTGCCAGGGAATTCCTAGAAACCAAGCCTGGTACTCAAACGAATATGCGATTAACAAACATGTTAAAATAGACCGAATATACCAACTAGTAAAAAGTTAAACAGGTGACGAGAAAGTTTAAAATCCAAGTCAATAAAGAATGATCAATACATACGTAAAGACGGTTACCGGGATACGCAAATCAATCACTCATGGAGAATTTAAATCAGTTCACTTTATGTTAAAAATTGCGCTGAGGATGTTGTTCAGAAGGACGACGAAAGCTCCACAACTAAACCAACCAGCTCAGAGAACACTACTAATTGCAATTCATCCACCTGAGCTACAAATCTTCTCTATTTCATTTATCATTCACATAAAATGAAGTATGTTTCGGCTATATCATTGAATGCAGCTCAGGATGTCGCCTTCATTGATAACAGTGAGGACATCAGTTGCTTTCGAGTTTGAGATAGGCATTGCTGACGATTACAATACGCATTAAACTCAGTCAAGCAAGGCTTGCTAAAGAACTGCTTCAAAAGGGGAGAGCTATGGAAAATCATAGAGATTATAATAATTAAATTGAGAACTGGACAAATGCAAGTCATTTAGCACTAGGGACTAGACATGCATGTAGACACTGAGTACTTTCTATTGACCGGTAAATGAGTGGTTTGACTTATTATTATGCTTTCAGATTTTTCCACTTTCCATCAAAAGTCGGTATTGAATTGTGAAACATTTTGAAACTTTAGGCATTGAATATCTGTTTTTTCTTTATTTGGTACTTTTCAGTAGTGTTTAACCATGGGGCCAACAGGGAGTAAACTCATGAACTTCAGGCTGTGAAATATTATTATTATTGTTCCCTTGGATTCCTAGTGGAACACAGGGCTTCAATTGCACGTCTTCACTTGCTTCTGTCTTCTGCTGTACTTTTCACTTGCATCCATGTTAATCCATACTGTTTCAGTTCCTCTTCACACGATCTTCTCCATGTTACCGTTGGACATCCCACTCCCCTCTTCCCTTTTGGGTTCCACTCGAGGACTGGCCTGACGTGCGATGTCACCCAGTGGCCTCCTCAGCGAGTGTCCAATCCATCTCCACTTTCTCCTGCATATTTGTTGAGCGATTGGTTCTTGTTTTGTTTGTTCCCATAGTTTCTTGTTGGTGATTCTTTCCGGTCATCTGATCTTCAGTTTAGAGCGAAGACAGTTAGTTGTTGATAAAGGTCTGCAACAGGCTGTTGGAAATATTCTTTGTGACCCGCCAAGTTTCTGATCCATCCGTATGGAAGCACTGACTGACTTGACGTTTGTATTGAAAATCCGAATTTTGTTGTTGTTGTTGTTGAATGACGAAGATTTCCAAATTGGTTTCAGGTTGATGAATGTGTTTCTTGCCTTCCCGATTCTCGATTTGACATCCTCGTCCGTTCCTCCTGTAGTTGAGACAACGATCCCTAGATAAGTGAAAGAAGTAACCTCTTTCAAATCCCTCCCGTTGATGGTGATTATCGGTGGATGTTGCTGTTGCTGTTGTTGTTGTTGGTTGGTTATTTTCATAACCTCTGTCTTGTCTATGTTCACCTGGAGTCCCGTCTTTGCTGCTTCTTCGACCAGTTTGTCGGTTTTCGCTTGTAAGTAGTCTTCGATTTTGTGTGAAATCGAACATAAATCATCCGCGAAATCCAGGTCTTCTAGATTCTTCACGTCGGTCCAGGATAAAGCTGTGAAATAAACACATTATTATCTAGATAATAGGTTCGAAATCGAATAACCAATGTATTCTATTTAACACCACCGAAATCCAACACCCACTTTGCTGTACCCGCACAGTAATGAAATTCCATTAGAACTGGAGCAATAAATTCCTTCATGAATCACTAGTAAGTTTAAAATAATTTTTAGAAAACTGATCAGAATTCATAGGCCTGAAAGTCCTGAGTTCTATTACTACTAGTGTAATGTCACAAAGGTATATAAAACAGATGTTCAGTACTTCTTGGTGTCCACTGATTCTCTAGCGGATGTAAAGTAGTGATGAAATCTTCATTGATGTCATCTGTATTGTTCACAGAAGCAAGACATTGTTAACTCAGGCTACATTTCAGCTTTCACGGAGGTTGTTGTGATATAATTTTTTATGTTAAAAGGATATCACATCGATAACATAATGTTTTGATACAATAATAATAACTTGAATGTCCTCAAAATCGCCAAAATTGATATGTTACAACATAATAATTTATCTGCATTATAATCAAGTAATAAAACGCTTTATTTATACACAATAAAACCAAAGATTTATATACCAATGTAACATTTAGCTGCACTAAAACATTTTAGTAAATATTCATCTGTCAAAAATGGAAAATGCGTGTTACAAGAATAAAAGTTCAAGTGGATGAACTATGGGAGAGATTATTCAAATAGTGAATATCCCTGATTGATTAGTTAGTTAGTTAGTTAGTTAGTCGATACCGTGCTAAGAATCATAATTTTTCTATGCGATTTTATGATGCACCCCAGTTTTATAAGTTGAATTATGCTCACTTAAAGTCAAACCCAGGACCCAACAATTGGAGGTAGAATAATTTAAAAATTAGATAATGAAGAAAAAATGGTTATTTTTGACATTGTCAGTTTATACACACGTATACCAATAAATGTGGTTGTAGAGGCAGTCAGAAGCGAACTCATTTCTGACCAGGAACTCGAACTTAGGACAAAAGTGCCAGTTGAGAACATAATGCTGGGAGTACAGCTATGCCTAACTTCCACAGTATTTAAATTCCAAGGGAAGATATACAGACAAACTGAGGGAGTTGCCATGGGATCACCAATATCCCCAGTGGTAGCAGATATATTCATGAATAAGTGGGGAAGCATAGCGATTGAAACGTTCACCCCCACCCCAAAAGTATGGTGGAGGTACGTAGGTGACACATTCACTGTACTTAGAACACAAGATATAGATAGGTTTTTCGAACACATCAACTCGAAGGTTGAAGCAATTCAATTCACTTATGAATTGGAAAATCAGGAAGGGGAGCTCCCAATGTTAGATTGCAACGTAAAGAGGAAAGAAGATGGGAAGTTAAACACTAGTGTTTACAGGAAACCCACACATTCAAACGGATATTTGGACTTCCGATCATTCCATCCTATGTCAGTAAAATAGGATTGGTGAAATGTTTAAATGACAGAGCACAAAAATTAGGTAGTACCAAAGAAAATCTAAAACAGGAACTGATACACATAAAAGAAGCCTTGAAACTTAATAATTACCCGGATAAATTAGTCCGTAAATATGCAAAGAAATGTAAAAATAAAATAAATAATGATACCAGCGATAGTGATAATAACAATAATAATGATAATGATAATAGTGATAATAATAATAATATTAATGACGACACCAACAATAAAGAATCTAAATCATCAGTAGTAATTCCATACAAGGAAGGAGCCTCGGAAACCTTACGCAGAATTCTCAACAAGGCAGGAATAAAAACGGCATTCAAACCCACAAACTCAATTAGAAACAAGCTTTGTCGGTTAAAGGATCCTGTAGAGCCTTTAAAACAAAACAATTTAGTTTATCTAATACCCTGCAATGATTGTCAGGTCAAATACATAGGTCAAACTAGTAAAACAGGGGCAGTCAGATTCGCTGAACATAAGAACCTAGCAAAATCTAGATTGGTTGGCCCGAATAAGATAAGAAATCTAGAGAATAGTTCAGCTATGGGACTACATGCAGTTACACACAACCATATAATAGGATGGAATAGGATGACAGTTTAAAAATCTAATGTCACAGGATGGAGGGAGAGATTGATAACAGAAGCCTTGTTTATCGAATCAACTGCAAATACATGTAATAGGAATGATTCATCACCTGTCCCCGATATCTGGAAAATTCTACTACCCCTACGACAAATAGGAAAAAACAAAGAAAGCTATAAAACTCAAGTGTCAAAGTCGTGTGATTACAATCGATATGATTATGAACAATAAAATTTGTTCGAAACGTTATCCAGTAAATAATACTGTTTCACTGTGTGATATACCTAATAAACAAACTAATATGGAATTACTTACTACCACAGTGCCTAAGTTTTACACATTTATTAATTGGAGGTAGATTGTTGACGCAGTGGACCTCATCTCCACTGAAGGAATAAACATATCTTGAGTGAAATATCTTTGGAGTTTTCCTGTATCTCAACCACTTCTACTACTAACACTACTAATGGTAATAATATCACCTCTAACCATTACTTATGTAATAATCACTTATATCAGGAGTTATTTTTACGAATTTTTTTTCTAAACTTGTTCTTATTATTGTACTTCATAAATTTATGGTTGCAAATTCACTCATAAATAGTTAATGATTGCATTCTTCTGTAGTACTAATACAGTAAGTAAAATGACAAATATTTTTATGGATAGCAATGGTAATAATAATAGTGATAATATAGTTGTGTGACTTGTAATGCAATAAAAATTTGTTCCATCCTTTTTTTATTAGCCTATTCTATCGAATATACAACATTTACGTGCTTTTTTTTCTATTTGCAGTCTATGCATAAAGTGTGTTTTGCATTCATAGATGTTTGTACGTGGTAGTATTGGTAGTTGTTGTTGTAGTTGTACAACTGTTGAATTAGTACTTTTGAATGTCACATCCACGAGATAGTCTGTTATTATTGCTTTCGCCTACTTTTCAAGAAGGCGTACACTGAAAGATAATCAATATTTGTGACTTCACTCTCTCTTTCTCTCTCTCTCTTCTGTCCTCTTTGCATCTTTCTTTTATTTTCATCACTTTCATTTTCGTTTTCCTCTTCGTTTTTTGACATATAAATCTATTTTTGAATAAATATATGTGTATAAATGACAGAAAGGTTCTTAGTACAATTGAAATTATGACTCCTTAAAAAACTACGCTTATTGTTAGTGACTGACTATGATAGGGAGAGGGAAAGCAAAAAGAAGGATGCTTTAAGGTATACTGGAAAAACAAACTCTCAGCAAATTACTTACTTACTTACCTACTTACTTACTGCAAGATGAGATTATCTTATTTCTATCTTTCATATTATTTTTTGAATGGAAACACATTTTTGACTTTATGAAAACTGTTGGCGTGAAATTTTTGACGAATTTTTCATTACTAATGAAATTTTTATAAGTCTGTGATGTTGATTTACGGTTAATTAACTCTTTTGAATACGAGAGAATAACTTGTTATACGTTCAAGTTATTGTAAATGCTTCCTGTTGAATGATTTTCACTGGATTGAATAGTTTGGGCAGTTTGACGGTGTCTGGAGATTTTTTTGGCTTCACGTTCCCCAGTGGAACATAGGGCTTCAAGCTAGAGGCTTGAAGTTTCTGTAGCAGTGTTTAGTTTGACAGGATGGGGTTGCTAGCTTCATGCCCAACCTTTCCTCTTCACCAGCATTATTTCTGGCTTAGCGAGGTAAAGGAGTGCGTCGGTCGGGGATCGAATCCCGGACCATGTGCATGGTCGGCGCGCGTCCTAACTGCTATGCCACCGACGCAGTCTGGAGATTAACAATGATTTAATTTGAATGATGAGGGCAGGCAGTGGAATTCACAATAGGCATTTCATTGATTGAATCAAATTGCACCTTCAGTGAATGGTTGTGTTCCCAGTTGGGAGTTGAACCTAATATTTATTGCCTGGTGGACAACGCTTTGACTTTGGAGACGATGGATACAGTCCTGATGCTCTGAAGGCAGAACTAGATCTTCTGAAAGAAACCTTCATCCGTAATGGATACGCAACAAGATTCATCGAGGAATGAAACACCACTTGTTCCAAAAAAGATACTTTACATGAACCTGGATTTCAAGAGCGACTTAGGTTGTGAAATCCTCAAGAGAAGAATTTCAGCATCTCTGAAAAGAGTATTCTTCGCAGCAACGCTAAGAGTGGTGTTCTTCAGTCGTCCATTGGTCTGCAGAAGCCAGGAAAATTGGTTGTTCAACGCGTATCCTGTTCAAAAGTGTTCAAGAACACTATCTCACATGGCTGCAAGAAGGTTAATAGTGGCTGTATAAGGAGTTCGATAATCGAACATCTCTCGTCAACACTGATCATTCCATCTCAATAGACGCTTCCTTCGAAATGATCTACAAAGTGAAGAACAAGCTATCAAAGGCAATACGCTTTCATCTCCTCTGTATTGCTGAAGCCTTAGGCATTCAGTTTGAAAAAGCAGAGTTGTGCATACAAAGGAAAATCATTCAACCATTTCTATTGTCATGACAACAAGCATGTTAACTTCTACTCACTTGATGTTTGTAGGCTTTATTTTCTTTTCTTAACATTTTTAGTTTTTGGAATTATAAGAAAAAGGCGTAAACAGCGAAGAAAATTTCTTTTCGACGATTCATTTGCATGAGCTGCTGTACAATCGTAATTATATTTAACAAAGAAATCCTTAGACCAATCAGATACTGGGAAACTTTGTCCTCGAAAAATGTATTACATAATGTAAGGTGTAAGAAAGGATGACTAATTGTAAGATAGAAAAGAGGCAGAAGTTGGCATGACGTAATAAGTGTGAGATAATGACTGATCAATAAGCTCGTGTAGAATGGACAGAAACTAGTGGAAAGGCTATAAAGTGTTTTTGTATAAAATCTGTATGAAAAAGCAATGTTATTAATAAACAGTAATAGAGTGGTAATAAAATATGGATGATGGGAATAATAATGATAATAAAACAATAATAATAATAGTAAACTTACACAATAAAAAGAAGATAAAGCAAAATTATAGTAAGGATTTTACTGTGGTCACGGTAGGGCAAGAGAATGTGTGTAGCGCTTTTGAATGCAGTGGTCCAGTTTCAGATCTCGAATAGCTAATGATTCAGCTATGTACAGATGGAGTATGCGAAGTTCATTGTAGGATATTTAGGAACTCTGTGTAGCACTGTGAAGCATTCATGCTGGGGTTCTCGGTGTCCGGAGATGACAAGGTGTTCGAGGATAGAGCTGCTGATATTCTTCTTTTCTCGTGTGGTTAGCCAAGCTGGACAATGTTCCAGAATACGTTTGTGGACTGAAATTTGCGTACGGCCGACATATTTTGCTCCACACGCGAAAGTGAACTGATAAATACATACTTAGGTGGCCAAAAGCGGTATCTTCTCCTCAACATTAAACTGGATAAATTGTCTGCTAGAGAATGTGATACGTAGAGTGGCTGTTGGAAATGTCTTCTTCAGACATTTAGAAAGGCGGTTTCTGAGAATTTCAGCTTCAATGTCACCTGTGAATTCCAGGTTCATAAAGAGAGTTTTCTTAAAAAGAGTTTTTGATTTTTGGCTACGGAGGAGGCTACTCTTTCATGTTTTCCTCTATGAATCTTGGTGGATATCCGTTCTCTAATAGGATTTCACGTAATAAATTTAATTCTTTCTCTATCATTTCATCTGAACAGATTTTTCTAATCCTTGAACTTTATGTATGTACCAGGTTTCGCTTTCGGATCAGTGGGACGAAGCTCTGGAAGTTGATAAACTGTCCAGTCCACGTCAGCTTACGATATATTGATCTTTGGATTGTACAGTCTTGTCTTGGGTGTGGTACGTTGAAGGTTTTGAGAAGATACTCTAAATCAACCTTTTCATCAGAAATTATGAACGTATCATCTACGTATGTATCTCCTATATAAGTGCAGTTGACTTATCAAAGGATCGAGGATGTTGTTTTGAAGACTCGCCATGAAGCAGTCGGCTAGGAGTGGACCGAGAGGAGACTTTATGGCTACACTATCTTTCTGTACATAGAATTGTGCATTGAATTTGAACTGGATATTAAACGTAAATCTGAGAAGTAGTTCCTTCAGGTAGTCAATGGGAAGAGGAACTTCTAGGTTGCTGATTTCGATGTAGTCACAAATGAAGCATATTGTTTCGGTCAGAGGGATGCTTGTGATAGAGAGGTGAGACCTTTTGTCTTTCAAATACGTTGATATCCTTCACTGAGTCGATGAAGTCAAATGTATCGCTAAGGCTATATTTGGAACTCTTGCATAATTCCATATTCCCCTACGTTTCTATGTACATCCTAATCAAAACCCATTCATTAAACTCTCCATCTTATTACGTAACTGCATTACACTTATTCAAATTCTTATGTGTGTTGATTAACATTAATAAATGTGTTTTTTTACGAGGTATCACCACTACCCTCTTACCAATCTTCACCACCGTTAGTTACAATTTGACTACTCATCACATTTTTGAAATGTCTTCATAACAGTAACCGTAACTTATTTTTATTCTTATCGGACAAACCTAATGTACACGCACACACCAAAATAAGAATATATAATTGCTACTGTACAGCAAAGTGGATGAATTCGCCGCCAAAAAGAGACTCTTTGCTGAACTACGTGTTTTGTTTTCATTCATGTCTGGATGGGAATTATTCATGAATTAAAAGATAGCTAGGTCCCCTGGAACTCAATGGGTTTCTTCGTTACTCTGTCAAGCTTGCTGTAGTGAACGCGAGAATTAATTTTTTCGAGGATTGTGTGAATAATCACAAAAAGCCTAAATAGTTCTGGAAAGCGTTGCGACGGAACCACATATATCCTAATACAAAGTCATTTAGACATCATGCATTAAATTGTGTCGATCCCATTAGATCACGAATCCCGGAACTCCAAATAATATTTCCCAAATACCTGGCTACTGGCTTTCAATAACCTAATAACAAAAAAATGAATAATTGTTGACTATATTCAGTGAATTTAAACTCCTTTGAAATGATAATTGGGAAAAATGACAATCTGTCTATCGGAAACTCTACAGACTACATCGACTTTCATAGTGTCGACCCAATTCACTATGAAACAGTCTAAGCGTAAACTTGTGTGTTAACCGAATTCTTTGTGCATGTACAGATTCTACTGTGGACATAAGAATATGCTAACTGTTTAGTTATTCATAAAGTAAAATGAATACGTCCTCCCCCCCCCCTACAGTAAAAATGGGGTGATTTTTAAAGCATAACTATCCGATAAATGTTTGAAGCCGGTCTCGATTCCCTGCCAACACACTTCCAAATACTTAGCATTTAGTAAGGCTAAACATGAGGGATATTCGGGTGTGAGGCTAACAATTATCATTAATATTGTTTCCATTAGTTCCTAGAAGAACAAAGGGCTTCAGCCACGCACGTCTTTATTGTGTCCGGTTCTTCGCCAACGTTTACACCTGGCTACACGTCTGCACACATGATTTCATCTCCTCTTCACATGACCTCATCCATGTCATCCTGGCACTGGTGACCAACTAAGTCTCTGCTTCCCATTCGAGTTCCACTCGAGTGATGGCCTAGCGTGTGATGTCACTCACTTGATGGTTTGTTTTCTCAGAGTATGACCAATCTACCCCCATTTCTTCCCGGTTTTTTGTTGCACAGTCGGTCTCTGGTGGATTGGTTTGCTCTCAGAGATCCGTGTCGTTGATATTTTCTGTCCCCCATCTGATCCTGAGTGAAGTATTGAGCAAAGAAAGCTGTTGATGAGGGTGTGTAGTTTGTTTGAAGTTATCTTCGTGACACGGCATGGCGCCAACTCTCTGATCTGCAAAGTTGCACTGACTTAACATTAGAGTTGAAAATTTAGATCTTATTTTCATTTTCATGCTGAGTACTGTTAGTCTCCACACAGACTTGAGAGTAATGAAAGCTTGCCTAGCTTTCCCAATACTAGCTTTTAGATATCGTCATCAGTTCCGTCCGCCAGTAGTTGAAACGATGCTTCCAAGGTATGCAGTTGGAGTGGGTTACTTCTTTCAGATTTCTCCCTTTTATGCTGATTGTTGTCTGTTGTTGTTGCTGTTGTCGAGTAATCTTCATCACCTACCCCTGTTTTCTCTATGTTCACCTGAAGGAAGTCCTATTTTTGATGCTTCTTCTGTCACTGTGTTGCTTTTCACTTGTATCATCATTACAGACAATTCAGAGCTCAAGCTTGAAGCCTTATATTCCACCTGAAATACAAAACTATGACAAAAAATGTGTTAAAATTCCCAACCACTGAAGTGGCAATGTTAAAAGTAATCAACACTGAACACTTGACGAAAAATGAAGTGTCGATGAAAATCACGTTTGAATATTGTTATCAGAGAACCAACTTTATCTGGACATCTAAATTACATGGCATATCGGATAAGTTTCTTTAAAGAAAAAGTGAGGAAATAAGATGACATTTAGTACAAACCTAGGATTAAACAACCGTCCAGTACAACTCTACTTTCTCTAACTGATGTCTTTATGTGACGAAATCTACGCCAAACTTATTCCAGATCTGATCTAAAATCTGAATATTGACCCCCAGCTCGTTAGTGGCTGAAGTGTGGGTATCCTCAGTTTCTGATTAGCAGTCTTGACCGGTATGGTCTAGTAAGACAAGACTGTCTACTATCGAGTGGAATCCGAATTGCAAACGATGAATGGGGCATGTTTCCGAGGGTAATGTGTAGGAGATCATGTGAGGAGGAGATGAGAGACTAAAGACGATTGTGGATCCAACTGAAGATGACTGCATACAATACAACAGAGTAGAGATGTACAGCTGAAGCCCTATTTTTCACTCGGAACCCAAGGGAACTATAGGAATAATAATCCACCATGTTATGTTGGAAAGAATCTTCACTGATTAGGAGTAATGCTATCCTGCTAAGTCAAACCTCATAGGTCAGCGAATTCCAGTTCTGTGACTATGTAGTCACTGGGTCCATGACTTACTCCTTCCTGAATAGCTCCAAACTGGGGAAAGACAGCCAAACATTGCTTCTTATATGTCAAAAATTCCATTAAAATCCGTATAAAACCTAAAATCTTAATAATAATCTTAATCTTTTAAAGAGATACATCGATGAAACTTTCATCATTTGTGATGAGAACTGTGATCTAAAAAACCTACTTCGAATCTTCAATAACGCCCACCCAAATATCGACTTCACCCTGCAAATTGAGTCTAACTCAATGTTTCATTTCCTCGACGTTCAATTACGAAGGAATGCAGACAACTCGCTAAGAAGATCCATCTACAAAAAGCCCACATGGAACGGACAATTTATCAAACTTCACAGCTGTGTGCATCTAAGCAGAAAGAGAAACCCAATATACTCTCTTTCCTCGAGGATCCGGAAGATTTGCACTGAAGAGTCAGTCGACAAAGAATTACAAAATCTCCAAGGAAACTTGATAGAAAATGGATTCCCACCCAGACTTATAGACAAGAATCTAAAACCAAAGAAAACACCTGAAAAGGTTCAAGCGCCCCTAAAAAGATGCTGATATTGAACCTCGAATTTAAAAGTGATACCGAAGCAGAAATTCTCCATAGACGGCTTTTGAAGTCTCTCCGTAAAACATATTTCGCCGCCAGCCTACGAATAACATTCTCCTGCAAGAAGCTACTCACCCAGCATGGGTTAGACAAGCTGTCACATTGGACCACTTCAACATGCATATACAAGTTCACTTGCTCTTATGGAGCTGAAAACACTGGCCGTACCATGCGTCCCAGCATGGTTAGCAAAGGTAGAACGAAAAAAAGGGTATACATTTCGATAACAGAATATCTGGAGAATGCAAAAAAGGCGTAGAAGATCAAAGAGGCAAAAAGGACGGTATGAAAATAATAACATATAAATTTTCTTTTATGAATTTAAAATAAGAGTGAATACCAAAGATGGATCAAGAATGAATTAACCCATTCTTATTTTATCGGTATTTTCTTATCAAATAGCTACAAACTAGTTTATTTAAAAAGCTGATTAACTTTACTACAACACATCCGACTACAAACTTTGATTCGAAAAACGAAAAGAGTAAAATGTCAGAACAATAATTAAATGGAATCATGATATGCATAAATAAATCATAGTGGAATGTTAGTAATGGATAACAAACTGCTTCCATTATGTCTATAAATATATATGTAATACAATTGAAGATTCTTCAAACGCATAAAAAGAACAAGCGCAATACTAATGCAACAATACAAGTACTTAGAAAGTATTTCTTACCAAACAAAATATGCAAAATGTATAACTGAAGACATGGTCATTCAGTTAAATTCAGACTGCATAACTACAGTGTCTAAAACGTCTTAGTGCTAATTGGTGGATGGTGACTAGCAGTGTAGTAATCCAGGATAAAGCACATTTCGTCCTATTTTTGGATTCGTCTCCCAGCTGGAGCAGACGTTGGCTCAGACCACTATCTCATACAAGGGACAATCCAAATCAAATTAAAAGCTTTCAGAGAAACGGGAGCTGCAGATAGACCACAAGCCAAGTTCAACACTCAAAAACTGAAGGACCAGGACACAAAGGACATCTTCACTGCAAGCATAAAGGACAAAGCCGAGACACAAATCAACACTGGCGAAGAGGTCAGCGTCGAAAAGCACTGGAACAACTTGAAAACAGTGTGGAGTCAAACCAGACAATGACTTTCCTGATCGCAGTAGATTGGATAATGCGACAAACAGCGGGAAATGAGGAAACAGACATAAAATGGACTCACACAAAAAACTTGGAGGATCTGGACTTCGCCGATGATATATCTCTGATTTCCCACAAACTAGAAGATATGCAAGCGAAAAGCAACAAGTCGGCAGAAGAAGCATCAAAGATAGGCCTACACTCAAGGTGAACATAGAGAAAACAGAGGTGATGAAGTATCCTGGACAAGAAAAACAACAAGAGACAACAGCAGACAACAATCAGCATAAATAAAAGGAACCTGAAAGAAACAACCTCTTTTATCTATCTGGGAAACATCGTCTCGACTACAGGTGGAACTGACGAGGATATCAAAGCAAGAATCGGAAAAGCAAGACAAACTTTCACTACTCTCAAGTCTATGTGGAGGTCAACAGCACTCACCACCAAAAAAAAGATCCAGATTTTAAACTTCAATGTGGAGTCAGTGCTACTATACAGATCAGAGACTTGCACTGCGCGTCATAAAGAGCATCTCAAACAAACTACAGACCTTCATTAATAGTTGTCTTCGCTCAATACTCAAGTTCAGATGGCCGGCCAGAAAAAATCAGCACCAGGGATCTCTGGGTGTGAACCAACTCAGCAGGAACCGATTGTGCAACAAACAGGCAGGAAGAAATGGAGATGGATTGGTCATACTCTGAGGAAACCATCAAGTGACATCACTAGACAAGCCATTGCTCGAGTGGAGCCCGAAAGGGAAGCGGCGAGGTTGTAGTCAGTGCAAGGGTGACTTGGAGGAGGTCATGTGAAGAGGAGATGAAAGCATGTGGGCAGACTTGGAGCCAGGTGAAAACTCTAGCAGAGTACCGAACGCAATGGAGACGTGTGGCTGAAGCTCTATGTTCCTCTAGGAATTAAAGGAAACAACAGTAATAATAATAATCCCAGCTGGATGTGCCTGCATTCCGCAGTGAGTGATGATGTTCCGAGGCTCGAACCAAGTGCCCATAGTTTCGAATGCCAAAGCGTTATCCACTACACCACCCAGACCACAAGAGCCACCCCTTGTGGAACGGGTCATATTAATTAAATTGAAATTTTTTTGTATTTTCCCATCGATTGATTGGACCGATGTGCTCGGTCTCAAGTGGACACGTCGGCTTCTTGTGCAGATGCTTCGACGATGTCTTGGCATGTGTTTAGAAGTTAACTGGTGGATGGTGACTAGTAGTGGAATCCAGGATAGCGCACATTTCGTCCTATTTGGGACTCGTCTCCTAGCAGGATGTGCCTGCATTCGCAGTGACTGATGATGCTCCCACCGAGACCAAGCACTTTGGTTCACTCAGTCAACGGGAAAATCTAAAATTGAATCAAATACATCTTAATGATTGTTCATTAGAATGAAAATCAGTAGATACTAAAAGTCAACGATGAAGTGACCAAGGTGAAGGTTGTCGACGCAACTAACAGCACAGCTTGTCAATACTGGTGAAGACTGAATCTTTTGTTTGTCCGCACTGGTCTCCATATTGGCAGAAGACAAGAAGGCTCTTTTTGCCTAAGTGTTTTTGAACTGACTGGCAGAAGATTGGTCAAATACGATCAGAAGTATTGTTGAACATCTATTTACAGACTTTGATAGTGACTGATCATCGGAAATCTGTTTTATTATCTGGCAGCTGCGGAGCCAGCTCCATCGGGCGTAAAATTAAGCAGGTTCATCATCGTATTTCCGAACATCATCCAGCATGGTTAAGCAGCAAAGGATAAACAAAATCTATTCGTAGCTCTATTTTAGCACACCTTGTAGACAAAGAGCATAAGGTTGACGTTAATACAGCATTAAAATAATTTATCGCCTTCCTACTATAATCTTAATTTTGCTTTACGAGTTCGCCTTCTACATACAGCTGAAGCAATAGGAATCTATCTGAAGAAGCCAAACCTGTGCCTGTTCAGAGGAAATTTGTATCGCCACTTTCCTTACCTTGGCCATCACTAAATGAATGAATAAACTGGACTACTTCGTCCTACTCCCCCTAAACCTTTAAAATTATAATTGTCCGAATCGTTTTATTTTCTTTAACAATCTGTTACGTAAACAACCTGTGCATACGCTTGTTCCTTAATTACGCTTCATTTTTTTTCAAAATCATGCATTACGCAATACATGTGTTGCAACCATTTCTACCTTTTTTATTGTGTCTATTAGTTTTCTTCGTTAACTATCACCCCATTGACATTTAGATACTGACTATTACTATTATTATTGATCCCTTCACGTTCCCAGTGGAACATAGGGCTACTTCAAGCTAGAGGCTTGAAGTTTCTGTAGCACTGATGATTATTTTTACAGGATATGGGTTGCTAGCCTCATGCCCAACCTTCCCTCTTCACCAGCTCTATTCCTGGTTTAGCGAGATAAAGGAGTGCGTCGGTCGGGGATCGAATCCCAGACCATGGGCATGGTCAGCGAGCGTCCTAACCGCTGTGCCACAAACGCACCGATACTGACTAATTATTTTTAAAATACATATTGGCACTTGATTGTTAAATTGCTGTATACTGTATTAAAAATGCTATATATATTAGAGTAGAGCCAGAGATGAGGATCTAAATGAATAGTAAATATTTCTTCGATCAATCCTTTTGCTTTCTGAAGAATAAACAATCGTATTTTCTAACCGTTCTCTGTTGTTCTATTTCGTTTACAGTGCAAAGTGTTCTGCGTATTAAGCTTGACCTTCTGAAACCAGTGATAGGTCCAGGATCTTTGCAATCTGGATATTTCACACAGCTCCTTCTTCTTGAACACATAAATCAGGCATTGGCTAACTGAAATCGATACACTCTGTGACCTTTACTAAGAAACTTCAGATTTTTTTGTGTTTGATAAATTTCCAAGCGTCTTTCTGGTGTTCAGTGACATATGTTACAATAAACAGGGAATGTCAAGTAAAATAAGCTATTATTATTGTTCCCTTGGGTTCCTAGTGGAACATAGGGCTTCAACTGCACGCCTCCACTTGCTTCTGTTTTCTGCTCTACTTTTCACTTGCATCCATGTTAGTCCATACTGTTTCAACTCCTCTTCACACGATCTCCTCCATGTCACCCTTGCACTGACGTACCACTCGCCGCTTCCCTTTCGGGTTCCACTCGAGCGTTGGCCTGACGCGCGATGTCACCCAGCGGCCTCCTCAGCGAGTGTCCAATCCATTTCCACTTTCTCCTGCATATTTGTTGGGCGATTGGTTCTTGTTTTGTTTGTTCCCATAGTTTCTTGTTAGTGATTCTTTCCGGCCATCTGATTTTCAGTATAGAACGAAAACAGTTAGTTGTTGATAAAGTTCTGCAACAGGCTGTTGGAAATATTCTTTGTGACCCGCCAAGTTTCTGATCCGTATAGAAGAACTGACTTGATGTTTGTATTGAAAATCCGAATCACTTTGTTGTTGATGCAGGCTGAGTGACAGCGGAAGATATCCAGATTGGTTTCAGGTTGATGAATGTGTTTCTCGCCTTCCCGATTCTCGATTTGACATCCTCGTCCTCTGTTCCTCCTGTAGTTGAGACAATGCTCCCTAGATAAGTGAATGAAGTAACCTCTTTCAAATCCCTCCCGTTGATGGTGATTGGCGCTGGATGTTGCTGCTGTTGTTGTTGTTGGTTGGTTATTTTCATAACCTCCATCTTGTCTATGTTCACCTGGAGTCCTGTCTTTGCTGATTCTTCGACCAGTTTGTCGCTTTTCGCTTGTAAGTCTTCCATTTTGTGTGACATCAGACATAAGTCATCTGTGAAATGCAGGTCTTTTAGGTTCTTCACGTAGGTCCAGGATATCGCTGTCTTCTCGTTTCCCACTGTCTGACGTATAATCCAGTCCAAAATAAGCTAAATAATAGTAAATAAAAAAAATATTTAAAGCTCAGGTGAATGATTTTGATTTCATTTTGTTCTGTAAACTGGTTGATCTAATTCCATAGCTTTGCATGTCCTTCTAGAAAAACAAAATTTTCAGCACAAGCTTCAGTATGAAGTGAACCTATTTGAATTCTTCATGAATGAAAAACTTTAGTGATGGGTGCGTACAGCTGAAGAGTCTCAAACTATGCTGATGAAACAGCTGTCTGGCAGTATTCGCAGTTGTTTTTCCAATGGTTCTCTTACTGATGTCAGCTCATGATGAAATCCTCCAACCAATCAAACAAAATCTTGACAAAACTAAGACCTGAAAATTTCTCTTGTTCCTATCCTTGCTTACGTGTCACGCTTTCATCATAATCACACAAATTTCATTCATTCGATTCAGTCCTCTTATGAAAGTCTTTGTTTTGTTTTAGGTTTGAAGACTACTTCAACTTTTGATCTTAGACGTAGAACATTTCTATAGTGAAAACTAGGAAGATCAGAATTTTGAGGTGATTAGTAGCAGAAATTGAGTCTAAGTCTGGATCGCTTACTTACTTGAATAGGAAATTTTCTGAAACAATAAATTTCAAAAATAATTAATCACAAAATTAAAAGTCAATCTGAACGAAGAAGAATATGCTTTTCAATAATTTCTCTTCAGGTTCTACCGCAATTATAAAATAGAATGTATTTGTTGCCGTTACAATAAAGAGAATAACAGATTAGTTATGGTGGTGATTAGTCATAATAAATTTGTAGTTTAAGGGGTAGGAAAACTGACAAGTCTGATCAAGGTTATAAAAGGTATCAGGTGAGTGAGTGGCTAGTACAAAGTGGTATGTATTATACAGGAGAGGTGGAGGCATATAGTGAGGAAAGAGATAATATCACTAATAACAAGTCCGGATAGTATAAATGAAAAATTCCATAGTATTGGGAGAATGTTTGCATGAAGGGCATAAATTATGACGAATAATAATAATAATTGTGATGATCAGCAAAGGAAAAAAACCAAGAGAGTTAAGGGGAAGAAGCACTCTTGGTGAGAAGAATCATCAATCCAAGTTTGGCTAGGGTAGGAACAGCAATTGAACGTGTTCTTTTTGGATACAAAGTTCTGGTTTAGTCGATCTCATTGCAACAGCTTCTGCTATGTGTAGGAGACGTAAGCGAACTGTACGTGATAACGACTTCGGAATTAGGTACATAACTCTGAATTCAGTCTAGCACGTTTTTCACACAAATACGACTATTTATTTTGACACCCCATACATAACTAATCTGTGTTTGTTAATCGCTGATTATTCTGAGTACCAGGCTTCTAGAAAATCCCTGGCAATTTTGTAGTTTCCTCTGTTTGAAATTTGTACATTCTACCGATCGTATTTTTGATACAAGTATAGAATTTTCAGCATGTGATATCGGTATCCAAAATTTTGCAGGCCGCCCATTGATATCGGGTGTGCGTCGGCCGGGGATCGAACCCCGGACCATGTGCGTGGTCGGCGAGCGTCCTAACCGCTGGAATGAATTTTCTTCTGATTTTTCAGGATAGTTTCTTGTTGGTACCTCGATTTGAGTTTCAATATCTTTTGATGAATTTGTGTGAGTATTCGTCATTCTTCTTGAAGACAGTTAACAGGGTATTTCTCTTGCATTCTCTTCAACAAACACCAGAGTACTACAGTGTGTGTTTGAACTCTTTTAAACAATATCTTCACATAGTTTTTTTTTGTGATTAATTGGACTATCGCTATTATAGTTGAGTATTTGTTCTGTGTGCGTTGATTTTCTGTGTACTCGTGTTTCTAAATTTCCTGTGTTAGTTCTCCTGATTAATTCAGACATCAAAGAATGGGATTTTGTTGCCGAATTCTTCTTCTCTCGTGTTGAATTTAACGTCTTCAAATATGTTGTTTATTAATTTGTGAATGTATTCCAAATCATTTCTTTTAATTATCACGATTTTATCATCAACATAAAGTACCCAGATTTTTGGTCTAATTAAGCGTAGGGCCATTAATTTAAGTGTCTGTTTAACGGCTTCAGGTATTAATCCCGATATGGGTGATCCCATTGGTATCCCATATATCTGTTCGTAAATCTGATTATCGAATTGGAAATATGTTGTAGGGCATACTTCTATGAGTTCCATCTAAGTTGAACATTGCGTTTTTTCTAAAAATGACAACGAAAGCTTCGCAATTAAATCAACATTTTCACAGAATTAGGGGTGGGGAAGAGTAAAGGTAACTGCCTGAAAGTATGGATTGTAGACTGATAGCCTTGTCCTCAGTAAAAATCATCAGAATAGACAAATCTAAAAAACCTCCTTGAGTGTTGGCTATTAGTCAAAAGAGACCCTTTGTGTGTGAAAGCGAGAGATAGAGAGAGAGAGTGAATGTGTGGAAACAATTTGTTGTTACACTTAATTTCCCTTGGTACTAATGCCAGAACTGTCAGTTATTCTTCTCTCTCTGGTTGTATTGTTTTAACTGATATTCTGGCAAAGTTAAACTTCAAGCACCACTAACTACTAATCAGCAAATGACCGCGAACGCACCAATCACGTGAAGGAGTCATTTTTGTGTATGGAATACATATGGCGAAGTTGAACAACAGCGTCCCAGGAGTGCAAACGCTCCAATGACCTCGAACACATGCTAGTCGTTGGCTCTCAGTTTTAGGTTGGAGTATCAACAGAGTATAATTCCATTGTGGGTAGAATTTATTTTGATAAAGTCTCATAGTGTAATACAGTAATATTTCCTAGGCTACAAATTGTGCTCGAAACGTGGTCATCAGTAAATATCACTGTATAACACTGTGAGACTTTATCAAAATAAATCATACCCACAATGGAATTATACTCTCTACCACAGTGCACAAGTTCTATTCTTATATCAACAGAGTAATTTAACCACATTCCATGTGTAATTATTTAGGTCTTCTAAACTTTACAATAACCCTTATCTCTTCTGAACCTAACTCTAATGTGAAAAGATCCCTAAACTGACTGTAATGTAACTCGAAACAACCCTAATGTCGCCTTTATTGGGTTAACCTAACCCTAACTTGTCCTTGGCTTAAAGCGTAACTTAATCTTCCCCAAACCGAAGCTAAAAATTGCTAGAAATCCAATTTAATAGCATAACACTTCGATGAGCATATCTTATTGATGATGACAACATTATATGCCAGGTATCACTGACTCGCTCAGTGAGCGTTTCACGGTCATTGGTACGGTTGCACTCCACTGGTAGTCAGTGGTGCTTAAAGTTTAACTTGGCCGATATTCCTTTCTAAAAGGTTCAAGAACACTATCCTGCATGGTTACAGAAAGGCAGTAGCGGCTCTGTAAGGAATGCAATAATCGAACACTTTGTCAGAACTGGTCATTCCATCTCAACAAGGTGGAGAACAACCTGTCAGGGGCGATACGCCTTCATCTCCTCTGCATTACTGAAGCTTAAGACATTCAGATAGAGAAACTAGAGTCCTGAATACAAAAGAAAATTATTCAACCACTTTTGTTAACATGGTAACAACCTTGTTGATTTCTACTGACTTCATTTTTATCTGATTTTCTACCTCCCTATGACTCTTGTATCTCTTCAGAACTCTTATGTACTTCCATATTCCCCATCGTTTCTATGTGCATCCTGATGACAACTCACTCGATAAATTATTCATCTTATTACGTAACTCTGACATACTTATTCAACTTCTCTTATGCATTGACTAATATTGACAACTCATCACTTTTGTTACTGCGCTGTTTCATGAAACAATTGTATATGAATGTGACTGTACAGCTGGAGGGAGGAATGAATTCTTTGAATACAGCCTCATCGCTGAACAGTGCATTTTGTTTTCATGTAAATGAACCTGATAAGTAGATATATGGTCAGATCTTTCGGAATTTATTTCACACAAACATGTCATGTTTGCAGATAAACTTCATCTCACTATCTAAAACAAAACTGTCCATAATTAAATGTGACTTTTAACTAATATTTCACTATTGAAAGTTGTTTTTCTTAATTTACATGTTTCAGGTGTTTTATTTTCCAATCTAAAGATGAAATTAACTTTACACCTAAAATAAATAAGAACTATCACGCAAAGATCATGCAGCATGATTAAGAATTTCAGGTATATTCACTGTGAAATATGTAATCTAGAATTTAAACAACAAAAATATCGATATCTAATACAAATCAGCGATAAAAAACTTTTTAAATATTAAAAATTTTTGTTTAAATATTTCCTTCAACAATAAAAGAAATATTAATTAATGTAAATTATTTTAAAGCAATGGCTTCAAATGTTTTCTCCGCTGAAAGTAGATACTCACCCACCGTGGTTCGAACCCAGGACCTTCTGGTTCCAAGGCGAGCTCGTAGACCATTGAGCCACTGGGACCCGATATACGAGCTAGCCTTGTAACCAGAAGGTCCTAGGTTCGAACCCTGGTGATGGGTGCGTACTACTGAAGAGTGCCAAACCAGGACGAAACAGCTGTCCAGTACTCCCAGATTATCCAGTAGTTCTCTAACTGATGTCAGCTCACGATGAAATCCTCCATCCAATCAAACAAAATCCCTACAATAACAATACTTGAAAGTAAATGCCTTCAAAGAAGCGTTACTCTTCTCAGCAATATCATTCCAAAGCTGCACAATCGCTCATAGATAGTAAATTTTCTCAACAACAAAAGTAATATTCCCAAAGATGTATAATAAGAATGGAAAATATTTTTTCAGACAACAAATTTTGTAACGCAGAAAGCATTAATCAGGTAGAAACTAATGTAAAATTAAGTGAATAGATTGAGTGACGTAATATAACTGATGAGGTTGAGTACAATTCAACTCAAATTCAAAAGAGAGTCAAGTTAACAACAGTGGTAATAAGGGGTAGAGATTTAATCAGACAAGGGAGTGGGTGAGTAAAAAATGAATGAAAATGACTCAATGAAGAAACAAAAGAAAAGCGGAAATTACTTAGTCGGAGTTAAAATAGATCAAGTGGTCAATTGTAGATTTAATGACTGAACAAACTTCTTTTGTATGCAGACTCCACGATTTAACACGTGTAACGCCATTGCCATTGTTTCTGTTCTGTTTGAAGAAGTTTGATTCGTACTCACTTAGCGAGATTCTCACGTATTCTGTAGACGACTTTGAAGTTGTTTTGTGGGTCAGCTTGGTGTCCATATTCGATAAGGTGTTCCAGGATAGAGCTGTGGTGGTGTGGGATTTTTTTTCCTTCTTTATAAAACTATGACTGTGGGTAAGTGTTCGATGATACGTTTGGATAGCAAACGCTGGGTACGGCCGACACACTTAGCTAGCTGCACTCGAGCAGGTGAATTGGTAGATACACATTGATGAGGCCGGCCAACAGTGGAAGCTTATGCTTCACGTTCATGCTAACCATCGCTTTTGTGGAGAAAGTTAGTCGAAGTTCAGCTGAGAAGAAGGTTTTCATCAATGGGAGGGACAGGTGGTTCCTCAGTATTTCTTCCGGTGAGTCTACATTAAATTGTAAATCCAAATAGAGAAGTTCTTTAGGAGCGGAAAGTGTAGGGAGTCTTAGTGGTTTAGACTTCATGGATTTTGTGATGAAACGTCCTCGGAGACAAATTTTAAGGAGGATTATTTTCAGAGTGTTCAGATCCTTTTGCATAGCGTCAGGGCTGTGAATGCTGCAGATTCTGTGTTTCAATGAACGGACATGGTTTCGTTTTGTATACAGAGTCACCCAAGAATGAAAATTAGTGAGTTTTCCGTTACATTTCGGCTTTCTATAGATGGATCTTTTTAGTGTTCCATCTTGTTCACGTTTTGTTAATTGAACGTCCAGAAAAGATATTTTTGTCGGATTCCTTCTCTAATGTGAACTGAATTGCAGGATGGCAGCTGTCGAAAAAGTTCAGGATGTCCTCCAAATTTTTCTCGTTATTAGAGATAATGGAAGTATCGTCCACGTATCTCTTGTAAAATCCGAAGCTGTCAATCGTTTTGTTCAGGTACGTGTTTCCTAGTTTTGACATGGAAAAACTGCAAGCAAAGGGCACAGTGGTGAGCCCATAGCTCTACCATCTTTTTGTCAATATATTTCGTTATTGAAAGAGAGAGAATTGGACACTAAGAGTGCATCTCAGCGGGAGTTCCTTCAAATAGTCAGTGGGTATACTAATGTTTATCCCCTACGAATCTATGTTTTTGCATATGAAGCAATTTTTGGTTAATGGGACGTTCGTAAATAATGATACCACATCAAGTGAGAACATGGTTTGATTAGAAACACTGATGTTTTCAGTGGAGCTGACAAAGTCGAAGGAGTCTTTGAGTGAGTGGCAGGAAACTTATCTTTTGATTGGTTCTAGTAGGTCTACTAGCCACTGACCAGTAAGGCGATAAGATAAAATTGTCATATAGATAATAGGTTGAAGAGGTATGCCTTTCTTGTGTACTTTCGGTAATCCATAGAGCCGGGGAATAATTGAGCCAGATAGCCTCCGCGATTTGGACGTTTCAGCATCAATGAATGATGTGGTCTCTGGTTTCCGGAGACTGTGCGTCAGTTTTTGTTTGGCTTGCTCCACCATTTCCTTTCCTTTGACCGGTTTTATGAATCTGGATTCGTCGGATAGGATAGTCAGCATTTTACTTATGTAACGCTCACGGATCCCTCACCTTCACCAGTGAGAGTCAGAATGATCACCTTGTTGTTCATTAATTCTGTTGGCTCTCTATAGTGTTTCTTTGCCAGTATGGACCTCCCGTTTTGTTTGATATTTATAAACTTATGCAAAATTGCGAAAGACTGACAATTTGAATTGTTGCAAGTTCTCTTCAGATGTTTGTACTAGATCATATGCCTGATTTATCAGGATTTCTTACTTAACCTTGGAGTGAAGCTTTCGGATGCTTGATGGCTCTCGCAGAATCTCGGACCTAGGGAAAATGCTTCAGTGTTGAGAGATAAAAAACTTATTTTTATGAACTGCCTGGTCGGCTTCAGGATTTTAATTTTATTTGTCTTAGTCTAATCACATTGTTTCTGTGTGATTTCTTGGATATATTCTTCGAAGGCAATATCACTGTGATTCTCAATGAAGATGACTTTGAAAAGAAAGCTTTGGAACATATCGGAGCAGGTCCATACACACTAGTACCAATAAACAAAATGTCTAGTACTACGAAAAAAGTAAAAGCACAAGTTTATAATCGACTTAGAGAATTGAAGCCGAAACTGGGGAATTCATTTTGGTTTTTAACAGCTTCCAAAACAGACTCGTCAACGAGATTTTATGAAAGGTTGAAAATCCACAAAATAGATGTTCCTTGAAGACCAATAATTAACATCACCAATTCAGTAACATACACTTTATCAAAACATATATCAAGAATACTGAAACCACTTCAATACAATCTTCCTTCGAACATTTAAAATATTGAGGAGTTTAAAAGAAAAGTAATGAACATAACTATTGAAGAAGACGAAATTATGGCAAGTTTTTATATGGTTTCTCTATTTACTAGTATTTCTTCCTATATGTGATTCACTTGATGATATTATGAAATATGAACTTGAAAACAATCAGGAAGTATTAACTAAATCTCTATTATCAATAGATGAAGTTATAAAATGCTCAAAAAGTTGTCTAGAATCTACTTATTTTACGTTTATAGATAAACTATACTGTCAGACAAGTGAAGCTATAATGGGATCACCAGCACCTTCAATTGTAGCAAATCTTTATATGAAAGGTTTAGATAGAAAAGCACTGACAAGTTTTAGTTTTCACCCAAGAATATGGTACAGATATGTAGATGACACATGCATCATTATTGAGAAAGCTGGAAAAGAAACCTTTCTAACATAGATCAACTTAATATGAAAATATACATAAAGCTTACGAATGAAGTAGAATTGGATGAGGCAACTCTAAACTTCCTTGATTGTCTTGTAAAAAGACAAACTGACAGGAAACTAAAGTTCATGATATACAGGAAACCGACAAACTCATCTATATATAATATATATATTTGAATTTCCGGTGGGATCATCCAATAAGAAGGAAAGTTTCAGTAGTTTTAAATCTCGTTAACACAGGTAGAAAAATTGAACGTTCTTGTTGAGAGATCTCTGATGAAATAAAAGTAATTTTATCTCTGTCTTCACTACTGCTACTTCGTATGTCGGCCATAATCAGCGTCCGCTATCCAAACGTATTATCGAACATTTACCCACACTCATTGTTTTAAAAGAAGGAAAAAACATCCCACCACCACCACAACTCTATCCTAAAACACCTTATAGAACATGGACACCAAGCTAACCCACAAAACAACTTCAAAGTTGTCTACAGAATACGTGAGAATCTCGCTAAGTGAGTACGAATCAAACTTCTTCAAACAGAACAGAAACAATGGCAATGGTGTTACACTTGTTAAATCGTGGAGTCTGCATACAAAAGAAGTTTGTTCAGTCATTAAATCTACAATGGACCACTTGATCTATTTTAACTCCGAATAAGTAATTTCCGCTTTTCTTTTGTTTCTTCATTGTATAATATTTTCTTCCCTCAACCCACTTCCTCCTGTCCGATTAAATCTCTACCCCTTATTACCACTGTTGTTGACTCTCTTTTAAATTTGAGTTGAATTGTACTCAACCTCATTAGTTATATTGCGTCATTCAATCCATTCATTTGATTTGATTTTAATTTCTGCTGTTATTAACTTGATTGTAGTCCGAATTTTTGTTGAATTCCACTCAACCCCGTCAATTATTTTACGTCACTCAACCTATTTATTTGATTTTACTTTCCTTTCTACCGGATAAACGCTTTCTTCGTTACAAAATTTTGGTGTCTGAAAAAATATTTTCCATTCTTATTATACATCTTTGGGAATATTCCTTTTGTTATTGAGAAAATTTACTATATATGAGCGATAGAACAGCTTTGGAATGATATCACCGAGAAGAGTAACTCTTCTCTGAATGGGATTTTCGAGTTGCTTCTCCAAATATATATATATATTGCCGGTATATCTTAATATTATCAGTGTGCAAATAGAAAAACATTCACCTGAACTTTATTGACTCTCCCATCAGCCCCCAAACAATTAACAACCTACAAAATCAAATACAGGAGTACAACAGTCATCCTCCATGACTTACTGGTAACATCGCTGAATGCAGAAGTGAGTGAAGCATATCCGAATCCCCGAGATGACAAAAGATACATAATTGGTAACGGGTGACAGTAAGAAGGGAATCCGCAGGCGAAATAATCTACCAACTGCATCACACAAACAACTCCCTCACCGACAACACAGTCACAGAATATTGTCCATCATCAATCATATATCCAGAAATATGTGGTGATGTGAGTATTCAGTAGAGTCCATGTTGCACGCACAACAATCATCAAAGTGATTAGGACAATCCACTCACTCACTCACCTACAGTTAATTGAGTGTAGATTATGAGCACGGGCAACATCAACTGATAACCACATCGATTAAATATTCGTCTTCACAGGAATTCACTAATCATCACATCCAACAATTGATTTGCGTACATTTTATTCTATTTCTAACGACGGAATGTGGGATCACTCACTATGAACTATGATAAGCACACTCCGAAGATGCTTCCCGTTGAAAATAGACCCTAGTAATTTACAATTCATCGGATGAAACATCACACATTCACCTGATGGATTGTGAGTTCAATTCACACTGAAACTAAAGAAAACATCCTTCTTCAATGCAACGCTTGTGGTAATGAGTCCAACATAAATCAAACGAACTCTCATTCACCAACTCCATTTCATACACAATTCAAGAGGCCTTCTCCGTTAGGAAGTAGTTAGAACATCATGGGTGTCGTCTAGATAGAAAAGAAACACTTCACAGTTAAGCTATCCAGCTCAGAGAATTAATTCAACAATACAAGAAGCCACCTTGATAAGCTACTAATCTTCCTTTATCATTCTATTCCCATTAAGTTATATGCAAATATTCAACTAATATTTCTCTCTCTCTTTCTTCCTTCCTGAATTGTAGGTCAAATTTATCAAATTCAAAATAATTGATATAATAATTGATCAGAAATTTAGTCTAATCTTGATGATAAATCCGACTGAATATTATATATTAACAAAATCAGTTGAAAAGAGATTAACTCCGACAGACGAACGAAGTTGATTCACTTGTGTATATGAATTGAAATTGTGGGTTGTCTGCGTTTGTGTGTGGGTTTGTCTGTCAGTTGTGTAGACAATGAATTGAATGGAGATAACACGGTGAGAGGGAGAGACAGAGAGGAACTGTGTGAATATAACAACAGGTGATATCGCGAGTAAAGCGTCATGCGAATCTGTGTAACATAATGAATAGTATCAGGATTAATGATAAGGCTGACAAAATTTAGCAAGGAGTGTATGAAAGGAGGACTTCCAGTCTGATGACAAAGTTATATCAACTAGGGAATGATTGTTGAACTGATGAGCACTACGTGTCTGTTTCTTTCCCGTCTGGAACTTACTGGCGCTTACGCAACCTAAATACCACTGGGAGTCGAACTCAGAACCCCATGTTGCAAGAGCAGGTAATTGGATATTCAGCTACTTGGACAAATCAAATCCCATGAAACCGTCGCCTAAAAAGAAAGATTTATGATTGAAATGATGGCGGGTAGACATTGAATGAATGGACAATTGGAATAAAGGATCATTGTCAATTTTCACTGAATCCTTACATTGAAAGTGCTTTACTTAGTAACGCTTTGTCTGATCAATTGCTTGGATCACGACATCTCACAGAAAAAAATCTAATCCGGCTTGATTTGACGTTTACTATCTGTTAAGTATTATAAAACTGAGCTCTCTATGCACAACTGTTTTTTCACTACATAAATTTAATTTAAAATTGTCCCAACGTTATATGCAATTAGCTCCAAAGGGGAAGATCTACCAATAGATCTCAACTGCAGAGGCTATCATCGGTGATTGGACGTTGATCCCGACAAAACAATAAGAAGATATAAATTATCTGAATCATGGAATGTATTTGCAAAACACACTTCAAAACAATCTGATCACACACACATGAAGATAATAAAGCATCAACGACTGAGAGAACAGACACAGGTCAAGTTGAAAGTCTATACTGAGAGTCAAAATAACAGTGGAGGTCAAAAACTAAAGATCGGAGATAATGCCACATCTTCAAGTATTCGTTTTGTAGACAATTTTGTTTGATCGGTTGGAGGATTTCATCATGAGCTGACATCAGTTAGAGAACCATTGGAAAACCACAATGGGAGTACTGGATAGCTAGCTGTTTCGTCATCCCAGTTTGGGACTGACTCTTCACGAGTATGCGCCCATCACCAGGGTTCAAACCCAGGACCTTCTGATTACAAAGTGACCTCATAGATAATTAAGCCACTGAGACCCGATCCAATGGCCAGTTCATGAATTCCAACTTCTGCCAATTCATGACATAGCGCGACCACTTCGCAATGTCTTCTTCGATGAGCGACTGCCTCATCTTCAACCTGCTGCGCCCCACTGGTCACGGCTTCCCACGAGAACCTCAGGTCACTGCCTGAATAGGGCCAGTCGCTAGTGAGCATATTTATGTTTTAAATTTTGTTCGATTGGTTGGAGGATTTCATCATGATTTGACATCAGTTAGAGAACCACTGGAAAACCAGCTGGGAGTACTGAACAGCTGTTTCGTCATAGTTTGGAACTCTTCATCAGTACGCACCCACCGGTACTTCAGTACTCCCAGGTTTTCCAATGGCTCTCTAACTGATGTCAGCTCATGATGAAATCCACCAACTAATCAAACAA
This sequence comes from Trichobilharzia szidati, assembly GCA_944472155.2. Taxonomy (NCBI): domain Eukaryota; kingdom Metazoa; phylum Platyhelminthes; class Trematoda; order Strigeidida; family Schistosomatidae; genus Trichobilharzia; species Trichobilharzia szidati. The sequence goes on from OX235272.1 coordinate 107,739,209, forward strand.
AATCCCTACAAAATCCAATACTTGAAAAACAACATCATTTAACTGTGTATGTGCACGAATTTCACCAATAACACCTCTGAACAGCTGATTAGATAAAGGCCTCGTCGGGCATTCAACAAGAAGGCAAACAACAAGTCTAGCTATGACGCGATTTAGCTTCAGTGCAGCTGTCTGAGATCTACTATGATCATAATTATGTGAATATTCCTCGAAGTGTAGCATCTGACTCTCCAACTTATTAAAAGACAGTGGTGATCCCTTTAAATGCAAAGTTCCTCATTCAGGCAAAAGTACAAAGCATGTAATTACCTTAAGACAGACACAGAAAAGTAATACCACTTACTCGTCATGCACCACAGGTGGAAAAATAGTGATTAAGTGAGCATTATCGATAAAGTTTAGAAGCTCTCGTCAGTTGAGTGATTCATCATACATGATAAAAGTATCATTTGCATAGCGCTAATAGTTATCTCACTAACCACAAGGAAATAAATATATATATTTGGGAATAAATTTGGTTCTGTGAGATAAGAGGAAATTTCAGTTTTCCTCCACATATATATATGGCCGTTGAATTGAAGACAACGGGTGTATCTGATCAGTTCAATCTTAAAATGTTTTCTTATCCTTTAATTGTAATATTTGTCCAAAATTCGGATTCCTATTTAATCACTGTGAACAAGCAAGTCTTGAGTATATTTATTCACCCGTGAACATTTTCTAGTTACCTGCTTTCATTTAATCTATCAACAATTGATTTTAAATAAAACCCCAATTCTCCGCAAAAAAAACTTGGTGACGTGGCATATTTCTGGACTATATAGAAGCGCTAACTTAACATGAATGTTGTAAAATCGAACTTTGTCCTTGTTCTGAGTTCAGTAGATTTCCACTTCATTTTCAGAGTGAAGAATACCTGTTTTCAGGATTTCATCATAAACTGACATCAGTTAGAGAACCATTGGAAAACCAGCTGGGAGTACTGGACAGCTGTTTCATCCTAGTTTGGGACTCTTCATTAGTACGCACCCACCACAGGGAGTTCGAAGCCAGGACCTTCTGGTTACAAGGCTAGCGAGCTCGTAGACCACTCAGCCATTAGGACCCTAACCAGTAACCAGTTCATGAATTCGAACTTCTGCTAATTCATGATATAGGGCGATTGACACCAGCAAGTGTCATTGTTGGCGAGTATTTGTCCAGTGCGTCGGTGGCATAGCGGTTAGGACGCTCGCCGACCATGCACATGGTCCGGGGTTCGATCCCCGGCCGACGCACTCCTTTACCTCGCTCACCGTGAAATAATACTGGTAAAGAGGAAAGGTTGGGCATGAGGCTAGCAACCCCGTCCTGTAAAAAACCCACTGCTACAGAAACTTCAAGCCACTAGCTTGAAGCCCTATGTTCCACTGGGGAACGTGCAGGAAAAAAAATTTTGTCCTCACACCCCACCTGCTGCGCCCTACTGGTCACGGCTTCCCACTAGAACCCAAGTAACTACTTACCTGAATAGAGCCAGTCAGTTAGTTCATGATGAAATCCTGAAACCAATAAAATCCCTGCAAACCAACACCTGAACACCTGTTTTGCTTTCATTGTCGAATTCTACCTGGCTTTGATATTCTTGTCTGTGCCGTCAACAGTTATTTTATAATTTTTATTTATTTTGATTTACAGCTTGATTCCACACCGTATTTTCAGTACAAGTGTGGAATTTTCAGCATGGATATCGGTAACCCAAATTCAGGCCGACCATAGATATCGGGTGTGCGCCGGCAGCGGATCGAACCCCGGACCATGTACATGGTCGGCGAGAGTCCTAACCACCGTGCCACCGAAAGGATAACCTCCCGAGAGGTGAAAAAGATGGCTTCCTTCAGATTTCTTCCACTAATTGTGGCGGGTGTTCGGGTACCTTGGTCACCTCTGCTTGTCTTTATATTCACCCGTAGTCATGTTCGATATTCATATCACCGACTAGAATATTGATGATGACATACTGCTAAGGCATTGTCCATCACTGCTAGCACATTTCTGATGCTCACTACTGACTGGCTACAAGACGAAAATGCTTAAGGTTCTAGTGAGAGGGAGGAACAACAAATACTCGCCGATGATGTTGGCTGGTAGTCAAGCTAAAATCATGATTTGGTAGAAGTTAGAATTCATGGGCTGTCTATTGAGTCGGGTCCCAGTGACTGAATGGCCTACGAGGTTGGCTGGGTTCGAACCCTGGCGGTGGGTGTCCCAATCTGAGACGAAATAGCTTTCCAGTACTCGCTGGTTTTCCAGTGAGTCTCTGACTGATATTATCGAAACTGAAACAAATAAAATCCCAACAAACTAATTGTTCAACATCAGAATAATGATGAAGCCATATTTCTAAGACATTGTCCATTACTGCTTACAGTTGTCTTTGAAAGTCCTTCTCTCTTCTCTACTGTGTCTGAGTTGTTTGTAGGAGCCAGGTTTTATAATGGTTCTCTAACCAGTGTCAACTCATGATGAAATCCTGTAACCAATTAACCAAATCCCTTCGAACCAATACTTGAGTATCAATGAGATGCTCGCTGGCGACTGGTCTATCAGGTAGGTAGTTACCTGGGTCTGCTGGAAGTCGTTACCAGTAGGGTGCAGCAGGTCGGATGTGAGGACAAACACTCGCCGAAGACATTGGCTGGCGGTTCCGCTATATCGTGAATTGGCAGAAGTAAGAATTCATGGGCCATTGGATTGGGTCCCAGTGGCTTAATGGTCTACGAGCTCGCTAGCCTTGTAACCAGAAGGTCCTGGCTTCGAACCCTGGTGGTGGGTGCGTACTGATGAAGAGTCGCAAACTAAGACAAAACAACTGTCCAGTACTCCCTGGCAGGTTTTCCAATGGTTCTCTAACCAATGTCAGCTCATGATGAAATCCTGTAACCAATCAACCAAATCCCTACAAACCAATACTTGAAGATCGATTTTAACTTCGACTCTGTCGGTGAGATCACGATGGCCACTTCCTCCCTATATTCGAGATTGTCATCCGAGTGACTAGAGAGAAGTCTTGACTCTCCACTTAACAATCCTGAGGGGCTCTCACAGATTCCCAGCACTACTATGCCACATTTCCTCATTTCTTTTGCGATCTGACCAGCCTTCTCAGATTCAAACGTCGTAAGGACATTCCATTTCCCTAAGCTTATATTTACTTTCTTTGGGAAGAAGACATCATCTGACTGTCTTCGCGAAGATTTTCACCAGTCCATTTTTCCTGCGACAGATAAGTTTTTTAAATATTTTTTTGGTATGTGCTTTGAAACTACCATAGCAACTGGGTTGGTTAACATTATGATATAATTTGTAAAATCTCAGTGAAAATAAAATGATTAATTCCGACGTTTACCACTTTCGGCAATCTGGTCCGAACTTCTTCAGGGAAATTAATCAAAATTAACATAACAGAGGTTTACATATATAAAAACATGACATCTTTTGTTTTTAAAACTTTGTCCAATCATAAGAGACATGAAACAAGCATCAACATGTATGGTAAACAAAATTGCGTGAAGTGTCATCAAAATTTGACGTCAGACTTTCAAAAATTAGTTTAGTTTTGATAAACACTTCAAACAGATTGTACTTTTCATCAAATTACGTTCGAATAAAAGTTGATGGTCGTAAATAACTGAATATGAAAATATAGTGTTATGCAGTATACAATGTGTGTGTGTGTATGGTAAACAGTTGTAAAACATTTGTTAGCCTCTCCATAAGAAGATATAGACAATCGGGAATTTAGACCAAGTATGATTAATTAGTGATACAAATCCATTTAAAAATTTATTAATCAGGATTTGCCATGCATCAGCTAAATCATCACACCTTCACGTCTGTTCAAACTGTTGGGATTCACCCATATATGTAGGACTTCTGCAGTCAGTCTTTCTTTAGACGAACCAAAACCTTTCTGTAGAAACTTAGTCCTATCAAAGTCGATTTTGTGTCCCGTTTCTATCGAATGCAGTGCAATCGCTGATCTGTTTTCTAGTTTCTTTAAGTCTGCAAGAGGTCTTTGGAACCACCTTTAGACATTGTTTATGCTCTTTCACTCTTATATTTACCTGTCCGGAAGTTTCTCCTACATATACGGCGTCACAGTCCCCACAATTGATCTGGTACACACAATTCTGTTGGTTGTCTTCTTTTATTTTATCCTTAACCTTCACCAGTGATGAGCGTAAGGTGTTAGTTGCACGAAAATACATTGTTATGTCATGATTGTTAAGGATTCGCTTTATCTCATCCGATGTTTCTTTGCAGTAAGGAATCACCGCTGTACTAACCCAATTCTTAGCAACAGGTTTCGATCCATCCTTATCTTCACATTTTAAATATCTTTTTATGAAGGCTTTCGGATAATTATTTCATTCAAGAGTGGACTGAACCAATTTTAGTTCCCTGCTGATCTCTTCCTCCTCAGTAACTAGACGTTTGGCTCTGTTGATCAGATTCTTGGTCACAGTTACTTTGGTGGTGAAGGGGTGTGCTGAATAGTAGTCTAGGTATCTGTCCGAATTGGTCGGCTTCCTGAAAATGTTTATTTTAAGTTTATCATCTGGTTTTCTTTTTACTAAACAGTCCAGGAACGCCAAATCATTCTCATCGGATTCAACCGCTTTGGAAAACTTGATGGTTTCTGACATATTGTTTATTAAATGAAAAAAGTTCATTCAGCAAACTACGTCTGATGATAACGAAGGTATCATCCACGTATCTTAACCACATTTTTGGAGAACTAGAGCATCTCATAATTGCATTTGTTTCTAATGAGTGCATTAGCAGATTGGCGACTAGAGAAGACATTGGTGATCCCATAGCAATGTCTTCTGTTTGATGGTAAAGAACCCCTCTAAATGTAAATAACGTGAAACGTAGACACAGTTCCAATGTCTTCATAATTTCATCTGGATTTAAAGGACAAAGACCACTTCGCTGCCAGAACAAAGTGAATTATAAATCATACTTAAAGAGTCATTAACGGGAACATTCGTGAATAATGAATAAACATCGAAACTTGCCATTACTTCATCTTCTTCAATATGAGTCAAGTTGATTTTTCTCTTAAATTCATACGAATTCTTCACTCCATGTTTCACTTTCATTTCATATGGGCTTAGTAGTTTGTAGGTAGGGGAATTGATAAAATCCACAACTGGACGTAATGGAACTCCTGGTTTGTGTATTTTTGTTGGTAGTCGATAAAATCTGTATGGGCTGCAACTTTTTGGAGCCAGAGTAAACCAAAGTGATATACACCGAGTTTCTCTGTTTTATTGACTGTAACATTCTGCATAATTGTTTACTTTAGCTAAACAATTTTTTAACAGTTGACAGAGTATCGACGGAATAAAATGCTTCACTAGCAAAATGGCTAGTGAAGCTCCTAAAGCCTCTGCATAATGAATTGGTAAAACACAGCGTAAACGGCAGTTTTGAATTTGTTGAAAAAAATAAGAGATCTTAATGTGACGGACAAGTTTATGATATCTTTTGATGTATCCTCCTTGTTCACCAATGTACCGTTAATGGAGACAGTGGATTTTATATGTGAGGAGATTACTACACGAAACATAGATATCGGGATTTCTGTATCCACCTTGAAGGAACTTATTTTAAGATGTACAATGAATGTTCATTTCTTATTCAATAAGGAATATTACAGACAAATTGATGGTGTAGCTATGGGTTCCCCATTAGGTCCAATCCTAGCTGATTTTTTCCTCGCTAAATTAGAGAATGGACCACTGAAAGGAGTAATTAATGACTTGGATTTCTACTGTCGATATATGGATGATACATTTGTGGTTATGAAAGACGAGAATGATGCAATGAACATTCTTGACAAGTTTAATGATGCACATTCAGCAATAAACTTTACCATAGAGAAAGAAAGTAATGACAGTATCTCATTCCTAGACGTCTTCATGGCAAGGAAAGAAGATGGCACACTAAGAAGGAGTGTGTATAGGAAACCTACAACAACAGGTCAGTACACTCATTTTTTGAGTTTTGTACCTTTGAAATATAAACGTAACCTGGTAAAGTGTCTGGTTCATAGAGCTAGGTTAATCTGTTCAGACGACTGCCTCAATGAGAAGCTTAAGATTATTAGAGAATTACTTAGAAAAAATGGTTATCCAGATAAATTTATTGAGAAGAATATGAATTCAGCACCAAGGAGAGTCAGAATGGCTACAGTTCCGAAAAAACCAATGTTCATAAAATTGCAGTTCCTCGGGGACAACATCAGAGAAATAATAACACAGCGCCTGAAGAATGCAGTTAAAAGAGCTTATTATGCAGCAGAGGTACGTTTTCTCTTCACAACCACCCCTATTCTGTGTTCGAGAAATAAGGATAAACTACCTAAATTTGCCTCCTCTATGTGTATCTACCAGTTTGACTGCAGCTGCGGAGCCAGCTACATTGGGCGTACAATTAGGCAGGTTCATCGTCGTATTTCTGAACATCATCCAGCATGGTTAAGCAAGGGACAAACAAGATCTATTCGTAGTTCTATTTTAGCACACCTTGTTGATACTGAGCATAAGGTTGATGTGAATACTGCATTAAAATTATTTATCGCATTCCGACTAATCTATTGCTCTAGAGAAGAATAATCCACCAAACCTATTTTTACAAGACAGGACTACGTCCCCCCCTATTAAATTATAATTGTCCAAATTATTTTATTTTTATTTTATTTTGACCACTTCATCTTTAATTACGTGTTATTCTTGTAAAATTAATTTATTCTATCCATTTCTACTTTTAAATTGTATTGATTTTTAATTATTGTTAACAAACATATCACAGCCACTTGATTGGTAAACTGTTGTGTATTGTAATAAAAATGCTATATATATATTAGAGTAGAGCCAGAGATGAGGATCTAATTGAAAAGTAAATATTTCTTCGCTCAATCTTTCTGTTTTCTAAATGTCGAAATGGGGACTTTTTATATATATTTGTTGTTGTTTTCAAGTTCATGAATAGAAGATTATTTATTTCTCTAACATTTTCCTTAATCTTATATCTCCTATTAATTCCTTTATGCATTCATCGATCTGTCTTATGCCTGTGCTTCTTCATTGGAGAAATCCCCTTTGCTCTATTCAGTGTAAGATCAGATCACTTATTATTATTATTATTATCAATGTGAAGTGGTTCTCTACTCTGCCGAAGATTAACATCCCATTTACTTAATTAATTCGTTTGCTACGTTTACAGATGCAAACGCACAAAAACACACACACACTCACACTCTCTCATCTTTTTAGATAAACACCAGATGTATCTATATATATACAGCGTCTGTGTTTGTTCCTGCTAATTAGAATACCTGTTACTTAAATTATGTTTACTTCCCCATGATCTAGATTTCTTTGTACGGTTTCTCTGTGGAACACAACACTCCCTTGGAAGACAAAGCCAAAACAAATGTTATTATTATTATTAACATGAAAATTAATTAATTAATTGAAAATTTATTAAATTATATCCCCTATCCTAATAGTATTCAGTATTCCTGTTTATCTGTTTTTGTCTTTTAAAAATAGATTAAATTGTTTCAGAAATTCACTCATATCCTCCAGAAAATTAAAAGAAAAACAATCTAGGGCGAATTATTATTATGATGCTGGCCATTTTTTTGCACGATATTTACAAACTAATTAGGGCAAATCCATTACTTACGAGTGTGAATTCAACTCCATTCTATCATGAAATATAGATATTTTAATTTGTTTCTTCACGTTCCAGAGCATCTCAAACAAACTACAGACCTTCATTAACAGTTGTCTTCACTCAATACTCAAGATTAGATGGCCAGAAAAGATCAGCAAAAGGGAGGGATCTCTGGGAGTGAACCAACCAGGAACCGATTGTGAAACAAATAGGCAGGAAGAAATGAAGATGGATTGGCCATACTCTGAGGAAACAAATCATCAAGTGACATCACTAGACAAGCCATCGCTCGAGTGGAACCCGAAAGGGAAGCGGCGAGTTGGTCGTCAGTGCAAGGGTGACTTGGAGGAGGTCATGTGAAGAGGAGATGAAAGCGTGTGGGCAGACTTGGAGCCAGGTGAATACTCTAGCAGAGAACCGAACGCAATGGAGACGCAGGCGGCTGAAGCCCTATGTTCCTCTAGGAATTAAAGGAAACCATAATAATAATGATCTTTACATTCCTAATAGAATATATGGTTTGATTGGACACTAGTAACTAGTGTGACGTGTCTAGTCCTTTGTTTGGTGCAGACTGAATTCTATCAGTCAGGTTTGCAATGTGGCCACCATTCTAGGTAGCTCGCCATCATGGTGCACATTGATTTGATGATATCAGATAGTTGGAGGCAATCGGACACAGGAAGCCTTGGACCCAGGTTTCATTCTAGTTGGCAGTCGTCATACAAGTTACCAGTGTCCAATCAAACTACCCACTACAGTCCTACAGGAGGTCAATCGCGAGCCCGAATAGCTCAGTGGTAACGTCTCTGACTGCAGCACTGAGTGACGCGGGTTCGAATCTCAGAAGGGACATGAGTTCCTTGAAGGTTGCAGATACGCCTTGCTGATGAGCGCCAACTAACTCGAAAACTAGGTCCAAGGCTTCCTGTGGCCGATTGCCTCCAACTATCTAATATCATCAGAATATATGGTTTCAAGTTAGACACTTTGAAGTTTCAGTAGCAGTGGTGCTTTATTTTTATGGGGTGGGGTCACTAGCTTTGTGATCAACCTTCCCTCTCCTACCGTTTTTACCATAGGCTTAGCGAGGTGTAAGAGTGGGTCCGCCAGGAATTGAATCCCAGACCACCGACGCTGTCATCATGATATATATATATATAAATTATTCCTTTCGTTGCCAGTGGAACTTCAGGATTCGAGCTTAATAAAGTCCCAGTAATGATGCCGCTGTTTTCCTGGGCTTGCAAATGATCAGATAAAGTTTAGGAATCAAAATTGGAACCCCAGTGCGTTTGGTGAGCCTCTGCATGGATTATATTTACAAATCATCAATATTATGCTGGATAATAGGAGGTTATCAGAAAACCCTTCATCTAAGTTTCATGCTTCCTGACACTTGTCAACATCAGTAAACTGCACAAGAGTACTGATCCATACCTTTTAATTTTCATTATTATTATTGTTCCCTTGGGTTCCTAGTGGAACATAGGGCTTCAACTACACGTCTCCACTTGCTTCTGTCTTCTGCTGTACTTTTCACCTGCATCCATGTTAGTCCATACTGTTTCAACTCCTCTTCACACGATCTCCTCCATGTCACCCTTGCACTGACGTCCCACTCGCCGCTTCCCTTTCGGGTTCCACTCGAGCATTGACCTGACGCGCGATGTCACCCAGCGGCCTCCTCAGCGAGTGTTCAATCCATCTCCACTTTCTCCTGCATATTTGTTGAGCGATTGGTTCTTGTTTCGTTTGTTTCTTCCCATAGTTTCTTGTTGGTGATTCTTTCCGGCCATCTGATCTTCAGTATAGAGCGAAGACAGTTGTTGATAAAGGTCTGCAACAGGCTGTTGGAAATCCAGGTCTTCTAGGTTCTTCACGTCGGTCCAGGATATCCCTGTCTTCTCGTTTCCCACTGTCTGACGCATAATCCAGTCCACCACAATTAGGAATATCATTGGTGATAATAAGCACCCTTGTCTGACTCCTGTGTTTACTCCAAACGCTTCGCTGAGTTTTCCGTTGTGGATCACTTGACATGTGTCGTTGTCGTACAGCTGTTGAATAAGGTTGATGAATATTTGGGGTACGCCGTAGTACTCGAGTAGTTTCCAAATTACTTCGCGGTCAACGCTGTCGAAGGCCTTCTCAAAGTCTATAAAGTTGAGGTAGAGGTTTGATTGCCATTCCATGCTTTGTTCGATGATGATGTGTAGAGTTGCATCTCATTCTCATTCATAACTATATGGAATTAAATGAGAATGTATTGAACAATGAAACATTATTCAAGAATCAATTGCTGACAGATAAATTGCAAAAAGGAGAATTAAATATTGTCTATAGGAGGCTGAACAAAAACACCAGATTAACCTGTTCACAATGATTAAATGTGAGCCTAAATTTTGGACAAATACTGCAATTAAAACATAAGAAAACATTTTTAAATTGAACTGATCAGATCCACTAGTTATCTTCAATTCAACGCCCATATATGTGGGAAAAAAAATTAAATTTCTGCTTATCTAAAAAGAGCAGAAGAAATACGAGTAAACAGTGAAGTATCCAAATCCCTAGTGTGAGTTTTTTTCTCTTTTTCTTTTATTCCTTTGGGTTCTCAGTGGAACATAGGGGGGGGGGCTTCAAACCAGAGCATTGAAGTTTCGGTAGCAATGGTGTTTTCAATTTTTAATACAGGAAGGGGTTGCTAGCCCCATACCCAAACTTCCCTCTTTACCGGTCTTATTATCGGCTTAGCGAAGTGAAGTAGTACGTCGGCTGAGGATTGAACTCTAGACTACATGAGGCGTGGTCGGTGAGCGAGCATTCTACCACTAAGCCACCGACGCGCCAGTGTGAGGATCATTTAAAAATATATTCCAAGAAATTCGGGAAAGTAGGCTTAAAATCTTTCTTATGTCCACCTATGAAAACTTTAGTTAGAAGCACTGTCTTCTAGTCATTTAATCTTGTATTTCTTATGGCAAAGCCCAGGAGATTAATTTTCAAACTCATTTTGAGAGTCTGTTTAATCGATTTATTGATTTAAAACTGACATCCAGTGATAAAGAAAACTGGCTTCAAACCAGATCTATAGACTTACCCAAATAATAAGCTATTGTTAACCCAAAGGCAAATAAAATCTCCTAATTAGACCTGAAAGAGGTTCCGATGTGATCATTTATATCTCGAAGGTGCTCAGCTTGTTAAGTGACGACAAACACTTCTCTACTGGAAAGAATAATAACGCCGAAAGAAGATCACCAAAGTCCTCAATAAGTTGTATCAGCAAGGTCTAATTGTTAGGAATCTCTGTAAGGTACTAAGGTCCCAAGGATCATATTCATCACGAATGTATGCCATTACAAAAATGCACAAGACTGGAACGCGTTTACTCTGTTTACTGGCCATATGGAAGGCTCCATACCACAAATAAGCTAAATGACTTGTACAGATATTGAATCTATCAGAGAAAAACTAGCCATCTCTGATGATAATGCTAACTGTTGTGAACTGGATTATGCCGAAGATTGTGGGGAGTGAAAAGACAGGAATATGCTGGACGACCGATAAGAAGACTCCATAAGATTTGGATTTCTCACATGGATGACTTATGTTTAATGCCACACAAGCTCGAAGACTTGTAGGCGAAAACCAATAAGCTGGTTGAAGAAGCAGGTAGCGAAGACAGGACTTCAAGTTAACATGGAGAAGATCGAGGTGATGAAGATACCCAAACACCAACGACAACAACCAGCACCAATCACTATCGACAGGAGAAATTTGAATGAGGTCACTTCCTTCACTTATCTAGAGCGCCATTGTTTCAACTACAGGTGGAACGGATGAAGATGTTAAAATCAGCACCAGAATCGGAAAGGCAAAGCACAGCTTCACTCTGAAATCAGTTTTGAAATCTGCACTCAGCATGAAAAAGAAAATTCGCATTTTCAACTCCAATGTTAAGTCAGTCAGTCAGTCACTTCTTCTATATGGATCAGTAACTTGGCATGTGTGTGTGTGTCACGAAGAGAATCTCTAACAGACCACTGAAGACATTTATCAACAGTTGCCTTCGTTGGCCGCATACTAAAGATCAGATAGCCAGCCATAAAGAATAAGCAGTAAGAAACTCTCAGAACGAATCAACCAAGAACCTATTGCTCAACAAATATTTAGAAGAAAATGTAGATGTTTAGGATACACGCTGAGGAGCCCGTTGAGTGACATCGCACGCCAGGCTTCCGTTCTGTTAAAACCTGAATAGGAAGCAACGAGTTGGGCATGTGTCCGAGGGTGACATGGAGCATATAGTGTGAGGAGGAAGGAGAGATGAGAGCCTATGGGTAATCCTGGGGTTAGCTTAAGTCACTGGGCTACCTAAATTCTCCATCCACCTAAATTTATGGTGTTTGCCCTGTTTCATATTGTTGTAATCATAAAATTATGTCCAAGAATAGTTTAGTATACTCAGGCACATTTTCAAATATGTTCCAACATATCGCTACGAATTTCTGGACAGAAATGGAGGAGTAACCTTGTGGATTATTGACGCCTGTTTTCTATAAAACAGTATCACTTCGACTGAGATATAGCCATTCATTATATTACTTGTAAATTCTGCAAGCGGAGTAATTACATTACAATAAAAAACCTGCTGAAAATTTTTTTTATTGTATATTTTTGACTGGACACTAGTCAGTAACCAGCGTAATGTGTCTAGTCTTTTGTTTGTTGCAGACTGAATTACATCAGTCAGGTTTGCATGAGTTCCTTCAAGGTTACAGATACTCCTTCACGATTGGTGAATGCCGACTGGCACAAAATCTAGGTAAGGCTGGGCTTTCTGCCAGTTGCCCACCCCCCCCAAATATCTAATATCATAAACTCAATGTGCACCGTGACGGCGAGCCACCTAGTGGCATGGTGGCCACATTGCAAACTTGACTGATAGAATTTAGTCTGCATCAAACAAAGGACTAGATACATAACACTAGTTACTGACTAGTGTCCAACTAAAGTATCCAATACAATCCTACAGGAGGTCAGTCGCAAGCCCTAATAGCTCAGTGGTGACGTCTGTGACTGCAGGCAGCATTTGGCGACGTGGGTTCGAATCTCAGTAGGGAGATGAGTCCTTTCAAGGCTGCAGATACGTCACCTTGCTGACTGATGCTGATTGGCAACTTTCACGAAACCTAGATCAGGCTAGGCTTCCTTCCAACTGCCTCCAAACATATAATACCATCAATTCTTTATTGTATAAAATCGCATTTTTCAGAATTAAGCTATTATTATCAGGCAAAAGAGGACTGTAAAGAACTGGGCAAGGTGGAGTTGTGCTGTTCAAACCTTGTGTTCCATTCGGAACCCAAGGGAATAATAACAATAATATAATAAGATTCACAATTTAAATATAAACAGGGAACTTTTTTTGATGTTGAGTCCCTATTTACAAATATGCCATTGGAAGAGACCCTTAACACATTACGTGATCCTGCTGACATAATAGACTTTCCACATTATCAACCGAAAGATCTATCATTGTTGTGAACAAAAAATGTGCAGTTTCAATTTAATAGTTCGTATTACAGATAGACAGAAGGAGCGACTATGGAAATTCCCCTCCATCTAATATTTGTTGACATATCTCCTGCTTATTTAGCGATTACCAAACTAAATGATACAGTGGAGCAGATGAAAACAAGGCCTTGTAACCAGAAGGTCCTGGGTTCAAATCCCGGTGGGTGCGTACTGATGAAGAGTCCCAAACTAGGACGAAACAGCTGTCCAGTACTCCCAGATTTTCCAATGGTTCTCTAACTGATGTCAGCTGATGATGAAATCCTGTAACCAATCAACCAAATCCCTACAAACCAACACTTGAAAACAAATACGTTGATGATTCCTTTGTTATGTGTGAGAGTAAAAATCAAGCAAACGATCCACTGAAGCCATTCAATTCAGTTCATACAAATTTGACCACTTCAATGTGCATATATCAGTTCACCTGCTCGTGTGGAGCTAGGTACATAGGTCGTTCTATGCGCATCCTATCAAAACGTGTTAGAGAACATTACCCAGTATGGCTGCAAAAACGAGGCACTGGTTCAATCAGGAGTACCATAATTGAACACCTCATCAACATCTGTCACAGCATCTCAACTGACTCATCATTCAGAATCATTTACAAAGTAAACAAAAATCTAACAAAGGTGGTGTGTTTCTGACTTCTCTGTACTGCAGAAGCTCTCGCCATATGCATCGAAAAACCGAAGCTGTGTGTTCACAAGAAACTAGTCCAACCTCTACATTTACCATGGGTTTAGCTCGGTTTGTTTCCTTTGGTCTCGTTTTTTCATCCGATTTAAACTATAATTTAAACCTGCGTAATTTCGTTTCTAACCGCCTTGTAATCTATATTCACAACCCTCGAACTTTCATATCAAGTTGAAAATTATTATCGCCTTCAATCTCAAGCCTCTCCCACTCTACTACGTGGAATTAAATAGATCGGCGAAAAGATATCTTTGCTGAACTTCTTGTTCTTTTCTCTCTAAATTTGAAATTCACATGTGAATATGAGACGTTGAATGAAGTAAGCTTTCTTTTGAACCTGAGTCTTGCAAGAAATGAAGATGACTCTACATCATGCAGGATTTATCATAAGCTTACTTGGACAGGTCAGTATTTATCATTACTAACCAGCTTCTGTACATTTTCACACAAAAGAAGTCTAGTCAACATTTTGCTTTCAAGGGAAACTAGACTATATTCTAAAAAGCTAATCGACGATAAATCGGGGCAAATTCCTGAAATACTGAACGACAATGGAATTCCTACTGAGTTTATTGATAAGCAGTCCAAAACGAAACATTGGTTCATATTACTGCACTAAAATTAAATCACCATTCATAACAGATGGAATGACTTCGCCATAACTTTTCTTTCTGAGAAATTAGTAGTAGTCCTTGACACAAATAACGTAATCTGGGGAATAAATCTACATATGAGAATCCGTCATATCACCTTTAATAGCATGAAATATTCCCATACCATGAATTAAAAGTCAATCTGAACGAGAACGGATATCCAGAGAAGTTCATTAAAGCCAACATAGGTTACAATAGTCGTAAACATGAACTGGCAACAGTGGAGAAAAAGCCTCTGTTTTTACGTCTCCAATTCAAGTGAGATACTGCTGCGGAGATTCTATCGCAATGTTTAACCAGGGCATGTCTGTGTCTATCCTTCAGTAGCCGTCCAATGTTCACGCAGCAACTCAAAGATGCCTTACCTAACCTTAGCTCTTCTTCATGCATATACCATTTCAACTGTTCCTGTGGTTCAAGTTATATAGGGCGCACGATTAGGCAGGTTCGTCTATGGGTTCGAGAACATTTACCAGCTTGGTTCAGCAGAGGGGAAATTAAGTGCATAAAAAGCTCGATCCTGTCACACTTGGTCGATACTGGACATAACATCGACGTCAACACAGCTTTCAGGGTTATATACCGAATTCCGAAGTCGTTATCACGTACAGTTCGCTTACGTCTGCTACACATAGCTGAAGCTGTTGCAATAAGATCGACTAAACCGGAACTTTGTATCCAAAAAGAACACGTCCAGACGCTGTTCCTATCGTGACCAAACTTGGATTGATGATTCTTCTTCTCACCAAGAGTGCTTCTTCCCCTTAACCCTCTTGGTTTTTTTCCTTTGCTTATTATTACAATATTTATTATTATTATTCGTCATAATTTATGCCCTTCATGCAAACATTCTCTCAATACTATCGAATTTTTCATTTATACTATCCGGACTTATTATTAGTGATATTATCTCTTTTCTCAATATATGCCTCCTCACCTGTTTCATTTCACACATTCGTTATTTCATTATGAACCTCTCATTCCAGTCTTACTATCTCCTCTTTAACACAGACCACTTTGTACTAGCCACTCACTCACCTGACACCTTTTATAACCTTGAACTGACTTGTCAGATTTTCCACCCCACATTCTACGAATCTATTATGACTAATCACCACCATCGTCTCCCATTTCACAATATTTTGTAATCGATTTCAGCCTAGCACGTTTGTCACACAAATACGACTATTTATTTTGACACCCCATACATAACTAATCTGTTATTCTACATTAAAAAATGTATCCACCGCATAACTGGCTATCATTATTGTAACGACAACAAACATTATATTTTATAATTGTAAGAACCTGAAGAGGAGAAATTATTGAAAAGAATATTCTTCTTCGTTCAGATTGACTTTTAATTCATATCACCTTTAATTCCACTTATTTATTTACCTGTACTTCCAGTGACATATACGAGGAAAGAATTGAGAGGGTCCTCGCCAGAAGAGTTTCTGAACATGTACCAAAAAGATTGTCATCATATGCAAGACTATCCTAGCAGTGCTGGGTAGACAAATTCTTGATAAGGATCACGTCATCGATTCCGACAAGGCCTTCCTGGTGGTAAATAGACAGAGCAATATTAGATTATTATTATTATTATCTACAGATGCAGCCGCAATCGAACGACCGAAGTCTAATTTATGCTTGCAGAAGGATTTTTCTGATAAAATTATGAGCAATAAATTGTACTCAAAACTTCATCCAGTTATCAATATCCTTTTACTGTTCTGTACCAAATAAACATATCTACTACAGAATTATATTTTTATCATAGTGCCCAAATTCTACGCTTACTTCACTGTAAAGCTTTATTTTTCACCGCGTGTCATACCATCTCCTAATCACACCTTTTTGGCATTATGTTGAATCATTTTTGTTTTGTCTAGATCGGATTTTCAGTATGGCTTGTCATCTTGACAACAGTTTGTACTTTTATGCGTGATGACTAGTCAGGACATGAACTGTGTCATTTTTATTTCCATTTGTTGTTTTTTTCGTCTAGATATGAAAAGACTTATTTTTGTGTTGACTGAGCCAATGAATTATATCAAATTATTTGTTGAAATCAGTGCGTCCGTGGCACAGTGGTTAGGATGTTCACCGAACATGCATATGTTCCGGCGTTTGACCCCCGGCTGACTCACTCCTTTACCTCGCTAAGCCAGTATTAAAGCTGGTAAAGAGGAAAGGTTGGGCGTGAGGCTAGCAACCCCATCCTGTAAAAATAAACATCACTGCTACAGAAACTTCAAGTCTCTAGTTTGAAGCCCTGTGTTCCACTGGGATCGTGAAGGAATAAAAACAATTTGTTGATATTGGAGGCAGTCGGCAGGAAGCCCAGCATGACCTTTTTTCCTTATTAGTTAGCACTAGTTGGCAGCAAGGCGCGTCTGCAGCTCTAGAGGAATACATGTCCCTCCTGAGATTTAAACCCGGATCACCCAGTGTTGCAGTTACAGATGCTACTACTGAGCTATTCTGGTTCGCGGTTAACCTCCTGTAGGACTGTACACGACACAGTGATTGGACACTAGTTAGTAAGTAGTGTAATGTGAGTTTGAATCTCAGAAGGGACATGAGTTCCTTCGTGTGTTGCAGATACGTTATCTTGCTGACTGACTGGTGAGTGCCAACTAGCATGAAACCTAGGTAAGGCTGGGCTTTCTGCCAGTTGCCCCCTCAACTATCTAATATCAAAAACTCCATGTGCACCGTGATGGCGAGCCACCTAGTGGCATGGTGGCCACATTGCAAACTTGACTGATAGAATTCAGTCTGCAACAAACAAAGTACTAGACACAATACATTGATTACTAAATAGTGTCCAATCAAAGCAAAGTATTTTTATTTGACAGTCACATTTCTAACTATCAAGTTGTACACAGACTTTTAATTCAGTTCGTTTGTGGAAGATTTAGAGTAATAATGATAAGAGTGGCTTTATAGCATAACCCTGCTGATTGTGGAGATGTAGTCCGCTGCTATGGTGGTTTAATGACAAATTATACTTTTCAGACGCTTTATAAAAGAAATTTTCTATTAAAAATTTTCTTCTAACGTAAATATCATCTTTCTATAGTTGGTTTGTAAGGATTAGATTTGTTTTTACGAGTTGATCACAGATTGATATCAGTTAGAGAACCATTGAAAACCGGCGCTGGAGTACTGGACAGCTGTTTCGTCAGCCTAGTTTGGGAATCATCGAAAGTACGGACCCACTACCAGGGTTCGAACCCAGGGCCTTTGGGTTACAAGGCGAGCTCGTATACCATTCAGCCACTGGAACCCTATCCCTCAATGGCCAGCCCACGAATTCTAACTTCTACCAATTCATGATTTAGCGCAACTGGCACCAACCAATTTCATCGGTAGGACATCCATCCTTACACTTGACTGGATGGACCTCACTGGTGGTCGCGCTAAATCACGAATTGGTAAAAGTTAGAATTCGTGGGCTGGCCATTGAATAGGGTCCCAGTGGCTGAATGGTATACGAGCTCGCCTTGTAACCCAAAGGCCCTGGGTTCGAACCCCTGTGGTGGGTGCGTACTGCCGATGATTCCCAAACTAGGCTGACGAAACAGCTGTCCAGTACTCCAGCGCCGGTTTTCAATGGTTCTCTAACTGATATCAATCTGTGACCAACTCGTAAATATTATCAGTGGCATTATATTCTTTAACTGTGCAGCATTAGCTGCACTTTCATCAGAAAATGCCACTTGATACTGATATTTGCACTTTAAAATGGATTAAAGGAGAGAGTTGATTCAATAGTCTAACGTATATTTCTAGTTTTTGTATGAAATAATGCTGGTATATTTTGGTCTGTTTATTGAAACGTCCTAATACCCACCGCATAAAGCAAGTGGTGGCACTTCAAAAAAGGAATATGCCATATAACCGCTCAAAATGTTTATTGTTTTAACATTACAAAAGTAAATTTTGTTCATGGAAGTTGTCTTATTCAATCGTTGTGCGGTACAGTTCAGTTTCTTTTGGTTTCAATGAAGCTAAACTAAAGGTGAGTCCGATTTGGATAATCACGATGTAACATTTTTCCCAGGGAACTCGATTTCAAAGGTGAAAATATTGCTGGAATTGTCAACAGAAGACTTCACTGGCCAGTTGGTTGCATTTGTTGAGCAACATGCCCTTTGGTGCAGTCAAAGTTCGACAGATGCCCTTCTTATGTTAGCACTAATTGTGTGTACAAATTTACATGCATATGCGGTGGCAGTTTTATCGGGAAAATACAAAGAACGACACACCTTTGATTTCCTGAATATGTACCAAAACGTCTATGACTCAGCAGTACTATTTCCAGGCATCTAGTTCATAAGGGTCATGAGATGGACACAACGAAATCCTTTAAAATTACCAACAGACGATAAAGTCCAGATCTCCTCAAGTCTGCAGAAGTAGTTGTTGTCAAACGCTTGACACTCGATTTATGAGTTCAGAAAGAAGCAGTTATCTGTCTTCCCTTGCTCTAGCAACTCAATATCTTTACACTCCTTTTTATTTTATGACATAATCTTCGGTGTTAATCTCTCCTCTTTCTGATATGGTGTGTGTCTATGATCTGAGGTGAAGTCACCACAATGTTGCGCAACTTAGTAGTTATTTGCCGTCTACATATCCACCTCCTGTCTTTATTACGCAACTCTTTTCCCACTGTTCCCGAACCTTTATTATTGTTTTAATTGTGGTCTGAATAAACGTCAAATCTCTGTGCATGGGTTACATAAGTGTAATTTTCTGAGCACCACTTATCAGTCTTGGAAGCTTCCTTCTAAATGATATCATATTGTGGTGAAAGCTGTCTGCAAGCCAAAATTGTAGACAACAATTTACGTCAATGTTTACGTCCCGATTCAGGGTCATGAGAATAAAACAATAACAAAGCTTAACCCTGAGGAACTCACCAACCAACCACAGCAGACTTAACGTGTGCAAATACGATTCGCAGAAATATGGCTTAACCTTCTGAGAAACAGCCACAAGCAGTACAGAATAACCTTCAGCAAGAAAACAACCAATCAGAAGAGGTTGCTTCTCCGCTGACAATAATGTACATAAAAATCTATAAATATCTCTTGATTTTCTCAATAAACGATCTGTTGCCTGGTCCTTGTCTTCTGTCGTTACAATATTACCTTTGCAAGTACGTTGAAATTGCTCTGTACATATACTTAATTGATTTTTTATGGTGTACGCAGATGATGAGAAAACGGCGAAATTAAAGATGGTACCACATTATTTTCTGCACAAACTGTTGTTTTTGTAGTTGATATTTTAAATAAGTGGATTTTATTTCGATATGTTCCCCTCAGAATACAATGCAAGCCTGCATTTTGTTGATGCATCTTGAATAAGGCTCATTCTGAATCACATTTAAAAATGTTGATAACTATGGACGAGATGCTGGTGATGGTTTTACTATTTTTTTAAACAATTTATTCATAAAATAATACCACTTGAATACTTTTCACTATTGTCCACCCATCTATGCATGTCATGATTATGCAATCGCTGGGGAATATCATATTCTTTCTTTGACACTCTTGTGATAGCCAAAGAACTCGTCCTAAGGCTTAAAATGTGATGTTTGTGTATTGATTAGACATTGTTCCCTGTAATGAAGGAACTAGTGTTGGTGGGTATTTCTTTGTGGTTGCAGTCGACATAAATCTTAGCCAACCTCACCCCAGCCAAACCTTATCACTTCAAGACACTGTATTTCTCCGGTTATTGTGCACCAGATGCTGTTTGGATGGGTTACTGACGACATTCAATGATTATGCTTATTTTTGATTGCACACTAGTCAGTAACTAGTGTAATGTGTCTAGTCCTATCTTCGGAGCAGACTGAATTCTATCAGTTAGGTTTGCAATGTGGCCACCATGCTAGGTGGCTCGCCATTACGGTGCACTGTGAATTGTTGGTATTAGATGGTTGGAGGCAATTGGCAGGAAGCGTTGGACCTAGGTTTCGTGCTGGTTGGCACTCATCAGCAAGGCGTATCTGCAGCCTTGAAGGAACTGATGTCCCTTTTGAGATTGGAACCCGCGTCACCCAGTGCTGCAGTCAAAGACGTTACCACTGAGCTATTCAGGCTCGCGACTGACCTCCAGTAGGACTGTATTGGATATTTTTGATTGCACACTAGTCAGTAACTAGTGTAATGTTCGAATCTCAGAAGGGACATCAGTTCCTTCAAAGTTGCAGATACGCCTTGCTGATTAGTGCCAACTAGCACGAAACTTAGGTTCAAGGCTTCCTGCCGATTGCCTCCAACCATCTAATACCAATGATTATGCTTGCATTTTCATAATTCACCTGACTGTAGAATCTTAAATCAAGCATCATTATACTGAAATCGTGCAAACCCTTCCTGAGAATTGGTTTGGAATGATGACTGAATGAGAGAGATTCTTCGAAGAAATCCCATCCAGGTGCAGATCCTCACTCTGACTCGGATTTGTTAAAGAATTCATCAGGATGCCAACTGAATAGCTGGTGCTTTCGAACACATAAACAATGTAGGTTTTGCAACCATAAAGTTGCAGGTACACATTAGGGTGATAAGCACTGAGGAGTTCCTGACTGGAAAGAAACAGACACGTAGTGCTCATCAGTTCAACAATCATTCTCTAACTGATATAACTTTGTCATCAGACTGGAAGTCCTCCTTTCATACACTCCTTGCTAAATTTTGTCATCCTTATCATTAATCCTGATACTATTCATTATGTTACACAGATTCGCATGACGCTTTACTCGCGATATCACCTGTTGTTATATTCACACAGTTCCTCTCTCTCTCTCTCTGTCTCTCCTCACCGTGTTATCTCCATTCAATTCATTGTCTACACAACTGACAGACAAACCAACACACACACACACTCACACACACGCAAACGCAAACGCAGACAACCCACAATTTCAATTCATATACACAAATGAACCAACTTCGTTCGTCTGTCGGAGTTAATCTCTTTTCAACTGATTTTGTTAATATAGAATATTCAGTCGCATTTATCATCAAGATTAGACTAAATTTCAGATCAATTATTATATCAATTATTTTAAACTTGCTTAATTTGACCTACAATTCAGGAAGGAAGAAAGAGAGAGAGAAATATAAATTCAATATTTGCGTAACTTAATGGGAATAGAATGATAAAGGATGATTAGTAGCTTATCAAGGTGGCTTCTTGTATTGTTGAATTAATTCTCTGAGCTAAATAGCTTAACTGTGAAGTGTTCATTGTCTATCTAGACGACGACCTTGCAGTTCTAACTACTTCCTAACGGAGTAGGCCTCTTGAATTGTGTATGAAATGGAGTTGGTGAATGAGAGTTCGTTTGATTTATATTGGATTGATTATCACAAGCGTTGCATTGAAGAAGGATGTTTTCTTCAGTTTCAGAGTGAATTGAACTCACAATCCATCAGGTGAATGTGTGATGTTTCATCTGATGACTTGTAAATTACTAGGGTCTATTTTCAACGGAAAGAATATTCGGAGTGTGCTTATCATAGTTCATTGTGAGTGATCCCACATTCCGTCGTTAGAAATAGAATAAAATGTACACAAATCAAATGTTGTATGTGACAATAAGTAGATTCCTGTGAAGACGAATATTTAATAGATATGGTTATCAGTTGATGTTGCCCGTGCTCATAATTTACACTCAATTAACTGTAGGTGAGTGAGTGAGTGAGTGGATTGTCCGAATCACTTTGATGATTGTTGTGTGTGCAACATGGACTCTACTGAATACTTTCATGACCACATATTTCTGGATATATGCTTGATGATGGACAATATTCTGTGACTGTGTTGTCGATGAGGGAGTTGTTTGTGTGATGCAGTCGGTAGATTATTTCGCCTTTCTCTTATTTGCCTTCTTACTGGTCCCCGTTACCGATTGTGTATCTGTTGTCATTTCGGGGATTCGAACATTCTTCACTCACTTCTGAATTCAGAGATGTTATCAGTAAGTCATGGAGGTTGACTGTTGTACTCCTGTATTTGGTTTTGTAGGTTGTTAATTGTTTGAGGAGCTGAAGGGTGAGTCAATGATTATTATTATTGTATCCTTTAATTCCTACAGGAACATAGGGCTTCAGCCGTGCGTCTCCATGGCGCTCGGTTCTCTGCTAGACTCTTCAACTGGCTCAATGTCTGCCCACACGTTTTCATCTCCTCTTCACATGACCTCCTCCAAGTCACCCTCACCCTGGTACGACCAACTCGCCGCTTCCCTTTTGGGTTTCACTCAAGCGATGTCTTGTCTAGTGATGTCACTCGATGGTTTCCTCAGAGTATGGCCAATCCATCTCCATTTCTTCCTGCCTATTTGTTTCACAATCGGTTCCTGCTGTGTTGGTTCGCTCATTGCCAGAGATCCCTGTTGCTGATCTTTTCTGGCCAGCCATCTGATCTTGAGTATTGAGAGAAGACAACTGTTAATGAAGGTCTGTAGTTTGTTTGAGATGCTCTTTATGACGCGCCGAGTCAATGATAGTTCAGGTAAATGTTTTCCCCCTTTTGCAGTGATGTTATTGAGAGATAATGACAATATCTATTCAGAGAAGTAAATTGAAAATCGCATTCAGAGAAGAGTTACTCTTCGAGGTGATATCATTCTTAAGCTATGCAATCGCTCATATAAAGTAAATTTTCTCAACAACAAATGGGAAATTTCCAAAGCTTTATAATAAGAATGGAAAATACTTTTTCAGACACCAAATTTTGTAACGCAGAAAGCGTTTATCCGGTAGAAACGAAAGTAAAATCACTTAAGTAGGTTAATTGACGTAAAATAATTGACGGGGTTGAGTGGAATTTAACAAAAAGTTGGACGACAGTCAAGTTAATAACAGCAGAAATTAAAATAAAATAAAATGAGTGAATTGAATGACGCAATATAACTAATGAGGTTGAGTACAATTCAACTCAAATTTAAAAGAGAGTCAAGTTAACAACAGTGGTAATAAGGGGTAGATATTTAATTGGCCAGCGGGTGTGGGCTGAGGGAAGAAAATATTGTACAATGGAGAAACAAAAGAAAAGCGGAAATTACTTATTCGGAGTTAAAACAGATCAAATGGTCCATTGTAGATTTAACTGACTGGACAAACTTCCTTTGTATGCAGACTTCAGCATTTAACATGCGGTTTGACGAATTTTGATTCATTACCCACTTAACGAGTTTCCCACATATTCTGTAGGTGATTTTGAAGTTACTTTGTGGGTTTGATTAGTGTACTGATTCGAACAGGTGTTTTGGAATAGAGCTGTGGTAGTGGTAGCGGGATCTTTTTTCTCCTTTATAAAACCATGGGTGTGAGTAAGTGTTCGATGATACGTTTGGATAGTAAACGCTGGGTACTGCCAATATACCCAGCTTCACACAAGCAGGTGAATCGGTAGGTGCACATTGATGAGGCTGGCCGATAGTGGTAGCTTATCCTTCAGGCTCGTGAGAATCATTGGTTTTGTGGAGAAAATGAGTTGAATTTCGGCTGCGATGAAAGTTTCTTCCCTTGGTGGACAGGCAGTTTTTCTTAGTATTTCTGCTGTTGAGATTCAACTGAAATGAAGATTCAAGTAGAGATTTTTGTAAGCAGAAAGTGTGGGCAGTTTTAGTGGTTTAAGTTTCATGGATTTTGTGATGAAGCGTTCTGGGTAGCTATTTTCGAGATGGATTCTTTTCAGAGTGTTCAGATCCTCTTGCATAGCGTCAGGGCTGCGAATGCTGCAGATTCTGTGGTTCAATGAACGGATCTGGTTTCGTTTTGTATATAGGGACACCCAACTGTGAAAGTTAGTGAGCTGTCCGTTCCATGTCGGCTTTCTGTAGATGCATCCTTTTAGTGTTCAATCTTTTTCACGTCTTGTTAATTGAACTTCCAGAAAAGATATTTTTGTGTCGGATTCCTTCTCTAAGTTTGAACTGAATTGCTGGATGGCAGCTGTTGCAGAAGTCCAAGATGTTATCCAAATTTTCCTCATTATCGGAGATAATGATAGTGTAGTCCATGTAGCTCTTGTAAAGCCCAAATATGTCAATCATTTCCCTTAGGTGTCTGTTTTCTATTATGGGTAAAATTTATTTTGATAAAGTCTCACAATGTTATACAGTAATATTTACTGATGAATTATGCTCTACCATAGTGCAAAAGTCTGTTTTCTAGTTGTGACATGAAAAAGTCTGCAGGTGACTGGCCAAGTGGGGAACCCAAAGGTTTGCCATCTTTTGTTGGAAAATTTCGTTATTGAAAGAGAACTGGATGTTAAGGGTGAGTGTCAAATTAGAGTTCCTTCAAATATTCACTGGGTGTACCAATGTTCACCCGCTTTGAATCAATAATTCCACATATTGTATATAAGAAGTTAAGTATCCTGCTAACGTCAACTCCAACTGCATTTACCAATTGACCTGCACTTGCAACAGCAAGTAAATAGGAAGGACTGAGTGGAGAAGAGCGTCTACTAGATTCTTCGATCATATCCATCAAAGTCTCCCCCCCTCCTGTATGAAAGACAGCAAAGTTTTCTCAAGAGCAATCACCAGACACATAATCGATAAGGGATATACAGTGGAAACTAGTCAAGCTATCAAAATGATCAATGCACAAAGAAAAGCATGATTAATTATGTTCGTATCAAAAGACTTCGACCCAACCAATGCATACCAAAAGAGAGTGTAAATAATCCCTCACTATTCTGCTAACCATATTTGTTCTGTTCGTGTGTTTTTGTGTTTTGTTCTGTTGCATACAAACAACATTCCACTCAATCTTCAATTTGATTTTCACTTTCTGACTGAGTTGAACTCACTATTAAGTTTTTTCAAATCTACTAAATTAAATTACTTTATCTGTTTTATAATTTTACTTCACTGTCTACCATAATATGTATAAATTGACTCTGTTTTTCTGTCTTGTATTTTGTCTCTAATCCATCCTTGTTTCATGCGAAATCTTAAGTCTACCCTCTTGTCTAATTACTGTATAAATAGTTAATCTTTTAATACTGAATAACCTGTCTACTTACATAATCTTTGAAAGTATGTTGCGTATGCTTATACTTTCTATGTATAACTTGAAGTCTCATTGTAAAAAGTATGTTCAGACACGATTTTATACCTTAAAATTGATTTGATTAGGATGTGTGCAGTTGAAGAGAGAGAGAATCGGCGAAATAAAACGAGTTCGTATAATCCTTCAAATATGTTTGTTCTTTCCTTATTCAAATCAATTATTGTATTACCATAATCAGGTTTAATAACTTGTTTTTATTTATGTTATCGGTAATTTGGTGGGTCAGCGTTAGAACGTTCATCAGTCACGGGGAAAATCAAGGTTTTACTCCTGTCCAGCTCACTTGTGCTCGTTGCCTAGCCGTCAGTAGGCACGGAAAGAGGATTGAATGGGCTGAAGGCTATCAATTAGAGAACCACTGAAAACCATCACCCGAGTAATGGACAGCTGTTTGGTTTCAATTCGGGACTCATTAGCAGTACGCAATTACTGAGTTTCGAACCCAAGAACTTCTGCTTGCAAGAAAAGATATTTTTGTGTAGGAATCCTTTTCTTATGTGAACTGAATTGCAGGATGGCATGAGTTGAAAAAGTCCAGTATGTCTTCCGAATTCTCCTCATTCTTGGAGATAATTAAAGTGTCGTCCACGTATCTCTTGTAAAACCCGAATTTGTGAATCATTTACTTTAAGTGATTTCCAGTTTTGAAATGAAGGCATCTGCAAGCAACTGACCCATTGGTGACCCCATGGCAGTACTACCTTTTTGTAGACATATTTCTTTATTGAAGGAGGACTGGACATTGATTTTATTAAGCGATACTGACAATATATTCCGTTTATATGAATAAGTGTCATAGCGATTTTCATTAGAAAGGTTTTGTTGTTTGCTATTAAAATGTGTTTCTTTTTACTATGCAGTTGGATGTATTTGACGAATTGCGTGAGTGGGCTGATGACTGACGAAGTTTCAGACTTCAGAAATGCAGTTGATTGATGATCATTGGCGACCTTCTGAAGACCCTTAGCTAACTAATGTTTGCATCCATCAGAAGGTCTTCTATTTACTGCATTTCATTTTGTTTTAAGCATACAGTTGCCGCCATGAATCTCAGTTCATACTCATTCATGTCTTCAATTAAATTTCAATACATGTGTATGAATATTATGACTCAAATAGAAGAGAAATGCTGCAGAATCTTGGAGTATTCTTCGGATGGAACGACATTTCCTCAAGCGATGTATTGTTCATTATTATGTGACTTAGGTATCTCTCACAAACGAGGTAATACAATCTGGAATTTCGCAACTG
Organism: Trichobilharzia szidati; assembly: GCA_944472155.2. NCBI lineage: Eukaryota > Metazoa > Platyhelminthes > Trematoda > Strigeidida > Schistosomatidae > Trichobilharzia > Trichobilharzia szidati. The sequence goes on from OX235272.1 coordinate 107,766,249, forward strand.
TCTATAAAAGATTTTTCAAAGTAAAATCCTTTTAATTGTTATTATTGCTTAAATCATACAATAAATTGGAAGAAACCTATGAGATACGCCACACAGTTGTGGACACGAACAGTTTGTGTAAATTGGATTACCAATTTAAGCCTATGACATATTTCATTACAGTTCTCTGTGTATCTTTATTAATCAATGTGTCCACACCAGTTTTCCCTGTTCCCTCTCACGAAGAGATCTCTGGATGTTGCAAGTTTGAACTTTTTATTCAAGCTGTAGACTATCCAGTGTTTCTGCATCTATTCCATCATTTATAAAGCGTTCTACATTCCCATTTAACTGCGTCTGTCAAGCCTTATATCAGAACAAATGAAAATAAACCATATAAGTTTCTGATTATAGTTTTCTCTCTCGCTATTGCACATATTTTCTCACGTTCGGTTTGTTTTAATCGACTAAGATATCACCTCTAATGGTATTATCTACTCTTGTGTGTATTTAAAATGTTTACAAGCTTCTGATTCGTAAGTTTCTAATAAACTTGCGGAATGGCCTGAATGCGGATGGCAACGTGTTCTTCAATACATGAGTTACCTTTACTTCAGTTAAGTCCTTGGGTCTCAAAATGTACTTCTGAACATCTTACAATTGGCTTTCACAGCCAAATACCGGGGATTTCTTGAAGGAGACAAAGCAGACACATATATCATAATGAATTGATTTGTGCTTCAGCGCTCAGAGAGCATTGTGTCAAAGGATATACTACTGTCACTTAATATTTTACGTGAAGATATTCTACAAAGGGAAAATTTCATGCAATAAACTCCTCTGTAAATTATGTACATTTTATAAATACTGTCTAGAATAAAGATGTTATCAATAAGAAGACGTAATTTGTCTGAATCGTGTAATGTATTTGCTCGCACTACACATTTCGAACAATCTGATTACACACGGACTTGTCATAGGAATATATATGTATGAACGAAATATTCCCATATTGAGTCATAAGAAAAAGGCACAAACAGCGAAAGAAATTTTCTTTTCGACGATTTATTTTCATGATCTGTACCATCGTAATTATAAATAACAAAGAAATCTTTAGACCAATCAGATACTGGTAAATTTTGTCATTGGAAAATTGTATTACATAATGTATGGTGTAAGAAGGGATGACTAATTGTAAGTAAGAAAGGAGACAGAAGTTGGCATGACGTAATAAGTGTGAGATAGTGAATAATCAGTACTCTCGTGTAAAATGGACAGGAACTAGTGGAAAGGCTATAAAGTGTTTTGTATAAAATATGTATGAAAAACAATGTTATTAATAAACAATAATAGAGTGGTAATAAAATGTGGATGATGGGATCAATAATGATAATAAAAAAGTATTATTAAAATAAAATAATAATAGTAATAATAGTGAACTTACATAATAAAGGAAAGAAGCAAAATTGTGGTGAGAACTTTACTCTGGCCATGGTAAGGCAAGATAATGTATGTATCGCTATTGGATGCAGAGGTCCGGTTTCAGATTCCGAATAGCTAATGCTTCAGCTATGTACAGATGGCTTATCCGAAGTCCCTTTGTACGATATTGAGAGACTCTGTGTAACAGTGTGAAGCATTCATGTGCGGGTGCTCGATGTCCAGAGATGACAAGGTGTTCGAGGATCGAGCTGTTGCTATTCTTCTTTTCTCCTCTGGCTGGCTAACCAAGCTGGGCAGTGTTCCAGAATACGTTTGTGGAATTGACGTTGCGTACGGCCAATATCCTTTGCTCCACACGAGCAAGTAAATTGATAAATACACATTGAGGTGGCCAAAAGCGGTATCTTGTCCTTAGTGTTAGACTAGATTAACTGTTTGCAGGAGAATGTGATACGTAGAGTGGCTATTGGAAATTATTGAAATTAATACAGTGTGAAGAGGTGAGAAAAAGACTCCTTAGGTCAAGTTAAAAGGACATATTGAATGTCAAAATAACAATGGAGATCACAAAACCAAATAGCAGAGGTAATAAATACATCTGCTATGGTATCAAAACAAACAATTAATGTGATGACAAATTGTTTTTGAATGTATAAAGGTGGTTTAAACTTTGTAATTGCTAGGGCTTCCACAAACTTTAGGATACGCCCCAAGCACGTTTTATAGATAGGTTTAAAAGATCTGTTAAGGTCAATTTTATGTCCTGTCTCTATAATATGTTTCGCAATAAGGGAGCTAGGTCTCCTGCTCTCATCATTAATGGGTTCTGAAGATTCCATTTGTTTCTGGAGCCTTAACAGGTCTTTTAAACCTATGCATAAAACGCGTTTGGGGCGTATCCTAAAGTTTGTGGAAGCCCTAGCAATTAGAAAGTTTAAACCACCTTTATGCATCCAAACTAACAATTCGTTTTCACATTAAATCACCTTCCTTGGTAAACTTTGTTTTCATACCGTAGCAGATGTGCTATTACCTCTGCTAATTGGTTTAGTGGTCTTCATTGTTATTTTGACATTCAATATGTCTTTTTAACTTGACCTAAGAAGTCAATTTTCTCACCTCTTAACTCTTTATTAATTTCATATGTATATTCCTATGACCAAGTCCATGAAGTGTGATCAGATTGTGCGAAATTTATTGTGCGCGCAAATACATTACAACACAATTCAGACAAATTACGTCTTCTCATTGCTTTATCTAAATTCACAAAGGGAACTAATTGTTTTAATTGCTATAAAGATGTTATCATTATATATGTCAGCCTCTTGCACAGAGACATCCAAGATATCTAAACATTAACGCAATGTTTTGTAATTGATGACAAGAGTAAACAATAGACACCAAAGTCAAATAACCTTGAAGCAACCAATCAGACCTCTCGGCACGACTTCTTTGTGGAAAAAGAGTTGATATAGACGGCTAAAACATGCAAATGTGGAGAGATAGTGACTCTTCAAAAGTATCTGCAGGCTATTGATGGTTTAAAGGCTGACGGTATCGACATTCGCGGACTGTACGGAGTATACTAACGCAGCATCTTATACCAACAATTTCTATAGTATTCGTTTCTTCGTGGACCAAAGGCAAAGCAAAAGACACAATTGATCGTACAAATTACGAGATATATTTCTGGACCAAATCGTAGAGCGAGATGATTGCTTAACTGGCTAGTGATCGTTTAAGAACGCAAAACGACGGAGTACTAAATTGCGTGGATGCTTGACCGGAAGCCTTCAACTAAACAAGTCGACTTAAACATTGAGGGTCAGCATCCAATGTTCAGTGATGATTGCTGTGGTCAATAATTTTGGGGACTTATTTACCGCTACAATGGTAATGCGTCCAGATGCAACCACTTTTAAATGAGGAAAGCTGCAAGATTTGGCAGGTCGTACATTATGGTGAATTAGTGGCATCATTCAGACTGATGAAACAGTACTTATTAAGAGAAAACGGAATCGTGATAGGATAGAGCAAATCATGTTTGAGTGTTGAGAATATACGGCACAAATCTTCGAAAAGGGCTTGCCGAACGCATCGCTAACAGAAGTGCCAATATTTTAATTCCAATTATACAACGTCTAGTCCTCCAAGGCACTACTATTCACATAGATGAGTGGAGAGGTTCTTCGAAATTACCATCACTAGTCTATATTCATCATACAGTCAACCGTTCTTCTGAATTGGTCTGTTCTTAAATGGAACCCATACAAATTCTACTGAAGGATTGAGGGCCCACATGAAAAAAATATTAGAATGTTAGACGGTTCTTCAAATGATGTTGTATAAAGCCATTTAGATGAGCTTCCGCATCGACACTGGTTTGATGTGTCTATAACGACTCTTATGAGAAACTGGGACCTCTTTTTGCAGCTTATTACTGATATATACCCTGCGTTGGTGGCACAGTGGTTAGAACTCTTGCCAACCATGCACATGGTCTGAGGTTCGATTCCCTGCCGACGCACACCCAGTATCAATGATCGGCCTGCAAAATTTGGGCTACCGATATCCATGCTGAAATTTTAGTACTTGTACCAAAAATACGGTGTGCAATCAAGCTGTAAAAAAAAAATTTTTTTAAAAGTAATTCATTTTTATTACATAAATCTCATAAATAAACTGTTTGTTAAATTAAATACCACTTTTCACTCAGAAGAATCTGATTGGTTGCTTCAAGGTCGTCTGAATTTGGTGTCTATGCTTTACTGTTGCCTAGATGATAGTGGACCTCATTCAAAAGATGGGTGCTGTGTTCAAGTCTCAGTAGGAATATCACCAGTGACTGGAGATGCAGATAAAGTTAGCCGGTGAGTTTCAAACTGGGACGAAATGTGCACACTTGATTCCATCATTAGCTACCATCAGCTAAATAACATCAGATTAATCGACAGACGTCATTGTAGCGTCTTCACAAGAAGCGGACATATCCACACTGATTGGATATTTCAGTTCAGTATAAAATCAAACAACATGAAATCCACATATTTTTCCTTAATTAACAGATCGAAAGTTGATATATACAACTTCAGGATGTTCAACATAAATCCATTATCTTATGATTGAGTATTAGAAATTTCAATAGCTAAGAAGTTTCACCTGGTTCTTACTGATAAAAAGGAGAGATATATAGAGAGAGACAAAACGGTTTCTCCACTTCCTAATGATACCCTTAAGTAGTTTCACCATCATTCTAAACTCCATTAACACCAATTTCAGTAAGACTGGATTATTTGCACTTGTTCGTGGATGTTGAATCGTCAGATACCTCCAATAACTTGAGATATGGTTGATTATCATCAGGTAATAGATTGGCTGAATATCTCTCGACTTGTCTATTGATTGTGTAGTGACCAGGTCAACAATCTCTTAACAGTTTCATTTTACTCAGTGCATTTCTCCTAGCTAAACTTTCTATAATGTTTCTAAGTAGGTTTATCATTATTATTATTGTTTCCTTTAATTCCTAGGGGAACATAGGGCTTCAGCCGTGCGTCTCCATTGCGTTCTGTTCTCTGCTAGAGTCTTCACCTGGCTCCAAGTCTGCCCACACGTTTTCATCTCCTCTTCACATGACCTCCTCCAAGTCACCCTTGCACTGACGACCAACTCGCCGCTTCCCTTTCGGGTTCCACTCGAGCAATGGCTTGTCTAGTGATGTCACTTGATGGTTTGTTTCCTCACAGTATGGCCAATCCATCTCCATCTCTTCCTGCCTATTTGTTTCATAATCGGTTCCAGGTTGGTTCGCTCCCAGAGATCTCTGTTGCTGATCCTTTCTGGCCATCTGATCTTGAGTAGTATTGAGCGAAGACAACTGTTAGCGAAGGTCTGTAGTTTGTTTGAGATGCTCTTTATGACGCACTGGCCAAGCCTCTGATCCGTATAGCAAGTAGCACTGACTTCACATTGGAGTTGAAAATTCGGATCTTATTTTTGATGCTGAGTGCTGTTGACCTCCACATAGACTTGAAAGTAGTGAAAGCTTTTCTTGCTCTTCCGATTCTTGCTTTGATATCCTCGTCAGTTCCGTCCGGCTGTAGTTGAAACGATCCTTCCCAGGTAGGTAAAAGAGGTTGTTTCTTTCAGGTTCCTTCCATTTATGCTGATTGTTGTCTGTTGTTGTTGTTCTTGTCCAGGAATATTCATCACCTCCGATTTCTGTATGTTCACCTGAAGTCCCATCTTCTCTGGATGCTTTTCCTGCCAACTTGTTGCTTTTCATCACTTGCATATCTTCCAGTTTGTGGGAAATCAGACATATATCATGTGCGTTTCTATACAAGTGTGAATAAATGTCGTTACTCTAATGTGAAAAAAAAACGATGGCGAAAACCGTAACAATTTCATCCCGTGAAATGTTCATTGAAGCAAGTGTCATTTATCATTGTGAATTAGTTTCAATTTGTCTGCTTTTTCAAGCTATTTGTCCCATTTATGAATATAAATGAAACAATAAACTAAGTTTTTTAAAGTTTATTCAACCTGTTTTCGTCATTGTGTTTTTATTTTATATATATCAGAGAGTCTAGGGATTCTGTGGGCTGATGTGTAACACTGCAAATGACACCAAACACCAGACTATTGAGTGGAATACGAATAAGGAAGGGGGTGGATTGAGCGTCAGGTAGCACGAAGCTTGAAGCTGCAGTAGTAGTGTAACGACAGAAGACAAGGGACAGGCAACAGATCGTTTATTGAGAAAATCAAAAGATATTTTTAGATATTGATGTACATTATTGTCAGCAGAGAAGCAACCTCTTCTGATTGGTTGTTTTCCTGCTGAAGGTTATTCTGTCATCTTCTTTTGGCCGTTTCTTAGAAAGTTGAGCCATATATCTACGATTCGTATATGCACAAGTTAAGCCTGCTGTGATTGGTTAGTGAGTTCCTCAGGGTTGAGCTTTGTTACTGTGTTTTTTTCTTATGACCGTGATTCGGGACGTAACACTGACGTAGACTGTTGTCTACAATTTTGGCTTGCATACAGCTCTCAGTGTGATAGTAGTGGCACATCTATAGGTTGATGTTGCCAGTCTCAATTCCAAATGTTTCAATTTTGTTATGTTCATTATCGGCTTGTAAACTGGATGAGGCTTGAGAGCACGTCAGGCAGGAATCGAATCCAGACCTCCTGCAACACCAGTTGTTAAAAGCACTATATTTCTTCCAAAAGTGGATGTCATCTACGATCTCACATCCAAGAACATTAACCAGCGGTCAAAAGTCATATCGATACACACAAACAAAAGTTCGACATAGGAAATTTAGGAACTTTAAATAGTGGAAATACTAAAAATATAAGATAATTCGGCAACGACCACTACCGACTCGCTGGGATCGGAACTCAGGAGACTGATCTCTGATTCCTACCGTATAGTTGTTCGAAACTTCCTTGAAACACGCACAGTCAAAAAACACCTCAAAAACAAGAATAAGACGATTATTCCTTGATAACGTCTATCTGGTTCTATTTTTTTTATTTTTGATTACAGCTTGATTCCACACAGTATTTCGGTACAGGTATGGAATTTTCAGCATGTGATATCGGTAGCCAAAATTTTGCAGGCCTACCGTAGATATCAGGTATGCGTCGGCAGGGAATCTAAACCTCGACCATGTGCATGGTTGGCGAGAGTCCTTACCGCTGTGCCACCGACGCACATCAGTAACTCAAAATGAACTCAACAGGGCTGTTAAGCCGCCTTACAGACAAGGTAACTTCTTAAATACAAAACAATAATTGTAGAATAAATTTAAATGACCAAAATTAAACTGTGGGAAGTATCGTAGAATCGCGAAGAATATTCCTGACAAGGGGGAATCAAAACTCTGTCTACTACTGTCTAACCACAGTAACAATTTCCACAGACAGTCTAATTTCAGAATCACCTTCATTCACTCAAAAACTAAATCACATCGAACAACACACTATCAGTACCATCACACAACCACAAAGATAGGCATTCAAATTAGAGATTAAACAGGGAGAAAGATGAATAATGAGGATCAAGTCAACATATCATATACAAACCTCAAAATAATGATATACAGTCTAGGAGAAAAATGGATTATAATTACAAAGCCTGTTGAAATGTCGAAATAGGTATCAGTATTGTAACTGGAGCGTTCAAGAGGCATTTTCCAAACAATTAATCCCTTAGAAACTCCTCATCGTCTGGTTGTCGAATCAATCTTCACTCAACAGATATGTTGACACAGATCAAATTTATCGACCAATAAAAAAAACAAGTCACATGGCAGAAAGGTCGAAAAACCTGTGTCAACAAAACAGTGGGTACCAATACAAGGACAAAAAGACTTCTGTAGATCATCAGTCACAGTCAAGGTCATCGGGAGGGACAACTACTTCAATCCAAAATAAGTTCACCTGACAGTGAAGTAAAATTTGAAGATGTTGCCTAGATGGACAATGTAAGCTTTGCAACTATAAACCATCGAATTCGTTTACGTGAGCTACAAATCCCTATTATTTCGAATTTACTACCATTTCATTTGATTGTTCAGTTGTGAACTACTGCCGTCTTATATTATAACATTGCTTCCAGTCTAGACAAGGGGGCTAAATTTGTTCGTTGTGCCTTCCTAGACTATACATCTGCTTTTGACTCGGTCCCTAGGGACATCTTATTAAATAAACTTGCTGCAAGTCAAACAGAATGTTGGGCTATTAACTGGTTACATTCCTATTTCTCAGAAAGAAAGCAGTACACCGTGTATAAAGGGAAGTCTTCCACTTCATTGCCTACTGAACCTGGTGTCCTTCAAGGCGCTGTCCTTTCTCCTTTTCTTTTTTCTTTCTTCTTACATGGCTTGCCTCACTCTGATGAAATAAACTTTGTGAAGTACGCTGATGATTTAACAGTTTCAATGGCTGTTAACTCCCAGCTAGATTGTACCAAAATAAATAGCTTTCTGTCGGGAGTCAGTAAATGGTCTGAGTCTAACAGTCTTAAACTGAATCCTTCTAAATGTCAAACTGTTAATTTCAGCTCAAGATGTAAAAGACAGTTAAAAGAAGCCGTGGATTCTCATGACAGTTGTAAGATTGATGACAATGATATAGGAATTAAATCAAAAATTAAGTATCTTGGACTTATTCTCTCTTCTGATCTCTCCTGGTCTTCCCATGTCTTAGCGATCCCCAGTAAAATATTCCGCCTGACATTTTACATTCAGAAGTTAAGGCACTCGGGTTCATACAGTTCATAAACTCTTGCATCCTACCTATTCTTCTTTATTGTTCACCCTTATTCTTTCCTGGTTTGCTTAAAAAGGACTATGTCACAATTCGTAGAATGCTGAAGATTGTCAGTAGGGTGAGTGGTGTCCCAGTGGACCACATAGTTAACGTCGTTGTCGATAGGCACTTGACTTCGTGCAGTAAATTTGCTAAAGGGATTTTGTCTGACTTGGAGCATCCACTTTACTCTCAGCTTTCACCTTGCATCTCCTCAGGTAGAACAAGAAGTAACTTCAGAAAACTGTATGCTCGCACGTCTAAGTATAAAAATTCTATGATACCATACTTGGCACGTATTTTATTTGATGAAAATAGTGTCAGGCAAGAATTGACTAACCTTTTTTCATCTAGTAAATAAACAATTTCCTCCATCCATCCTTATATACCTTCAAGTTTTACTTTTATTATTTCTATTATATTTATGGTCCTGTTGCTTCTTTGTTTTAGCTTTCATAACTGCAAACACCAACTTATCTCTATGACTTCTGTAATTTTTGTTTTTCCCCTCACCATATCATGTAAAGAGAACATTATATTCAATATTTTTAAACATGCTAGGATTTCTATATCGCATCGACAATACTGTGTGAAACAAGCCCACAGCAATTTTCACTTGTATTATTATCATTACCTTAGCTGTTATCATTATTATTATTTCCATTTAATATGCTGCATGTTTTTGACATTACCCCTATTGTAAATGTGGAAAATTTTCTGTGTGATCAATTTTATTTATAATTTGAGGAAATTAGATGCAATATTGTGATTAATGCTGAAAATTCCATTCTGTATCACAAGTACTGTTTTTGAAATAAAGTAAATCATTATTATTATTATTATCAAGTAGGTGTAAGCAGTATACTGAATAATCCCCTCGGAGAAGTGTTGTTAATCTTTATGGGTCTGTAGGAAATCTGATGAAGAAGAAGAAACTAGTGAACACGGTGACAACACTTAAAAGGATCCAGAGATGAACAATTTTCCCACGATAACTTGTGAATCGTGTAGTATGTTGACTACAACAAGGTAACAGTACATCAATAAGGTATGCTATAATTGAACACATATTCAACAGTGGCCAATCAATATGCATGTACAATTCATTCGAAGATATCTACAAAGCCGAAAGAAGTCTCCCGAAAACAGTAGGCTACGGTATTCTTTGCATTGCCGAAGACTTAGCAATTCGAATGAAAAGCCCTCATTTATGTACACAGAAGAAACTTTGCTATCCCCTCCTTCTATCTTGGGTATAATTCCTAGTTCAACTGTTATCAACATTTTTTTGATTATACTATTTCGTGCATTTTTCTTATAACATTTAGTAACTTCATTTTCTAAACTAACCTTCTATCTACCCTTTTCACATACTTCATAGATGTCTCCATGCTGTTTCATTAACATCTAATTTTCTCTGAAGGTTTTCATATTATATAACCCTAGTTTAAACTTACTAATCCTCACCAGTTGCCCTGTAGCTACAATTCTGATTACTCTCCATCGTTTTGAAATATTCTGATGTTGTAAACAATAGCCCAAACTTGGTTTCGAACCAAGTACCTTCCAGTTACAAGGCAGGCTCGCCAGCACCAACCAATGTCATCGGCGGGAACTGCATCCTCACTTTCGACTGGATGGACCTTACGTGTGTAAGAATTTTCAATAGAACTCAAGGCAACTCCCTCCTGTAACCAGTCACTAGAGAGCATCAGATTAATTTTCGAGAATTAGTTTGTAAGGATTCCGTTTGTTGCAGGTTAGACCACGGATTGATATCAGTTATAGAACCATTGAAAACCAGCTGTTTCATCCCGGTTTGGGACTCATTGGCAGTACGCACACATTACAGGGTTTAGAACCCAGGACTCAAGCTAATTTTTATTCTTGTTTGACAAACTAGATGTACACTAACGCACATGCAAAAAGCACAAAATTATACATAATTGTGACTGTGCAGATGACTGGATGAATTCGCCGAAAAGAAAGTTGTTGCTGAACCGTTTGTTCTTATTTTTTTGTTCTCCACTATGTTTTGTCCCAATAAAAACTACATCTACCTTTACGAGTCTTATTCACTTCGGGAACACATAATGAATGCATAGTCTACTAACTAACATTCAAGTAAAATAATTTTAGCGCATAAAGTTGAACAAATGCATTTGGTGCTAATTAGGAGCATAAGGCTTCACGCCTTTATGGTTTCAACAGCAGTGGTGGCCTTTTTTATAGCAAGGGTGCTAGTCCCACATCGATAACCCTCCCCTCTTTTCCAGGACTAATATCGCACAGCAAATTAAGCGAGATTTATGAATACTTCGGCCGGGAATTGAGCCAGGACCTCCACTTGGCTGGTGAACATTCTATCGTTGAAATACCGACAAACATACACGAATTCTAGTAAGTTGTTTACAAATCTGAATAATTTCCAAGATGGTATTTCCAAATAGTTGATACATCTTTGCGTTAATTTTGTGAAACCGTCTGAAAATACAAGCTGACAAATATCAACATAAAAATGAATTTTGTCCAGGATTATTTTGGTACAAGTTATATACATATTTATAGATACAGAGCCTATACAACAAGAACGTAGGCGATTGCCAATAGCACAATGAAAGTTGATTACGCCTCCACAAATTAAAAATGGGAATCTACACCTGAACTTGGGTTTAGTTTTGCTTCACTGCAGGGCCTGAAGTACATCGACTTCATGTCACTTATTCACAGTTCGCCTGAAAGGGTATGAACAGCCAGATGGTAAGTCATGGAATACATTTTATTCCCATCAGCCTTTTCTTACGACATCCATTTGTCGAAGGGAAAGACAGTGGACCATCACGTTGGCTATTTGAGTGAAATAAATTATTGCTGCTACATTCATATCCACTGGTAGTTGGACTTCATTAGCAAAAATCCACCCTGTTTTTAGACCACATAATAGATTTTTCTGGCAGTGGGAAATTTTGTTTCAAGGAGCATAGCTAGCTGGGTCATTAGCATATGCAAACCATCGTTAGGAAACTCAGCTTGAGCCAAATTTTGCGTTTGATGGAAGACATATATGCAACCTAGGTGGAACTGATGTCTCCTAGGAGGTTTCAACCTGCCTTACCTGTTTCTGCATTCAGAAACGTTACCAAAATTGAAATCGTACAGGACTAGGATTGTTATTCTCACTGGTCACTGTTTGGCAACCAGCAATTCGTGTCTCTTACTCAGTATCGGTAGTCACTGAATACTTTCAGCTGACCTACAAGATAGTCATCGATCCAGTAGAATCACCCCCGCGACGTGATAACGTCCATGTCTGTAGCAATAGATGACGCGCGTTAGAATTCTAGTGAGGACATCAGTAGATTTAAATTTACAGATACGCTTTGCTGGTGACGAGTACCAACAGGCACGAAACTTAGGCGTATGGCATCCTCGTGATTGCTGGCGACAAACAAACAATAATTCGAAAAGTGTTTCATGATGCAGAGTTTTATAGATTGGTGACCAGACTGTTAAGTGGTCGACAGAATTCAATTATTGCACATAACAGTACTTCCTAAACAATGAATGAACGCACCTGTATATTTACGCATTTTCTTGTGTTTTAAGACATGTTTTACGCTAAGCGGTGGAATTCTGTCGCTTCTGTTTTTCAAATCATATACTTAGAGACACAGGCTAACTCTTAGAAACAGCTGAATTTTGAAATGATTTCGAATATTTGTAGGTTACAGTAGAAATAGGATTGGTGAAGTGTTTAAGTAATAAACTTAAAAGTTACGTAATACTAAAGGTGAAATGGACAGATAATCAGACTTTAAATAAATATCATAAAAATACGAAGGCGATGGAAAATAAGAAAGGGTGGGAGGGTTTTGAATAGAATTCACCTAGGCCAAGGGAGAGACAAAGGTAGAACAAACTTCTTTTGTATGCAAAGACTAGGATTGTTCTCTCGAATTCCCATAGCTTCGGCTTTGTGTAAAAGACGGATTCGAATTCCGTTCGAAAGGCTGGATGTAATGCGATAGATAACTTTGAAGGCATTATTTTCGTCCACTTGGTGACTGCTATCAATCAAATGAGCCAAAATAGAACTTCGTATGGATTTTATTTGACCTTTTCCGAACCATGAAGGAAGATGCTCATTAATGCGTTTGTTAAGCTGTCTAATTGTTCGCCCTATATAGCTTTCTCCACAGAAGCAACTAAATTTATAGATACACATAGAAGTTGCACAGCTAGGTAGCTTGTCTTTCACTTGAGCAATCAAAATTGGTCGGCTGGCAAATGACAAACAAATGGTAGCGGCAGTATAAGTCCGTTTTATCGCTTTCGATAATCTCAGATGTAAGACTTCGCTAGTCACGTCTCCAATAAATTGCAATTTCATGAACAGTTGTTTCTTTTCAACTGTTGTCAGTTTCTCTTTATTGTACTTGGTTTTCATGTGTCTCCTTACAAATCTACTAGGATAACCCATTTGGACCAACGTATTTTGGATGTATCCTAACTCATTTTGTAGGGAGTCATCTATCTGTACAAATCCATCTTGCTGTATTCGTTAGGCAACTAACCAAATCAGCTTTGTATCAGATTGGTACAAAACTGAGGAAATGTGTATATTGTCTTACAGATGTAGCTTTTCTATAGACATCTCTGTTGAGTGAACCATCCTCTCTTCTGCTCAACTGGACTTCAAAAAAATGTAGTCTACCATCATTTTCTCCTCCCACCTTTTCTTATTTTCCATTTCCTTCGTATTTTTATGATATTTATTTGAAGTCTGATTATCTGTCCACTTCACCTACCTTTAGTATTACGTAACTTAAGATTTAACTTAATTTATTTATTGAATTGTCTACATATACACATACATATTACTACCTTCGTTATTCTTATCGCCACCTGCATAAACCTTATTATCAATATTTTGTTATCATTATAATCATCGTTATTAATTACGTTCAAAACATTTACCACATTATTATTATTTGATCCACAAAATCACCGTCATTGGTTAAAATTTTTATATGTAAATCTATGTAAATTAGAGTAAAGCCTGAAGAAGATCTAATTGAAAACAATATTGTTCGCCTCTTATATGTCTTGTTCTAATATTAAAAATGGGAATATATAAAGATAAGTAATAGTCCACGAAAACTAAGCAGTACCAAGGAAAATGTAAGTCAAGAAGTGAGACATATAAGCGGAGCTTTGAAACTTAACAATTACCCTGATAAATTAGTCAGAAAGTATGCAGGGGAATGTAAAAAATCAAATAAATAATAATAGTAGGGATAGGGATAATAATAATAAAATTAATGAAAACATGCATGTCAGACATGCTCAAGATAATGACAACAGCAACAATAAGGTATCTAAATCATCAATAGTAATTCCATACAAAGAAGAAACATCGGAAACTTCGGAGATGGAAAATTCCTAACAATACAGCAAGCACGAATAAAAATGGCTGGCAAACAAACTGCCCACAAACTCAATTAAAAACAAGCTTTGTCGGTTAAAGGATCGATCCTGTCAAGTCAATCAATCAAACAAAATAATTTAATTTATCTAATAGCCTGTCTCCACTGACTGTCAGGTCAAATACATAGATTAAAGCAGTAGAACAGGGTCGGTCAGTCAGTCAGTCAGTGAGACTAGCGAAGCACAAAAACCTGGCAGCAAAATCTAGATCAGTTGACCCGAATAGGATAAAAAACGTAGAGAATAGTTCAGCTATACCACTGAATACATGCAATAACGCACAGCCATGCAATACAGGATGGGATAATGTGACAGTTTTAAAATCTAATGTAACAGGATAGAGGGAGAGATTGATAACGGAAGCTTTATTTATCGAATCAACTGCAAACACGTGTAACAGGAATGATTCAACACCTGTCCACCCAGATATCTGGAAAATTACCCCAACGACGACAAATAGGAGAGGACAAAGAAAACTATAAAACTCAAGTTTCGAAGTCCTGTGTGATTATAATTGATGAAATGATTATGAACCGCAATAAATTTTGTTCGAAACGTCATCCAGTAAATAATAATACTGTTTCATCACTGTGTGATATATCTAATAAACAAACTAATGTGCCAGGGTTTTACACACATATATTACGTTACATGAATGTTTGTGATGCTGATATATTCTCCAAGCTAGACCGTTCAACGATCAGTTGATCTAACTCAACAAAATACAACAATACACTGAGGAAAGAAATACAGTTCACTAGGGAAACAAAACAATATCATATTTCAACGAGTTTAACTGCGCTATTCCCGCTTTACACTGTTACCCAAATTACTTTGTAATATTTGTCATTGAATTTTTAGCAGATGATTTAATTTTTGTCACAAAAATTTTCGTCGCCAAAAATAGGCAATAAAATTTATGATGTAAAATGTCCAAATCAAGTTCAGATTTAATGGTTTTCAAAAAAAAAGATTTTTTTATTCATTAGGTAGGTAGGCAGGTAGGCGGGTAGGTGTGTAATGTTGGTTGTTTGAGGAGAAAAAATTACCAGGAAATACAATATTTTTCATGAGAATGAAAAATTTTAAGTGTCGGCTAAAATAGATTTGACTGATTACAAATTAGATTAGCAAGTCGTTTAAGTTAGAGGAGTATTATAAATCAAAGAGTACTGAACAGATATTTCGTCGCTGTGTGAAATTCATCAGCAACACGCATTCATGACCCTTTCGATGGGAATCGAACGTGTGACGTGCAGATCATGCAGTGGACCTTTGAAAATTCAGCAAGAACAACAGTGGTTTGTGCAGGATACAACGGTACTATCACTGCGAAGCAAACTTGTCCGTATAAAAGACCAAATCCCTAAGGATTCCCATTCGAATTGTGCCTATAAAATAAAATGTTTGGAATGTGATGCGATATACATCGGAAAAACATCTCGAGAAATCAAGATCAGAAGAAATGAACACCTTAGAGCATCTGTTCGACCACCGAGAAATCCAGTTGGTGAACTAGAAAAGTTTGAAAAATCATCAGTCATAGCTCGTCTACACACTGTAGAATCATGCAACAAAATTGATTTTTGCAGTATTGAAATAATCCAGAAAAAGCATTTCGGAAATCACAAAGAACGTCTAATATCAGAAGCACTTCATATCAAGTGGAATCCGAATTGTCTGGTGAAGAGGAGTGATGGAGTTAAACAGAATTTGACCTGGTTATAACACCCACCCCTTCCCCATGAAATAACGAAATCAACACGAATGTGATGAGCAATTTCATCGTGCAAACACAGGCTGCTTTTATAATTTTTTACACTTTTCAAATCCAACAGTCTACACCTACCTGGTTTTGTTATCTTTACCAACTGGCCAACTTGACAACGGGAAAGTATGGGTTATACTTGCTGAGGAACGATGATTAAGTTGTTATACATAAGCTCAGATTTTGTAAACTCTGGTTCAATTATACTTTACTAGAGCTGTTAGCATTAAACAGCGAAACGTCGGTAAAAACAATAACGTTTTGTTTTTCATTCATTGAGAAATACAAAAACCTTTATTATAATGAATATAATTGTTTATATCATTGGCTTCTCATCAGCTGCTTGATTACAGCCTAAAGAAATTACTAAGTTTATGTATACAGCAATTTTAAACACACTTGCGAATTTCACATGTTGTCAGTTGACAGAAAGTACATAACTTAGTGAACTGTGCTCAAAAAATTACGCTTAAATATATTTTACACAGGGATTTCAAGTTTAAGCAAAGTAGATTTATTCATCCAATGGTAAAGGAGTTATCTAATAAAGATGAGAGATGCGTCAAATGATGAGTAATTAATAAGTTTGGTGACAGTGTACTGAGTTCATTTGACATTATAGAAAAAGAGACAAATGAAATTACATAATATTGAACAGCGGTGAAGCTGAAGCCAAAGATTCCGCAATCAAATAAGAAACAGAGACAGTGAAGACATTCAGTTAACAGGGCAATGAAAGATTGATAACCGCTTCTTTCTGAACATACGCGTAAATCGGGTTTCAGGCGTTTGATAGAGATTGCTTCGGTAAACCTGAAAAGAATCGAACTATTTCGTCTATTGATCATTTTAAAAGATTTCGCGATTTCCAATTCATGACCCGTATCAATGAGATGCCTGGCGATGGCACTGTTGAAAGCATTTTTCCCTGCTGGAGACATACACTTTTCGTGAATGGTCAGAAAATCGGAGGTGTGCCCTTCTTCTTTTTGTTCTCCCAATGTAAATTTGTATACACAGTTTGAGTTAACGTGAGAAGGATACCTGTCGACTTTTGATTGTACCAAACAGCATGTTTTCCGATAGATGGGAATCAACTGAGCTAAAAGACAGTCTGTGGCTAGTGACATATTCAATCTTCTGTTGACTATTGCTGCAATATTTTCACCTTTAAGATCGAGTTGAATGAGGACAGGCTTCTTACCCACCGATCCTTCAGATCTTTTCTATTTTTATTTTTATTTTATTATAGCTTGATTCAACACAGCATCTAGTACAAGTATGATATCTGTAGCCCAAATTTAGCAACATCAAGCCATAGTTATTAATGAATCTCTGAGAGTAACTATTGTTTCTCAACACCTTTTTCGAGAATCAGAAATTCTTTCTCTAACTTCTATTGACTAGTCTTGACTAGTGCTCGTTTAAAGCTAAATATGAGTGCCCGTTGCTGAAGAGTCGAAATGTTTGTTCGGTTATTTAACTAACTGTCAGTTCATCTTATTTAACTTTAAATGAAAATTCCATGAAGATTCTCAGCCATGTGAAAGTCAATTTTCTGTACTTTTTTGCACTTTGTGTCTCACCTTCTTCACACAATCTTCGATTTATTAAACTGTTAAAAACAATTTTCCAATGTTGACAACATCCATGTGTATATATTAGTCTTAACTCCGTCCTATGGAACTAACTACATAGGCTATAACAGTGGGATATTGTCTCAATATGCTCAGGAATATCTCTATAATGGTTGTCAAAAGAAGAAATCCCACTTTTTAAATATGCTTTAAAGACACTCCCTTATGTTTCCATGCGATTACAGTCTTAATGAAAGTCATTTTTACAAACTTTTCATCACTGGAAGTAATTTGATAAATGCACATCTCGTCCTATTTGCGACTGTCTCGTCAGCTAGATGAACTTCTCTTCCCCAGTGAGTACTGGTGTTCCCACTGAGTCACAAACCCAGTACCCATCGTTTCAAGCGCTGAAGCGTCCTGTCCAACAGGTGTCGGTTATTATTTTTCATTCAAATTTTGATTTTCCCGTAGACTAATTGGGCTGAAATGTCCGGCTTCTGTTGAAATATTGGCTCCTTGTACGGACGCTTCTACGACGTGTCTCAACTTTTTTTTAAAAATTACCTAGAACTATTTATCCAAGTTTCACACTTCCTCACTTTCTTTTCTCGCTAACTACATGTAATTTTACGTAGTTTTGCGGCCAACTGATATTATTAAGTGACCTTTACTGGTATTTCTATGACCTTTCAGAAATATTATTTAATTGTACAGCTTTGATGAATGAGAAGTTACGAGAAAAATATTCTTTGTGGACGTATGCCACTTTAATTTACAGTATATAGGCAGGTATTTCTCAGGGTTTTTTCTCAGTCTGTTCATTGTAACATATTTGTAACCGGAGAAGATAAGAGACTTCCTGATGGACCTTTTTTATTAGGGAAAACTCATATCATATTTATACATTTTAACCACATTAAAGGTCGGCTAGGTCAGCGGACAATAAACTGCTTTGATTGGTTGGCGATCAGCCCAAGGTTAAACAATTAGACTAAAAGAGTTTCATCATGAACTGACATCAGTTAGAGAACCATTGGAAAACCAGCTTGCAGTGCTGCCAGACAGCTGTTTCGTCAGCCTAGTTGGGGACTCTTCAGAAGTACGAACCCACCAACAGGGTTTGAACCCAGGACCTTTTGGTTACAAGACGAGTTCGTAAACCATTAAGCCACTGGGACCCTATCCAATGACCAGTCCGTGAATTCCAACTTTTGCTAATTCATGATATGGAGCGACTGGCACTAGCCAATGTTATCGGTGGTGAGTATTTGTCTTCACACCCTACCTGTTGTACCTCACTGGTCACGAATTCCAACTAGAATCCAGGTAACTATCTACCTGAATAAGGCCAGTCGCTAGTGAGCATCAGATTGATATTCAAGTGTTGGTGGTTTGCAGGGATATGATTAGTTTCAGAATTTCATCATCAACTGATGTCAGTTAGAAGATCATTGGATCATGCTCTACGAGGCCGCCTTCAGACAAGAAGTTCCTGCATTCGAACATCAGTGGATGCGTACTGTTGAAGAGTCCCAAACCAGGACGAAACAGCCTGTCCAGTAATCCCAGGTTTTCCAAGGGTCCTGAAACCAATCAAATCACTGGCAAACCACCACTTGAATTATACTAAAAGTTGTCCAGTGAGATTATTACCTGATCACAGAGTAAACTTGATCCAGATTTGAAGAATGAACACTCCTAACTCTTTTAATGTGGTTGTGTTCTCTAAGCTGAATAGTTAATTTACGAAGCTTTCATCGCCCTACTAGGCAACATCTTCAGCGCATACTTCAATTTGAAGTGAGCGTTTAGATTTCTCCACGAGTTTATCAGTCATCTCTCTTAGTGAGTGACCTTGAACGTGACTGGTTGTCTTCGTGCGTTTTCACACTATATTGTCTATTTGTATTGGTATACATTGTTTCTTTGACTTGAACTTTGACCCTTTGTGTGTGAGGTTTCCTTCTTATCGGTTGGTAAATTTTGTCTATCTCGATGTGTCTATTGATTGACGATTCACTGGAATACCAGGCTTCTAAAAATTCTCTGGCTAGCATTCTTGGTGTTTCCTCTGTCTAATATTTGAACGTTGGTTGTCCCAGTCGAATTGATGTCCGTGGTTGTCTGTATGTAGTGATATGAGGGAGTGGATGTCATGTCTTTTGACGGCAAGTGTATGTTCATGGATACGAAGACGAAGGGGACGTCCACTTTAGCCAATGTAGTGTTTTTCTCAGTCGATGCAATTTATTTTGTAGATGATGTTTGGTTTTATCTTCTCTCGTTGTTGAGTCTTTTGGTTGACACAGAGCTGGCTGAGTGGAGTGATTTTGTTGGTTTGTGTGCGACGTTAATTCCTAAAGGTTTGAAGAGTTTTGCAGTGATTTCTGAGATGTCCTTTATATATTTGGTAGGGCGATTTTCTTTGTGCTTACCTTGGAGTTTGATAGGTTGGCTATGGGGTATATGTCTTTTGATGAAGTTCCATGGATATCCACGGAATTTCATCAAGGCAAATACAATATAAGTAGCTTAGAGGGTGTGAAAACGCACACAAACAACGAGTCACGTTCAAGGTCACCTACTAAGAGCGATGACTAATAAACTCGTGGAGAAAACCAAAAGCTCACTTCAAATTGAAGTATGCTTTGAAGATGTTGCCTATTAGGGTGATGAAAGCCTCGCAAATTAACACAACCGCATCAAAATCATCCACCTCAGCTACAAATATTCTCCATCACTAAAACCTCTAAAGCCATTGAATTCAAATGTTCATTTAAGTTTTGGCCGCTTCCTATCAATCTGTGCTATCTTACATAACCACCTCTGTTTTGAAGAGAAGCTTGCGTTTTTCATTTTTTTGTAATAAGCCTAATCTGTAAATTTGTCTTACTGTGATTCATACATTTCAGTGTTGCTTGCAAACATGGAGGTGTAGTAAAAGTAGCTTGTTGAAATTACTCCTTGTATAACTGATCAATTGCTAAAAACTATTTCTGTCAAGTGAATTTATATATGCGTGCCTTAGCAAGTATGCAGAAAGAGAAGTGAGAGATGACTGACAAGTAGGATTGTTAATTTGATTACAGAAGAGTTTATGTTTCATATGCCTAGCGTCTTTTGATATCATCATAGCTTGATACCAGGTTGATGAAGGGCATAAATTCACTACATTAGGTAGGGTCTTTTAAGATGACAAACAGATAAAACAGCAAAACATTCGACGGCTACTTCAAATCAATAGAAACTGCTACCATCTGAAGAGTCAAGCCAGACTCATGGGATCAAAATGAGACTGTCCCTAACTTGGTAGACACGGACTCTTTCACTAGAACTCACCGGGATTTCATTTCATTTTTACCACTTAACTTTATATATACACTCACTGATCCTCGTATTAGTTTTTCATTAGTAATTTTATTTACCATTCACCTATTTCTTTCTGTTTGATTAACGCTTTATTGATTACGTATTCATCTCCCCTTATATGTGAATTCAACTTTGAGTTCTGAAATACTCCTCTCCTTACAATATGTTACGTCATGTGTCCTTTTTGATCATAAATGATTATTCGGACTTCTTTTGAAACGTGTACATCGTCTACATCTTCGACATTTCATTCCAATCTAAGTTTAATTATGCTTAGGTCATGTCAGCTTAATTGATGGATGTATTTTTCTCTTCAGACTATATCCAGTTGAAAAAGACTCTATAAAATAACAAAATGGATTCCTCTTAGCCCCACCCGCTTCTAAGCCTATCCTCATTGACTTTTTTCCAGAGAAAATAATTGTATTATGATTGCAGTCTACTTAAATCATTTACAATTATTACTGTTCCCTAGAATTTCGAGTGGAACATAGGGCTCCTCAATTTTGTCCTGTTCTCCCCAGTTTTTTTCAGCCAGCCCCAGGACTTCTCATTATCTCGGAACCACTCCTAGTGCCATCTTCTCCATATCACCCCTGACTTCCAACCAGTCGTTTCTCACTGTAGCACCACTCGAAGGACTGGCATGCGATGTCGTTCAATAGTCTCCCCAGCGTATGTCCGATCCATGTCCATTTCCTAGGGCATATTTTTTGAGCAGTACTTTTTTAGTTGGCTCGTTCCAGGAGTTTCTTGTCGCTAATTCTTTCCGGCAGGCCATGTGATCTTTAATATAGAACCATCGATGGCAGGTGACGATGAAAGTCTGCAATGGCCCGTTAGAAATGCTTTTCGCGACATATACGCCATGTTTCTGACCAACACAGAAGGAGTAACTAACTGACTTAACGTTGTCATTCATGCAGCAGAGTCTAAAATTTCCAAACTGACTTCAGATTGATGAAGGTGTGCCTTGCCTTTCTGATTCTGGCTAGTTTTGACATTCTCATCCATTCTGTTGCCTGTAGTTGAAAAGGTAAAGGGAGTGTGACCTCTTTCAAATTTCCCCGCTCATAGTGATTGGCGCTGGTTGTTGCTGTTGGTTGGTTATTCTCGTCACCAGCCTCTTTTCTATGTTCACTTGAAGTCCTGTCTTTGCTACCCGCTTTTTTAGACAGCTTGTTGGTTTTCGCCTGCCTGCCTGCCTGCCTGCAAGTCTTCGAGTTTGTGTGATACTATACATAAGTCATTGGAGAATTCCAGACCATCGAAAGCCTTATTATCGGTCCGACGTATTCCTGTTTTCTCGCTGCCCATGCACAGTATGCCGCATAATCCAGTCTAAACACAATTAGGAATATCATGTTTGGTAGTGGGCAGCCTTGTCTTATTTCAGTTTTACTTTGTGGCTCAATAAAGCGATAGATTTATAGAAAGCCTAATTGGACAGGGTAGTATTTAAATTTTCACAGTTTCTGTCGATTGCAGTACAAGAGAGGTCTGGTTAAGTGCTTATTTTAGAAGATTCAGTGTACCTGTACAGTTGTCGCTTTAGATGATGACGATAAAATCTTGAATAATACCCATATAAGAAATGCATATCCAGTGAAGTCTTTAAACCAGTATAGAAAACAGTTAGACCCGCATGAATCACTGAGCTACCAAAATTGTTTTCCACCAAAATGCTTAATTTCATCTGGATTTATCGTTGTTTTAATCGTCCAGTTATATCAGATGACCTATACATGAACTTGCGCGCTGATTTAACTTGCTTCCAAGTAAACTCTGTGCAATTCTTCGACGAAATGAAGATATACTTCAGATTATTATCTTGCCTGTGAATCCTGCATGAAGAAAAAGGTATTTTGGAACTAAGACCCTGAAAATTTTCTACCATAGGTTCCGATATCTGTCTGTTTTCCACGTAGAACTTTGCACCGATGTGCAGCAGTTCAAGTCACCACACTTTATGTAGCATACAAAGCAAGAGAAGAAAGTAGAAGAAATGCAAAATAGAGACAGTGAACAGAGACATGAGACAAAAAGAATAGTAATATGGAAGAACAATATAGTTTCATTGGGTATTATAAGTCACAAGGAGTCGATGCATCTGCGCCAGCCATTGAGAACGATTTTGAGCTATATCACCAATTTTCTCCAGTCATCATTGGTTTCTACCATCCCAAGGACCCCAACCAGGAAGTCTACATCTCCCTCCCTACGTGGCTTAAACTAACTGTTGTGGATTTCATTGACTGGTGCCATGTATAGGTTTGACCGCCGCTAGGTCTTGTCCAGCCTGACCCTATATCAGCTAACATTGCCCGTCGAGGAAGGCGATGACTAGGCATACGTTACACATGTCACAACCATCTCAGTCAATGTAACTTCACAGCCTCGTCGATTCATTTCCCCTCCCACCTAACTAGCACTCGATGCGTAACCTCAATATTGCTCACCCTATTATACCAGTTAACACGGGAGATAGAACGCAGGCACCTATGATCAAAGACAGCTGCCAAGCTTTTCATGTCCTCCACTCTCAATGACCAGGTCTCACAGCCATAAAGGAGGACGAAGCGGACTGCTGAGCAGTACACACGCCTCTTAGCCAATAGCCGGTTATCACGTCTACTGAGCTAGAGACTTGTAAACTGGCATATGCGAAACTAGCCTTCTGTATCCGTGCTGAGATTTCGTCAGCAATCAACCCGCTGGCACTGGCTGATGCAACTTCCCATATTGTCTGGAATAAATCTTTGTTATTATTATTAGTAGTAGTAAGTTCAAAGCCTACAAATGACTCTGTTCCTAAGTTAAATGACCTACCACCGAGGAGATAAACACCGTGATTTCAAGACAGACTAAATTCGGTTATACATACAACTTGTTATTCAGCCCGAGTTATAATTATTTTAAGATAACTAAAAAATATATTCCACTACAAGCCTTAACACTACACAAGTGACTATGTCACATCCCATATTTGTTAACCAATTTACATGTGTTTCTGGCCACACACACACACGCGCACATAAATAGCGAGTAGTAATCGTGCTTTGCACACTAAGCTGGAAGAACATTTGCCCAAATGTCTGGAAAAACAACTGAACACAGGTGGTAGACTGCCAGCTTCGCCTAAAGGCAAACACATTATTTATCAGACTAATAATATACGTGTAAAAACAACTTTCAAGATTATTCATTAAAAATTAACTTTTACTTTTAAAACTGCATCAATAAAGCAGGATCAAAGTAATCGTAAGCAGTTTTTGAACATAAAAGTACTAGTATTAACCTTCAACGAATTTAATTATGCGCTACAAACACATCATACCGACCGGTTATAAAGTTGAATGTAACAGTTCCCTTGATCCTACAATTAAAACACATGCGGATCACGTTCTTCTAATCTTTCAAGAGTTTGATTTGTAAGGATTAGATTTGTTTTTACTAGTTTGACCACGTATTGATATCAGTTAGAGAACCATTGAAAACCAGAACTGGAGTACTGCCAGAAAGCTGTTTCATCAGCCTAGTTTCAGAATCATCGGCAGTACGCACACATCACCAGGGTTCGAACCCAAGACCTTTCGGTTACAAGGCGAGCTGGTATACCATTCATCCATTGGGATCCGATTCAATGGCCAGCCATGAATTCAAAATCACAAATTGGTAGAAGTTAGAATTCATGGGTCGGCCACTGAATCGGGTGCCACCCAGTGGCTGAATGGTATACGAGCTCCCTTTGTAACTTGAAGGTCCTGGGTTCGAAACCCAGTAGGTGTGTTACCCCGATGGTTCCCAAACTAGGCTGATGAAACAGCTTTCCAGTACTCCAGTGCTAGTTTTCAATGGTTCTCTAACTGATATCAATCCGTGGTGAAATTCTAACCGTAAAAGGGTTCAAGCCTGTTTTACTTTCAGCCTACCATGATAATATAATTTTAAAACTAAGGGTTATTTTGCAGTATAATATTTCCCCTTTTCTTCTCTTTTACCTCTTATCTATAATCCTGACCTCTAAATTATGACTTTGACAAAAACACTGCACCAGTTCAACTGCACTTGTGGTGGCCTTTGCTCCAGAAACTTGATTCTTCGTGCTTGCTCGGGAACACCTACCAGTGTGGTGTGGCTTAACGAAGGTATAGTGAAAAACATCAACAGCTCGATATTAGACCACCTGATCCAAACTGGTCATAAAGCTAGCATTGAAGAATCCTTCTCCATCATTTATCGGGTACGAAATAAGTCGCCAAATGCATCCAGGTACTGATCCGCCTTAAACAACTGGTGCTTTGTGGGCAGAAGAAACAGATTCAACTAGCCACTATTACTGCCCTGGCCGTCTGTGGAACCTATAAATTCATGAATTTCGCATTATTATTTCTCCTAATTTGTCTGTTTGATATTCAAGTGCAGTGCTATGTTGATGCGTATTATCACGCTTGCAGACGTTATTTAACTATAATTCATTCATATTATTGATTGATTCAGTGTTATTCAACCCACCTTAATATTGTTAATAGCCCTATTTTTTTCCTTCACGTTCCCAGTGGAACATAGGGCTTCAACCTAGAGCCAGCTTGAATTTTCTGTAGCAGTGTTTATTTTTACAGGATGGGGTTGCTAGCCTCATGCTCAACCTTTCCTTTTTACCAGCATTACTTCTGGCTTGGCGAGGTAAAGGAGTGCGTCGGCCGGGGACCGAACCCCGAACCATATGCATGGTAGGCAAGCGTCCTAACCGCTGTGCCACCGACGCGTTAATAGCCCTAACTCTTTCATTATTATGGATGGATGGATATATAACTGTAGAACCTGATGAAGAGCAGGCTATCGAAAAGAATATACTTTATACAGCAGTCAGCCTTTCCTACTGTTTCAAATCACCGAAAATACTGATTGAGTCATGAAGAAAATAAAAGACAAATTCAGCGAAGAAAATTTTCTTTATCGATGAAACCATTTTTAGGGGCTGTACAGTCGTATTCATATCTACCAAAAATGTATAGTAGTCTATTATAGAGTAATAGGCGGAAGGGAGACATAATTGATATAATTACTCAGAAGTGGCTTTAGAAGTAAAAAATAAAAGTCGTAAATTACGTAGTACTCAACGATAGTGCAAAGGAAGAAATGGTTAGAAATTTGATGAGGTTAAAATTGGTATTGAGTGAGAATAAAGGTAGTTGAGTGTCCAGGTGTGAACAAGTGTGAAGAGGGTATGGAAACGTACAAAACGAACATATGAGGTTGATAATGGTGAATTAATTACTAAAGAAAAAGCAAACTAAAAGTAAAATTGAGAATTGAAAAAATAGAAATTTTTTACAGGGAACGACTAGTGAAGACGTTAAGACAAAGGTAGAATAAGAGACTGGACAAACGTTTTCTGTATACAGAGTTCGGGGTTGTACTGAGGAATCACCGGCGCCTCCGCTGTATAGATAGGTCGAAACCTGACGCCCTTTGTACCATTTGGCCTCACTTTGTAGATGATCTTGAAAGAAGACTCTGGTGGAGCTACGTGACTTGAGTTCACCAAGTGCTCGAGAATTGAGCTAGTAACTGTCTTGCGTTGTCATTTTGCTAACCATCCAGGATAGTGTTCAGAGATGCGTTTGGAAAGTGTGCGCTTTATGCGGCCAATATATCAAGCTTTACATGAGCAGGGGAGTTCATAAACACACATTGAAGTGTCCCGCCCAAAGTGGTAGTTTATCCTTCACTCATCCATTGATCATTTGTCGGCTGTAGAAATTTATCCGTAGCTCAGCCGTAGAGAAGGTTTTCCTCAGTGATCTACATAAGCGATTCTTCACGATCACAGCTGCGGTATCACCTTTAAATTCAACGTTCAACAATAGCAGTTTCTTCGGCACCGTTTGGGTTCTCTTCAGGCTTTTGCTCGATAAATCTTGAAGTATATCCATTTTCTATGAGGACTTGTCTGCGTCGCTCCAGTTCGCCATCTATTATATCACTGGTACATATCCTTCTTATTCTTGAGGATAAGGAGTGGATCAGGCTTCTCTTTCTTCTCAAAGAGACCCAACTATTCGTCAATACAGCCACAAACTCTGTATACAGAAAACGTTTGTCCAGTCTCTTATTCTACCTTGGTCTTGACCTCTTCACTAGTCGTTCCCTGTAAAAATCTTAATTTTTTTAATTCCCAATTTTACTTTTAGTTTGCTTTTACTTTAATAATTAATTCACTATTATCAGCCTCATATGTTCCTTTTGTACATTTTCACACCCTCTTCGCACTTGTTCACACTTGGACACTCAACTACCAACTTTATTCTCACTCAGTACCAATTTTCACCACTCCAAATTCCTAACCATTTCTTCCTTTGCACTATTGTTGAGTTCTGCGTAATTTACGACTTTTATTTTTTACTTCTAAATCCATTTCTGAGTAATTATATCAATTATGTCGCCCTTCCGCCTATTACTTTATAATAGACTACTATACATTTTTGGTAGATATGTATACGACTGTACAGCCTGTGAAGATGATTTCGTCGATAAAGAAAATTTTCCTCGCTGAATTTGTTTTTTCCTTTCCCACTGTGTTAAGTTTTTATACAACAATGTGTGACCAATACTTCTGTAATCAGAATGTTTGAAATATGTTGCACAAATAAATACATTACACCTGTTGCAGAGAAATTTCCATATGTTTTATCATTTTTCTCGAAATTCATAAAAGGAATTTTATTGCATTAACCTCTCGTAATTTTGCCTTTCTTTTAGCATTCTCTAAACACCTTTAATTTTGAATCCAAGTGTTTTAAAAAAAGGTTTCTCCACTGAAATTCACTTTCAATTACATTAGATCGTGACGTAAGAACAGAACTTCTCCACTACTATCGAAAGATAATCTCATTATAAGCAATCGTATAAAATTATCCGCCCGATAAAAGTATAAAACTTGAGCACTGTAGTAGGGTATAACTCTATTATAGATAAGATTTTATTTTGATAAAATCACACACTGTTGTACCTACAAACTCACTCACCTAGACAGGACAAGCTTTGTAGGCTAAAACACCCGGTGGACCCAATTAAACAAAATAATATATAATTTACAAAACACCTTGCAATTACTGCGAGTCAGGTGAACTACATAGGTCAAACTAGTAGGTAGGGTAGTCAGATTGTCGGAAAATAAGAATTTAGCTAAGGTTAGAATGACTGACCCCATAAAGACAAATAATTTAGAAAAAAGAAGCTCAGCGATTGCACTGCATGCATGCATTAACACACAACCAGACAAATGGATGGCGGGACAGAGTCAAAATTCTAAAAAGTATATGGGTAGGTGGAGAGAGAAGTGACTGATTACTGAATCCCAGTTCATCGAGTCTCCAAACACAACATGTGACTCAACGCAAATACCAGAGATACGAAAGATATTATTACCACCAGTCAGTCAAATCAGAGGATAATAAATAATGTCAAAATTTACTCATTTCACATACATCATAACATTCTAACAAGTTACTTATTTTGACTATAAAAGCACTCGTCTTATTTCCCATCTGATTGTATTTGATTGATAACACTAATATTATTATTTCTGAGTGTACATTATCTTATACTGATTTTATTCAAATGTCTAATCATCAATTTCACTCATGTATATAAATGAAGCAAGAAAGTTGTGTAAGTGAGTGACTTGATATGATTATGAGCAGTAACAATTTGTGCTCGCAACGTCGTCATCAGTTAATATTACTGTACAACACTTCATTGTGCGATTTATCAAAATAAAATCTTATCTATAACAGAGTTTTCGGCCCAGTAGCCTAGTGAATCACATTTTGGCATTTTAAACATTGGGTACTTCGTGACAGCCTCTCCAGAAACACTACCACTCATTGATGATACAAGGCCGTCAAGCTGACAAGTTCTTTCAGACCAGCTAAACATACATTCAGAAAAATTTTCAGACCGAGATTTAACAGATTTTCATGTTTTCATTAAATTTCTTAGATTCTTCTGCTAATCGATTACGTACTAAGAGGCAGTGAGAGAGATAGCAAGAAGTTCAATAACAGAATTACTGTATTAGGAACCATTTTGTTTTCTTCACTGGAATACGAATAATCATATCAAAGATGGCGTATATTAATTCAAATCTTCGAGAGAGAAAAAAATACTGAGTTTCATATTAGTATAGTAAGTTGATTTTATCAAATCACTTCACCTTTTCCTTAGTTAGCATTCTCATGAAATATGTAAGTATCATTGTTGAGCGAAATTCTCCTTATGACATGTATACAAACCTGGACCATGTCTCTCTTTAATTATTGTTATAGAATCAATCACTTTGCCAGTGTTTCCCTAAAAAACAAAAAACACGAAAAGATTAGGAAGTTATATAAAAGCATTGAATCTGTTGAAGAAAGTGTGTAACGACAGAATACAACGGCCAGGCAACAGATCGTTTATTGGGAAAATCAACAGATATTTATAGAGTTTTATGTACATTATTATTCGTTATTGTTAGCAGACAGGTAACGTCTTCTGATTGGTTGTTTTCTCACTGGAAGTTATTCTATCATCTCTTTGTGGCCGTTTCTTTGAAGGTCAGACCATCTATCTGCGATTCATATCCGTCCACGCTAAAGCTGTCGTGATTGGTTGTTGTGTTCTTCAAGGTAAGGCTTTGTTCTTGTTTTTTTCTCATGACCAAGATTTGGGACGTAAACATTGACGTAAATTTCGGCCAGCAGACAGCTCTCACCACAAGTATACTGAAGGTAAGTTTAATAATATTCCCTTACTTCTTCTTCGTGTTTGTTTCTCGCATTTCGTCAGGAACATATGCCCTCAGCAGTTGTACTGTTGTTGTTGTTTACTGAGGTGGCGTTACCAGTCTCATGCCTGACCGTCTTTCTCTCTTTCGGCCTTACTAGGCAACATTTGGCAGTAAATCGGCAAGGAATGAAACTGCAAGCCTTTTGGGGAAGGGGCTGATGAGTATTTCACCACATATCGGCTGACGCGTAAATCCGAGAATATATTATGCCTTAATCAGTATTCACTTTCTAAGGAGAACTAGACAGCTGTTTTGCCTCGACTGAGGCCTTTTCAGTAGTTTTGACAAATGAATCTTTCAAGGCTGAAAACCAAAACTTTTAGGTTACGACTCGTGTACGTTTTAATTGTAAGATGGCTGGTGAATTCGCTGAATGCATCAAAGTTCTTCCCTAAATGAACAGTTTATGTTGATTATGTGAATTGGTTGAAGGATTTCATCATGAGCTGAAATCAGTAAGAGAACCATTGGAAAACCACAATAGGAGTACTGGACAGCTGATTCGTCAGCCTAGTTTGGGACTCTTAAGAAGTAAGAACCCAACAACAGAATTTGAACCCAAGACCTTTCGGTTACAAGACGAGGTCGTAGACCATTAAGCCACTTAGACCCTATCCAATGGGCAGCCAGCATATGAAATCTAACTTCTGCGAATTCATGACATAGTGCGATCACTTCGGAATGTCTTCTTCGATAAGATACTGCCTTACCTTCAAAATGCTGCACCCCACTGGTCTTGGCTTCCCACTAGAACCCCAGGTTAACTGCCTGAATAGGGCCAGTCGCTAGTGAGCATGTAGCCTTGTGACCAGAAGGTCCTGGGTTCGAACCCAGTAGGTGGGCGCGTACTGATGAAGAGTCACAAAGTAGGACGAAACAGCTGTTCAGTACCCCCAGGTTTTCTAGTGGTTCTTTAACTGATGTCAGCTCATGATTAAATCCTCCAACCAACCAAATTAAAACCCTACAAAAATCAATACTTGAAGTTTATGTGAATGTCGAAATCTGTCTGTGACACATAACCATGTAGTGGAACAATGTAAAGGACTTGTAACTTTTTCATTGGCTGGCGACCACTAAATGTCACTCGTAAAATGCTTATCTGTGAAATAGGACATGGTGTAAAGCGGCTGGAAGCGACTGGTAGCAAATCCTGCCTGACCTAGATTTCGTACTAACTGGAACACATCATCAGAGTATATCTGCAACCTCAAATGAACTAATGTCCCTCCAGCGATTCAAACACACATCATTCAGTGTTACACTCAAAGACATCACCAATAATCTATTTAAGCTCATGGTCACCTTGCTGCGGAACTGTAATTGATGTATTGATTGGTCAACAGAGAATAGCCAGTGTCGTGTTTCTTGGAGGGAGGAATATCACCTGCTTGGAGGTATCAGTTACGTATTGCTAAAGAATGCCAGCAAGCCTTGAAACTACGCCCACGGCTTTGTGAATAACGGATAAACGTGTACCATGCATTCACACGACAGCTTAGCACTACCTGTGATGACTTCAAGTCAAGCCAATTTACACTCTCCAGATAGACTCAGTAAATTTGCGTGATATTCGACTTGAAAGGAACATATTCCCCCACTTTCGAGAGTACCGCCTGGTTTGGATGAATAAATGAGAAAGTAGAGCTATTATTCGCCTATATTACAATATGTAGTAGATGAAAACAGCACAACCTCTGAGGCATCCTTCAACATCTTCCTACAAGGTTTGTAAGGCGGAAGCCTCGGCATAACATAACATAAAACCAAAACATTATGTACAAAATAATCTGAGCAATATCTTATGTTATCTTGAACTCAATATATTATGTGATTGCAATTATTAGTGTTCTCTCTGCTGGTCGGTTTAGTTGCGGAGCTTTCGTCGTCCACCCTCTGGACAACGTCCTCTTTCAGCGTAATTTTTAGCATAAAGTGAACTGATTTAAATTTTTTCCATGAGTGATAAAATTGCGTGTCCCGGTAATTATCTTTACATGTGTACTGACCATTTTTTATTGACTTGGATTTTAAACATTCTGGTCACATGATTTACTTTTTATTGGTTGGTAGGTTTGGTCTATATTAACGTGTTTGTTAACTGCATATTTGCTTGAGTACCAGGCTTCTAGGAATTCCCTGACGGCACCTTTGGTGTTTCCTCTGTCTAAGATTTTGACATTATATCGTGTCTTTTCACAGCTGATTTATGCTCCTGGATTCTGATTCGAAGGAGACGTCTACTTTGGCCGATGTAATGTCTATTATAGTTAATACAATTTATTTTGTGAATGGTATTAATTTTATCTCCTTTTTTGTTGGATCTTTCGGTTCGCACAATATCGAATGAAGTGATTGTGCTGGCTGGCTGGTTTGTGTGCTATATCTATTTCAAACGGTCTTGATATTCTACCCGTTATTTCAGACATATTTTTTTGTATATGGTATGGTGAATTTTCTTATGGTCTTTGATGAGGGTTTCTTGTTAATGTTGTGATTCCATTTTAGACACATTTTGATTAAGTTGTGAGGATAACCATTCTTTTTGAAGACTGTCAGTAGGCATCTTTTTTCCATTCTTTTCTAGGCTGGAGTGCTACAGTGTGTTTGAATTCGTTTAAACAATGTCTGGACACAGTTTCTTTTGTGAGTAATTGGGTCATTGCTAGAATAGTTGAGTATTTGATCTGTGTGCGTTGATTTTCTATATACTTGTGTTTCTAAATTTCCTGCGATGATCCCATTGGTGCACCTTTTATTTGTTCATACATTTGATTATTGAATTTAAAGTGTGTTGGAATGCATAATTTTATGAGTTCTTTCCAAGTTGAGCATTGCGTTCTTATGTTTTTATCACTATAGAGAACACTAGTAATTGCAAATCATCGACCTGAGCTACGAATCTTCTCTTTTATTTCAAAATATTAAGTGATTCACAAAAATCCCCTATTCTTCTTTATTTAATGCTGTTCCGTCCGATTTTATTTTACTTTGCTTTAGAACATTCTAATATATTATTTCCCTTTTATTCCAAGCTTGACGAGGAACTGGGGTCAGTTACAGAAATCATTGAAAATCAACATGGAATACTGAACAATTGTTGCATTCTAGTTAGGGACTCATCAGAGGTATGCGACCATCAGATTTCGCATCCAGAATCTTCAAGTCACAAAGCAGGCTTGTAGACCATTCAATCAATGTTAGCCGATTCAGTGGCTAATGAATTCCAGCTTCTACGAACTGCTGCCAATCGTCATCCTTCCACCTGACCAGATGAACCCCACTGATCAAAACTTCCCACTAGAACCCTAGGCTGCTAGTCACTGAGGAGCATCAGATTTTTATTGATGATAGTTAATTCATCTTACTTTTTGCCTAATACCATTTGATGTGACCAATTCTCATATTCATATTTCTCATTGCTGAATGTGATTAATCTTTGTATAAAATAAAAATTGCCCTATCATCTACTTACTGACATCTATTGAACTTTGTGTTGTTCACAATTCTAATCAATTTATTCATATGAACTGTGATCAGTATTTGATCGAATTGCTCCAAAATAATTAGGTGCCAAGTAAAAAGTAGACATATGTAAAATTTAATTCAATTTTAGATTTTCCTGTCGATTGATTGAATCGAAGTGTTCGGTCCCAGGTTCACATGTCGGCTTCTTGTAAGGATGCTTCGATGATGTCTGGGCATATAATTCGAAGTTAATTGGTTGATGGTGACTAGCAATGAAATCCAGCATAAGCATTTCGTCCTATTTCGGAATCCCCATCGGGATGTACCTGCACTGGGCACTGGGTTCGAGTGTCGGTGGGAACATCATCACTCACTGCGGAATGCAGGTACATCCAGCCACCGACGAGTCCCAAATAGGATGAAATGTACTTTATCCTGGATTCCACTGCTAGTCACCATCCACCAATTAACTTCTAATATGTGAAAATTAATAATGTGTAAACGATTGAAGTACTCAATAGTCCATGAACTCTAACTTCTACCAATTCGTGAATTTTAGCGCGACCACCAGTGGGTGAGTACTGCCAATGAATCGCAAACTGGGATGAAACAGCTGTCCTGTCCAGTACTCCCTGATTTTCAATGATTTTCTAACTGATATCACAAACAAATCAAATTTGTAAGTTTGAGGTCAAATTTTGATTAGAGTTCATATAATTCTGTTTGTTCATTATATTTTAATGTCTGCTTCATGACTCATATGATTGGACAACAATTTTTAAAAACAAAAGATATCCTTTGTTTTATATATAAACCTCTGTTATGTTAATTTCGATTAATTTCCCTGAAGAAGTTTGGATCAGTTTGCCGGACGTGGGAAACTTTGGAATTAATCATTTGAATTTTGCTGAGATTTTACAAATTATTATTTTTGAAATATCCGGTCAAATATTATTAAAAACAAAAACTTATCATTGTGTTTAAACTATTTAAATATAATTATAATTTTGAAGTAATAGAGAAGATTTGTAGCTCAGATGGATGATTTGCAATTAGTAGTGTTCTCAGAGCTGGTTGGTTTCGTTGTGGAGCTTTCGTCATCCACCCTCTGGACAACATCCCCCTTCAGCTCAATTTTTAGCATAAAGTGAACTGATTTAAATTTTCACATGAATGCTAGAATTGCGTCTCCCATCATCAAAGACTACAAGAAAATTCATCCTACCATATGTAAAAATTATCTCTGAAATAACAGCTAGAATATCAAGACCGTTTGAAATAGATATAGCATAATCACTTCATTTGATATTGTGTAAACCAAAAGATCCAACTAAGAAAGAAGATAAAAATAATACCATTTACAAAATAAATTCCATGAACTGTAACAGGCATTACATCGGCTAAAGTGGGCATCCCCTTCGAATCAGAATCTGGAAACACAAATCAGCTGTGAAAAGACACGACATATATTCTTTCATATCAATGCATGTAGATAGCTGTGGAAATCAGTTTGATTGGGATAATATTGAACTTTTAAACAGAGGAAACACCAAAGGTGCCGTCAGGGAATTCCTAGAAGCCTGGTACTCAAACGAATCAGCCAGCGGTTAACAAACATGTTAATATAGACCAAATCAACCAACTAATAAGAAGTAAATCATGTGAACAGAAAGTTTAAAATCCAAGTCAAAAGAAAATGATCAATACGTATGTAAAGATGGTTACCGTGAGACGCAATTCTATCACTCATGGAAAATTTGAATCAGTTTATCTTATGCTAAAACTTGCGCTGCAGTTGTTGTCCAGAAGGAGAAGAATGAAAGCTTCTCAATTAAACCAACCAGCTTAGAGAAAACTAGTAATTTCATAATTATTATTTATTTAATTTTTACTTATGTCTGATCAATTTATGATTGATAATAATCGAAACCAATATTACCACAGTTTAGTATTTCTATGCACTGTCATGTTGTAGCAACAGAAGGCAAGACACGGAAGCCAAAATATACTTTCAAGTGATCAAACCGCTATTTATATCCATACAGTTTATGCTCTTTCACCAATCACTGAGCGTGTGATTTTGGTATACACATTAGACAACATAAAATAGAATGTTCAAATATATGTTACATTACGTTGCTAATGCCGAATTGAACTGTGGAAATACGTGAGAGTTACATTCGCTGGAACATATTGTCCGGATCACACCTCCACATTCGTCCGCCCATCAAAAACTTTCGACTGAAGTCGGTTCGATCTTCTTGCTGCTAGTGGCTTTGTTAGCTTATCTTGCTGTATTGATTTTTAGAGCTCGCTCACGTTCATCCGCTTCTCTTTGTATGCATTTCTGAACGTATATACGTGACTCCGTCTCACGGTGACCATGCATGCTACTTCCCACTTTGGAAGCAGTTTGCGTGACCCTAGGGCTGGCGCGTATTCGCCAGTGTTTCGCCTCACACTATCATATGCTGCCTTCACGTGACCTCTTAGCAGCTTTCCAAGTAACAGCCTCGTCGCTGACGGAGCTTAAACATTATTTAGCTGCTTAATAGCCTCGAAGTCCTGCAAGAAGATCCATATGTTTCCTTCTTAAAAAACTGAAGGGCATAGGCTTTCCATTTGTCGACAGCCAGTGACACCAAATGTAACAGCGGAATGCAAGACACGGAAGCAAAGGTATATTTTCAAGTAATCAAACCCCTGTTTATATATAGTTTATATTCTTTAACCAGTCACTGAGCGTGTAACTGTGGCATTCACACTAAACGACATGAAATAGAATGTTCAAATACATGTAGTATTCTCTTGTTGAAGCAGTATTGAATTGTGGGAATATGTGAGAATAATATTCCGTTGGAACACACTGTCTGTATCACACCACCACAATATTATTACTTATTTTCCCTGAAGTATTTGTTTATGCGATGAATAGGTTAGACTTTCTCTAGGCTTCATAAGATGCCAACTTTTAAGCAAAATCTCTCTGTTTTTCTTTGCTTTTCCATTAGCTCAATTAGTCAACGTGGTATATACTACTGATTAATATAAAAGTAGTAGGAAATCACTTACACACTTAACAAACAGTAATCCTTGCTGAACCGTTGATTCTCTCTTTCGCAGTAGAGCTCATCACTTAATGGTGTGTGTATATCAGTCAAGTTTCTCAGTCTCTAGGTTTAAAATTCACTGTCACGATATCATTTCTGGGGTGCGAAACATATTCAGATCGTCAAATTATATCGTGTGCTTGATACCACAGCCTTCTGCATTCCTCACTTTCCTAGTGGAACATACAGCTTATTGGTTTTGATGTTTCAGTAGCTCTAGTGGGGTATTTATTTCGAACAGGATGGGGTTGCTGACCTCATAGTCGACCTTTCCTCTTTTCCAAGATTACTGTCGAATAGTAAACTAAGCAAGGTTTAAGACTGCGTTATCTGCGGGGAATTAGACATTGGTAACACTTATGTGACTGAACAAAAAAGCAACAAAACTATAGAGTTTTACCTCTTCAACTGAAATCTGTTCAATGTCCAAATGAGTTGAATTGTGTATAGTCATACGAGTGAATCCAAAATCGTTTGTTCGAAACGCTGACCATGGTTTACCGCCATCTATAAATGTATCTCTGCCTTCATCTGATCCAGCTGCTCCACTGACAATATGAACTGGGGCATTAGGATTTTTGTAGGGATTTTCACTAGATGTTGAATTGCAAACCTGAGTTCGTAGAATTTTCAGAGAAAAAAACAAAAATTCATGAGAGCAACAAAACAGAAACGTTCTTAGTTTCTCAAATAAGTTATTCAATAGCCATTAATGCCCATCTGTATATCATAAAAGTTTCCAGTATGAGGTTGTTGGAATTTGTCTGATTTCTAATTGAACTTCATCAAGCACTAGCATCCGTTTGAGAACCACTGAAAACTAGAGAGCCACGGAAAGCTACCTCATTGGAGTTTCTAGGTCGAAATGTAACACATTTAGGGATCGACCTCGGAACCTATTGCTGACAAAGTTAGCCCATGAACTATTTGTTCACAGAACCGTAATCCAGTGACTTTTGAATTACATCTTCTTTTAGTTTGCAGTATTTATAGCCACTGCCAACCAATATCGTAGGCAAGTGTCTGTCCCTGAACCTGTCTTAATGTACCCCACTGGTCACCATTTCTCACTACAATCCCCTCAGTTAGTCACCAGCAAACAGCGTAATAGCTCATAGGCTACCGAATCCTGTTCCTGTGGCTTACCTCGTAACCTGAAGTTCTTAGGCTAGATCCTATGTGTAGCTATGGGTGAATAAACCTGAAGCGTCCCGAAGAGTGGCGAAACATCTATCGAACACCCTCTGTTTTAAAATAGTTACCGACGAGACTAAATTAACTATCTGAAACTAATAAGTTGACGTAATATATTATTGAACCTA
Source organism: Trichobilharzia szidati (assembly GCA_944472155.2). Lineage (NCBI taxonomy): Eukaryota > Metazoa > Platyhelminthes > Trematoda > Strigeidida > Schistosomatidae > Trichobilharzia > Trichobilharzia szidati. The sequence continues at coordinate 107,803,932 of OX235272.1, forward strand.
CCATTCTTCGACTTCTTCATCTCGTATTTCAAAAAGCCATTTGTTACTAAGTAGTCAGAACACCAGGACACACTCTCCAACTCTCCTCTATGAAAGACATGTGCATCAAGCTACCCTATATGGGGCATCATAGCAGCTTGATAACTAGACAGAGATTGCACGCTGCTGTTAAAAAGACTTTTAATGCAGCTAATATCATAATAATTGAGAATGTGAAGCCAATATATCCATCCATCTAAGCCCTTTGAACATGAGCAAAATGATGTTACATCCCACTTTATTTGCCGATTTGAATGTACGTGTGGACACACATACATAGAGAGGAATCATCGATCTCTGCAAGTAACGGCTGGCTTCAGAGCATATTCCTAAATGGCTCCAGAAGCAAATAGAATCATCAGAACCAATTAATGCTGAGAACAGGAGACCTAGCTCATCTAATGCGAAGCATATTATTGAGACAGGACATGAAATTGACTTTAACAGATCTTTTAAACCTATCTATAAAACGTGTTTGTGGCGTATCCTAAAGTTTGTGGAAGCCCTATTTGGCAATTTGAAAGTTTAAACCACCTTTATACGTTCAACGCAACAATTGGTCATCACCATAAACCTTCCTTGGTAAACTTTGTCTTGATACTAGTGAGTGTAGATGTACTTTTACCTCTGTTATTTGGTTGAGAGATCTTCAGTGTTATATTTTGACCTTCAATATGTCGTTTTAACTTGACCTGGGTCTATTTTCTCACCTCATAACTCTTTATTAATTTCACATATGTTCCTATGACAAGCCCCTGTCTGATTAGATTGTTCGAAATGTGTTGTGAGAATACATTACACGATTCAGACAAATTACGTCTTCTTATTGCTTTGTCTAAATACTAAGCATTTCATAATTTTTCAGAAATTAGTCTGTGGCGATTCTATTTGCTCAGGTTCGACCACGGATTGACGTCAGTTAGAGAACCATTAAAAACCAAGGAGTGATAGACAGCTGTCTCGTCAGTCTAGTTTGGGACTCATCGGCAGTATGCAACCACTGTCAAATTTCAAACTCAGGACCTTCCGGTTACAAGGTGAGCTCGTAAACCATTCAGCCACTGGGACCCACCTGACTCAGTGGCCAGCCCATGAATCCTAACTTCTACTAATTCATGATTTTAGCGCAACTGGCAGCAACCAATGTCATCAATGGGAACTCCATTCTCACTCCCGACTGAATGGACTTCACTGGTCACGATCTCTCAATAGAACTCCAGGCAACTTCGTCCTGTAGCCAGTCATAACTGACATGTCCATGGATTACAAAGCTGCGATATGATCATTAATACATGTGGTGGTTGTGCTAACGAATTTTCTACCTAGTTGATTAGCAAGCCTGTTGTTCTAACCACTGTTAGCAACAACGACAACAACAACAACACGATACGACACCACCGTAACTGTGATGCAAGAACAAAATACAGGCCGTTGACGTAGAGAGATTTACTTTCTGGTATTAACGGTGAAAAATGGTTAACAGTGCTTGCGTATATTTATGCTTCAAGTGACCTTGAGACACACTAATTGCACTGATAAGTCAAAACAGTCAACAACCAATAGGATTCCAAAGTCATAAGTTGGGTGAGGGAAACACAACCACCATTGTAAGAGTGCATGTAGTAATTTAGGGAAATTATATATGTATATATATCAAGTTGGTGTCCATCACGAATGCGGTTATTGCATTTAAACATGAAAATTAAACAATGACTGACCAATTTCTTCGTCCCCTCCACCTCCTATCGCAGTTATTAATACTGAGAAATTAAAACAGAACTTACTCAACCTGATTGTGATATATGTTGTATTTTAAATCCCACCTCTAATTCATGTGGTTAAGTTCACAAGGTATCACTCAGTGCTCACAGTTAATAAATAGAATTAAAAGAAATTCTTCGTTTTCAACAATCAATATCAATAACAAAAGTTGTTATTGCACTACAACCCAACAATATTATAACACACCAACTGACAATATCATCGAATATTTGGAGTGATTCTTATATACATCTCCTGCTTATGAATTATGCAAAGCCGTTATTATTATTATTTATAGTCACATGTGGCTTAAACAGACAGACATCCACGCTCTAGTATGTAACTGTTGACGGAAAAAATGCCAGACCAGTGTTAATTGTTATATATATATATATATATAGACTCCACACAGTGTTTTTGACTCAGGTATAGAATTTTCAGCATGTGATATCGGTAGCCCAGTTTTTGCAGGCCGTCCATCGTTATCGGGTGTTTGTCGGCCGGGAATCAAACCTCGGACTATGTGCATGTTCGGCGGGCCTCCTAACCGCTGTGCCACGAGGTATTATTCATTCTCTGTGGGCTTTCTCTAAATTGACCTCTGGAGACACCACCAGCTTCTAGGCGTTGCATGGCAGTGTCAAGGAATTGAAACTTTCCATCACTTTTCATGTTCCTTAGTAAATTCAATATTTGTATGTGAGTCGTTGAATAATCTGAGTAGGTAGGAAGCATGACTTTCACTGTTACGCACTACAAATGTGTCACTAACATATTGGCAATAAGAAGTTGTTTCATCGATTGCATGCTTCAACTTTGTTCTTTCGAGGTTGAACGTGAAAACGTCTGCTAAAACAGGGCTAATTGAACTGTCCATAGGTACACCATCTATCTGGCAGTAAACAGTGTGATCAAACTGGAATTGCACATCCTTGTTACACATTAGCAGTAGGCGTTTGAATTCAAATAATGGGAGGGGGAAAAGGTCAGAATGCTGACAAATGATCTCAATAGTTTCACTGATTGTGAAGCTTGTGAACAAGGAGGTTACATCAAACAACGCCATGAACTTATTTGAAACGTTCATCAAATGGTTCACTCTTTCGGTAAAATGAAATGAATCTTTCATGGTGTACAAAGCTCGCCGTTGACGAATTGGATCCAACTTTGTAGCAAGCCAATGAGCAACTCTGCGCTGAAACCAGTCGCTCATAAAAAGTATAGGCCTCAGGGGGACATGGCCTTTATGTGTGTTTGATAGGATTTATATGTAGGGAGAACGGGACCCTCGAGGATTTAAATCATTATAGACATCACTGTGAATTAATTTCTTCTCTAGGAGATATCTCAATACGTTTGTGATGCGTTTCTCAGTTGCATCTGTTTTATCTTTCTGAAAATTGTCAACTTTAAACCTCACCGTGTCATTTAAGAGAGTTTCCATCTTTGTACTCTAGTCATCTCTTTCCATTACTGAGCCTATTTCAGGTCGCAACTGACGATTTTGTCATTATTTCTGAGAGCGTTCAATGTTTTTTAATGTTCCTCAGAAAGGATTTTGGAATAGGACGTTGGTGAAATGAGGTATTGATTTGCATCATCTATCAGTTTAGATTTAAACCAGCTCTTCTTGTCCTCGTCAACTGGAATAAGGTCAAGCAACTGATAGAATACGTTTTCAAAATGAGCTATGGCAAAGTTAGTCGGAATATGAAAGTTGAATCCGAGGGAAAGTGCTTCCATTTCATTTCTAATTAACTTCAAACTCGACAGATTGCAGATAAACTTCTCAGGATTTTCTTAGAAGACGTCACACAATTTTGCCTCTGTCAGGGATTTCTACAGAGTTCTGTAAACGTTTGCAGATGTTTTCCTTGTAAACTTCTATGATAAATCTAGATGTAAACTTTTTAGAATAAAATTGGTCTGCCGAGGGAGAGCGCTAATGAGTAGTTGCGCTACAGGATGATACTGAATGCTGGTCACACCTAACAAAGCGCTGGGATAGGCGTGTGAGGTTTTCCTGGAAACCAGTGTTCAGTCAATGGTTGCGTCATTATGAGAGTCAGTGGTCCAGTGATAGGACACTCGCCAACCACGCAAGTGGTCTGGGGATCGATCCCAGGGCGATGCACTTCCTAGACCTCGCTAAGCCATGAAGGAAGTCAGGCAAAGAGGGAAGGTTTGACGTGAGGCTAGCACCACTACTAATCGAACTTCACAGCGCAAGCTTGAAGCGATATGTTCAACTGGGAATAAAAAAAGAATAAAATTTTAAAAAAGCAGCAAAGACTTACTGTTCTGTTATAAACTGGCCAAAATCTTTCATAAGAATGTTCATGACCTGCGATAATCACATCTACACCATATTCATAGAACAGATCTTCTAAACCCATTAAATATGTTTTAGGATAATGATGACGTTGGGAAATATCAAAACCAGTTCGTACAATATTATCAACAAAATCACAGTGCATTGGATCAAAATTATTTGAACAATACATTGGTCTATGACCCATTACAATAATCCAAGGACGAAGTTTACGATTCTCCGGCTTGTTTGCTACCTACAATCGGAGAAAAATAGAATCAAGAAACTATCAATAAATTAAATTTAGAACAACACATTTAAGCAAACAATATTGTTTTCAATTAGATCTCATCAGGCTTAACCCTAATATATATAAGTTTACAAATAAAAATTCAAATATAAACCAATCATGGTGTTTTGTCTAAATGATAATACGATGGTGAATATAAATTGTGCAATTAGTCATAATGGTAGTAATGATAATAATAATAATAGCAATAATAAAAATGGTCTTATCAATAATAGGGATGAAAAAGTGAGGCAATCTGTGATAACACCAATAATGAAAAACAGCATGATTAAACAAACAACTGTTCAGGTGGAAGTAGTCAATAAACGCTAGTAAAAACAAATGAACCGATTAACTAATGTTAGATTGTAAGGAAAAGAAATGAAACATGTTAATAATGAAGTTAAGATTAAGGGATGATAAGAAAGGGGTTGAAAATATAAACAAAGGGTGGTGTAGAAGTCACTAGTTGGTTATGTCTTAATAGGCCAAGGTAGGGATAATGGCTGCGTACGAACTTCTTTTGAATACATAGTTTAGGTTTAATAGTTCGAATGCCTATCGCCTCAGCTGTGTGTAGTAGACGAATACGAAGTCTATTGGAAAGATTCGGTGGGATACGATGAATTACTTTGAAGGCTCTTGTTTTCTCGATTACATGACCACTATCAATTAAGTGTGACAAAATTGAGCTACGGATTGTTTTTGTCTGTCCTTTTCCAAACCACTATGGGAGATGTTCAATAGTGACACGTTGGCTAAGCTGTCTAGTAGTACGCTCAATATAACTGACACCGCAGGTGCAGTTGAATTGATAAATGCACATAGATGTGGCGAAATTATCAAGCTTATCCTTCGTTTGCATCCCAATCATTCATCGGCTAGAGAATGACAAACATAGATGTGCTGCAAAAAATGTTCTTCGTATACTCCTTGAAAGTCTTTGGAATAGAATCACACTTGATAAGTCACCATTAAATTGTAACTTAGTAAATAGAGGTTTCTTACGTGCAGTCAGAGTCTCCGGTTTTTTCTCCGATGTTTCCATATGTTTCTTTATGAAACCACTCGGATAGCCCATCTCCGTCAAGGAATCGTGAAAATATTCAAATTCCTTTTGTAAGAGGTCCTCAGTACACATCTTTCTTGCCCTGCTCGCAAGACATTTTACAACATTCCTTTTATATTTAATGGGCACGTAACTAAGGAAGTGTGTGTATTGCCCTGTGAATGTGCTTTTTCTATACACGCTTCTCCCAAGTGACCCATCTTCTCTCCTACTTAGCAAAACATCCAGGAAATGTAGTTTATTCTCTTGCTCCTCTTCGCAAGTAAAGGTAAGCGAAGGGTGAATGTTGTTGAATTTCAGCAACAATTTGTCTATGTTAACATTCCCATCAGCTAAGACAAATGTATCATCGACATATCGGTAATACATATCAAAATGCTTGATGATGTCCTTCAATTTCCCGTTTTCAAGTTTTACGAGAAAGAAATCAGCTAATATTGGGCCTAATGGTGAACCAATAGCTATTCCATCTACTTGTCGATAGTATGAATTATTGAAGATAAAGTGAATTTTTATTTGTAAACTTATATATATTAAAAGTCAATCTGAACGAAGGATATTCTTTTCAATAATTTCTCTTCAGGTTCTTACCTGAAGATTGACTTTTAATTCATAATATGGGAATTTTCCACACTATCAAATCTTATATATATTAGAGTTAAGCCCGATGAGATCTAATTGAAAACAATATTGTTCGCTTAAATGTGTTGTTCTAAATTTCACTATGGGAATATTTAATACAATAAATTAAATGGACAATATGTGTTTCAACAATAAAGATTGAATTGAGCATAGTGAGTAGTTTGGGGGAGAGTTTTTTTCAGATGTCTTGATTAAAGTGACGCTGACTGACTGACTAACTAACTCTGTTGGTACGCTGAACGTTCCGAGGTAAATTTAATAAACTCATCTAAAACAGGTAATTTACACAATTACCTGCTCTTATCTACTTTTAAAACATTAGTAAAGATGAGGTTGAGAAACGCGTTTTTAAATTTTTGTCATTGCATCGTTATGCCTTCATTTTACGATGGATTTTCAATTTTCCCTAACTTGGTCTAACTTAGATTTGAATAATTTTGGTATCTCCACTCACAACCATTCGAAATTTCCAAGTATTGGTTTTGCAAGGATTTAGTTTGATTGGGTGGAGGATTTCATTATGAGCTGACATCAGTTATGGAACATTTGGAAAACCTGCAGGGAGTACTGGACAGTTGTTTCGTCCTACTTTGAAACTCTTCATCAGTACGCACTCACCCACATAGTTTGAACCCAGGACTTTCTGGTTACAAGGCGAGCTCGTAGACCATTGAGCCACTGGGACCTAATCCAATGGCCATAGGTACAGCAGGTTGAAGATGAGGCAGTAACTCATCGAAGAAGACATTGAGAAATGGTCACGCTACGTCGTGAACTGGCAGAAGTTATAATTCATTGGCCATTGGATTGGGTCCCAGTGGCTCAATAGTCTGCGAGCTCGCCTTGTAACCAGAAGGTCCTGGGTTCGATCTCTAGTGGATGAGTACTGTGAAGAGTCCCAAACTAGGACGAAACAGCTGACCAGTACTCCCTGCAGGTTTTCCACTGGTTCTCTAACTGATATCAGCTCATGATGAAATCCTGCATCCATTCGAAATTGACTTGTTTGGCTGGTGTCACATAAAGTGCAGTTGGATGTGACTCATTCAGAGTTGGAATGAACACATTCAGGCAAAAGGACAATATAGGGATTACTGTTGGACTTTCCAGCTTGAAACAATCAACTAAAGTCTCTTTCTAATCTAACTAAGAAGAACAAGACAGAAATGATAGAGGAACAAATCACACAGGTTCTGAAACGAATGAAGAATGGTTCATTATTGACAACCGAGCTATATGAAAGGTTAAGACCCTCTGGGTCAATCATTCCTCGTCTCTATGGCGTGTTGAAAATACGTAAATCTGGATTACCAATGCGTTCAATTATAGATTTGGCAGGTTTACCGTATCACTATCTCGTAAAATGGGTGGCAGAACTCTTGGAACCACTAAGAAGGCAAGTCTTTAGCTATTCTTTGTATGCCACTTCTGGATTTGTTAAGTGCATTAATGATATTAATGTTACTGGGAAAACTATATTATCACTTAATGTTTGCTCACTTGCTACCAATGTTCCATTCAATGAAACTGTATGCCTCATTTGTCATTACATATACTTACATAATGTAAACGTAGTAATGCCCACATCATACCTAAAAGAGCTCATAGTTCAATGTACATTAAATGTCCAACTTCTTTTCAACAACGAAATCTGTAGACAGAGATATGAGGTAGCTATGGAGTCAACACGTGGTCCATAGCTAGCAAACTTCTGTTTGTCTAGTTTGGAAGGCGGTGCTCTCACACCTTCTACAAAAGATACGCGGATGACAAGTTCATCACATGCGACGAGAAATGCTATTCGAATGACATCCTGATGGTATTCAGTGACAATCATCCTGCAATCCGCTTCAACTCAGAAAAAGAAACTGAAGGAAAAATATCTTTCCTTAGTGTGCTACTCACAAGAACAGATGACGAGTCTTTGAAAAGATCTGTTTACAGAAAATCGACTTGGACAGGACAGAAAAATGACCAATTTTTACATTTTTGTCCCCATAGACAGAAAAAGGAATATAATCCTTTCTGTCTCAACACGGGTTCGGAGAATTTGTAGTGAAGTTAGTGTTTATGATAAACTCAAACATGTGAACGAAGCCCTCATAGAGAACGGATATCCACTACGCTTCGTAGAGGCGAATAGCAAATTACGTGGAAGAAGTCCAGAGATTGACAAAGTGGCTAAAAGAATGCTACACCTAGACTTTGAATTTCGGAGTGACACTGAGAGTGAATTACTTAAAAATCTTCTGACGAGATCATCGAGAAAAACGTTCTTCGCTGCCACTTTACGAATAACCTACTCTAGCTGTCCTCTGGTGCACCTTAATGTATAGGAAATGTCACCTCAATTATCTAATCCTATGTGCATTTATGTGTTCACCTGCTCTTGTTGAGCTAGTAACATAGGATGCTCGTCGAGAAACATATCCCACCGAGTTCGAGAGCACCTTCCAGATTGGCTGAGCAAAGGAGAATGTAGAGTTATTAATTCATCGCTATTGCAACATATTGTAGATACTGACCATGCAGCATCTCACACATCATTTAATATAGTCTACAAAGTCCGCCAAAGTTTGCCGAAAGGGACACGAGTGCATTTGCTTTGTATGGTAGAGCCTTTAGCAATACATAACATAAAGCCAGAAATTTGTGTACAAAAACAATTTGTACGGTCTCTTTCGTTATCATGGTCTTAATTTTACTATGTAATTCACATAACAACTTTGTTATCCTTCTTTATTCCATGTCCCATTTTTGTTTCATCTCTTTTCACCTGGATTTCGCGGATGATTTATGTTTGATGTCACACAAAATCGAAGACTTACAAGCGAAAACCGACAAACTGGTCGAAGAAGCAGCAAAGACAGGACTCCAGGTGAACATAGACAAGATGGAGGTCATGAAAATAAACAACCAACAAAAACAACAACAGTAGCAACATCCAGCGCCAATCACCATCAACGGGAGGGATTTGAAAGAGGTTACTTCATTCACTTATCTACGGAACATTGTCTCAACTACAGGACGAACGGATGGACGAGGATGTCAAATCGAGAATCGGGAAGGCGAGAAACACATTCATCAACCTGAAACCAGTCTGAAAATCTTCGTCACTCAACTCAGTATCAACAACAAAATTCGGATTTTCAATACAAACGTCAAGTCAGTCAATTTTTCTATACGGATCAGAAACTTGGCGGCGGGTCACAAAGAATATTTCCAGCAGCCTGCTGCAGACCTTCATCAATAGCTGTCTTCTCTGGCTCTATACTGAAGATCAGATGGCCGCCGGAAAGAATCACCAACAAGAAACTATGGGAACAAACAAACAAAACGAGAACCAATCGCCCAACAAATATGCAGGAGAAAGTGGAGATGGATTGGACACTCGCTGAGGAGGCCGCTGGGTGACATCGCGTGTCAGGCCATAGCTCGAGTGGAACCCGAAAGGGAAGTGGCGGCGAGTGAGACGTCCAAGGGTGACATGGATGAGATCGTGTGAAGAGGACATTAAACAGTATGGACTGACACGGATACAAGTGAAAAGTACAGCAGAAGACAGAAGCAAGTGGAGACGTGTAGTTGAAGCCCTATGTTCCACTAGGAACCCAAGGGAACAATAATAATAATAATCTTTTCACTTTATGTTACCTTATTCTAACGATTTATCAAGTCTACTTTTTTGACATTTCACTCAACTTATGTCGTCTCCATCATATTATATTCACACATTCCCATTTTTGAATGTATTTTTCCAATAATCTATTTCACACATGTCTATTGAATTTCAAGTTGACCTTGATTTATTTAGTTATTCGTTCATATATCTGATCCTATAAGCCAATATTATTATAGCATTTTAGTATTTACAGTCACTATCAGACTATAACATACACAAGAAAACTGACTGTTATTTTCTCTACAATTGTACAGCTTTGAAAATGAAATCGTCAAAAATAGAATTCTCTTCGCTGATTTCTTTGTTTTTATTTCTCAGTGAGGATTATTAATTTAATATAGATATTGCCACACATTGTCCAAAAAGACCATAAAACTATCATGTTCCGAATAAACTATCTAAAACCTATAGGAACCATATACTCTAAACATCTAAAGCCAAATTGATTCACTTAAAACAGACGGGACTTTGTGTACAATAGAAACAAGTCCAGATAACTGTTACTACCCTGACCTACAGTGGAATCTAAAAATTCATCAAGTTCTGTATTAAGTCATATTTTTGAGGTCTGACATTCTCTCTTGTGTGTGTGTGTGTGAATCCCACTTATCCCTGTACTAGCAAATCTCCCCTTTTGTCCATAAGCAGTGATTTTCTTCTCAGATGGTATCTTCCAAATTAACCTCGGATGACCAACTTGCCATTTAAAATTCGGGTTCCATTCGAGGGTGCTTTCACTCAATAGCCTCTTCAGCTTATCTCCATTTTCTTATGGATATTTCCCAGGTGACAGGGTCTTGGTTGGTTTGTTATCAGAGTTCCTTGTTCTTAATCCTTTCTGACCATCTAATCTTCAGTTTCGAGCTAAGACTACCTACTGCAATATCCCATAAGATAACTAAAAAAAATCATAACTGTAGCCTTTAATTAGAGAAGATAATTGACTAAGCAGAATAAGATGCTGTGAAGAACCAAACAAACGAATCAAAGTGATTGCAGCAGTCAGTTCAAATGAAAAAAGCAGACTAACCAAAGCCAAGCCGGCACCGATGTCTAGAATGACACTGCAACGTTTAATAGTCAGACAGATGGTAATTAAGTGGTCAATTTAAGGTGAACATTAATGTCCTAAGATGAATATATTTACACTCATTTCAAAATAACATACATCGCAGCCTCTAGATAGTAAGTGTCAGTAGTGAAAATATAAATAATTGTAGCGTGTACATCAGTTTACTGGAAATTCAGAATAGATTTTCACTCTTCTCTAAATGACTTTACTCACTACTACTAACTCCAATGATATTCCTAATCGCGATAGACTGAATAATGCGACAGACAGCAGCGGGCAACGAGAAGAAAGGCACAAAATGGACCCACACAAAAACTTGGAGGAGCTGGATTTAGCCGATGATATATGTCTGATTTCCCACAAACTGGAAAACATGCAGGTGAAAAGTGACAATTTGGCAGAACATGGGTGAACATAGAGAAAACAGACGTGATGGAGATTCCTGGCCAAAAGTGACAGCAGCAACAACGACGACAGACAACTATAAGCATTAGTGGAATAAATCTGAAAGAAGTAAACTCCTTCACCTACCTATCTACCTACCTAGGAAGCATCGTTTCAACTGCAGGTGGACGGAAATGATGAGGATATAGAAGCAGCGAGGATTAGGAAAGCAAGACAAGCTTTCATTACTCTCAAGTCTGTGTGAAGGAGATCAACACCACTCAACATGAAAATGAAAATAAGATCCGGATTTTCAACTCTAATGTGAAGTCAGTGCTACTATACGGATCAGAGACTTGGCGAGTCATGAAGGGCACTTCGAAAAAACTACAGACCTTCATCAACAACTGTTTTCGTTCAATACCACTCAAGATAAGATGTCCGGCTAGAAAAGATCAGAAACAGGAATCTCTGGCAATGAACGAACCAACCCAACAGGAACCAATTTTGCAACAAGTATGCAGGAAGAAATGCAGCTGGATTGGTCATACTCTGAGGAAACCATCAAGTGATATTACACGACAGTCTCTCTGGTGGAACCCGAATGGGAAGTGGCGAGTTGGTCGTCAGTGGGAGGGTGGCACGGAAGAGGAGGTCATGTGAAGAGGAGATGAAAGCATGTGGGCAGACTTGGAGCCAGGTGAAAACGTTGGCACAGAACCGAAAGCAATGGAGAAGTGGGCGGCTGAAGCCCTACGTTCCCCTAGGAACCAAAGGAAACAGTAATAATTATAATAACTAAATTAACACTATGGAATTAAATGTAATCAATATTTTTAAAATTGGAGCTTACCTTCAAATCTTTTATTAACCAATCAAATTGCATTACTAGAGTTTTCCATCCATAAAACAGAAAGTAATACAATTCACTAGAGAAAGCCACAATATGTGCAGGTCCAACATTGAAACTGAGATCAAATGAAACAGATTTTAAAAAAAGTTATTAGTGGCAATAACTAGGATAACGTACTGACGAATACCATTTTATTTAAACATCATATTCAGCAATTTAAATACGCTGAAAATTCGGTACTGTGTGTCAGCCCAATGTACAGAATACAGCCATTGTTATTATCTGAAGTCAGAACATAGATCGATATCAGTTAGAGAACCATTGAAAATCAGCTGGGAGTACTGGACAGCTGTCTAGTCAGCTTAGTTTGGGACTCATCGGCAGTACGCACCCATTGGGGTTCGGACCTGGGACCTTCCGCTAGTGACTGACTGCAGGAAGAAGAAATGTAGTGACAAGTGAGGTTCATCCAGTCAGAAGTGACGGTATAGTTCCCGCCGATGACATTGGTTGGTGCCAGTTGCGCTAAAATCACGAATTGGTAGAAGTTATAATCCATGGGCTGGCTACTGAATTGGGCCGCAGTGGCTGAATCGTGTACGAACTTACGTTATAACCGGAAAGTCATCGGTTCGAAACCAAGTGGGTGTATACTGCTGGTGATTCCCAGGCTAGGATGAAACAGCTGTGCAGTACTCCCTGGTTTTTAATGGTTCTCTAACTGATATCAATCCGTGGTCTAACCTGAACAAATAGAATCCCTACAAACTAATTCTTGAAAAGTTTTATTGTCATTACTGACTGCCTACAATCATCTAATATGAAGGTGAGTCTCCGTTAATTGACTGATATACCAAGGAACTAATAGTTAGACCTCTTATTTGGTGCTGTCCTTGTTCGTAGGCAGCTTGCTGAATATGATTTTTGCACAAGTTATATTTCTTATCTAAGTAATCCTTTGTCATCATTGGTTTACGTAAGTCAATGTCATAAAAATATGTATAAATTGATTATCTACTTATTTGAATTCAGTAGTGTCATAGTTTGATTATGATCTTTGAGAGACACAGTAAAGCTTGGTTAATGGATGCTTCATGCGTATCAACACATCAGTCATGCAGTTTCTACCTACATTTTTGTTAGGAGAACCTCGAGGTAGTTTGGTCTTCTTCTTAAGACCCGCTTTTTAAACATTTTATGTTTTACAATAGATTTGATGTTTTAATGTTTTACAATACCTTATTTAGATTATAGTTACTAACAGTGGAATTCAGGATGTGCATTTACCTCTATTTGGGATTTACAAGCTAGATCTACTTCCATCGCCACTGAATGATCGTCTTCCCACTGGAGACTGGAATCCACTATTCATCTTTTTAAACGCCACTATCACTCACTTACTCAATTGGAATGCAAGTACATCCAGATGATAAGTCCCAAATAGGATGAAACGCACATCCTGGATTACATTTCTATCTATGGTGAACAAAACAACATCTTCATTATAATAAAGATTTTCTTTGTATTTCCCAATGAATTAAAAGCAAAACGATATTGTTTTAACTGATGTTTCGCTACTTAATGCTAATAGCTTCATCAAAGTATCAGTAAACCAGAATTTACAAAATCCACTCAGCATATATATAACAACTTAATCATCCTTCCTCAGTATGGTGTAATTTTTACGTCGTCAAGTTGACCAATTGGTAAAGGTAACAAAACAGGTGTAGACTGTTGGATTTGATAAGTGTGTAAAATTATAAAAAACAGCGTGTGTTTACATAATGAAATTGCTTATCACATTCGTGTTGATTTTGTCATTTCATGAGGGGGAGACGGGTGGTGTTGTAACTAGGTCAGATTCTGTTTAAGTACATCATTCCTGTTCATCAGACAATTCGGATTCCACTTGATATGATGTGCTTCTCTTGATATTAGACTCTCTTTGTGATTTCTGAAGTTTTTCCGGATTATTTCAACATTGTCAAAATCAATTTTGTGGCCTGATTCTATAGCGTGTAGACCTATGGATGTTGGTTTTTGAGGCTCTTCTATTTCAACTGGATTTCTCGGTGGTCAAACAGATGCTCTAAGGTGTTCGTTTCTTCTGATTCTGATTTCTCGAAATGCCTGTTCGATGTATATCGCATCACATTACAAGCATTTTATTTTATAGACGCAATTAGATAAAGAATTCTTAGGGATATGGTCTTTTATATGGACAAGGTTTTTTCACAGTGTTTCTGATGTTTTGAATAAAACTCTGATGTTGAGCTTATTGAGTACTCTTCCGATATTGTCTGACGACTCTGATGGTCTATATTCAATGACAACTGTTGAGGGTCATGTTTTCCGAATACGCTTTCGACCATACTTAATGTCAGTGTTGATATTGTTGATGAAGTTCTCTGGGTAGTTATTTTGCCTGAAAGTCTCAGTAATGTTTGATATTTCTTCTTCTTTTTCCTTTTCATCCGTTAACATCAAAGAGTGTGCCCGTCTAAGAAGACTTGAAACAACTGATACCTTTGCAGTGATGGGGTGTGATGGTCCGAAATCTAAATATTTGTTGGAGTGGGTTTTCTTCCTGAATGTAGATATACTAAAACGTTCGTTTTCCCTCCTCTTAACTAGCCAGACAGTCCAGAAATAGTATTTCACCGACGTCTGATTCTGCTTCCGATGTAAACTAGATGCTGGGAGATATATTGTTCAGTTTCTCTAAAAATGAACTGTGTAGACCTCGTTTTAGCACTCCAAAGGTATCATTAACGTATCTTAACCATATTTTAGGAGTGAGTGTGTTTCAAAAGATGTTATCTTCGAATCTGTTCATGAAAAGATCAGCGGCTATTGGGGAAACTGCTGAACCCATAGCAACACCATCTTGCTAAACTTCAGATATCGTCGAAGCGACCCACTGTTTCAGTCCATCACGAGTTAAGCAATGGGGAACGTCTAATAACTTTGGAGAAATGTCAGTTTCTCTTAGTACTTTCTTAGGCTTAACAGGGAATAATATAATAATAATAAAGGTAGAATAATCATGACCATTTGCGTAAACGTTAGAATTTTGATTGGTGTTGTTTTTTTATAAACATTTAATCAATAATTCACCTGTAGAACTGTGATTCTCCATCTCCTCCTGGCATATTAAATCTTGCCTTATAATTTGAAAAGTTACTGAAAAGACAAAAAGAAAACATGAAAAATGAGGTGAATATTAAAACGCATGAAATGCTTTTAGAGGATTAGAACCCTTTCATAACAAGGCTGATTTCTTCACAAATTAAAGTCGTCTAGAGAACTACTGTTAACTAAGGAACTCAAGACTACTGTTTCATCCTAGTTCGGGATGGTTTGTAAATATGTGACTATGACCAAACTATTGACAAAACAGAATTAGTGACAGAAGGTGTCATTCATCAGCCATTGGACTCTAACTCTTTGTCTAGAAGGTAAATGTGCTCATGGCATAATCCAGAAGTCCTGGATTCGATCACTGTTGATTATGACGTTGTGTGGTGTAGAAGAATCCCAAATTAGGACGAAACAGTAATCCGATGCTGTCAGGTTTCATTGTTTCTTTAAGTAAAGAGAAAATCTAACTTTACAGTGATCAAATCCTTATAGATTAGCACTTCAAATAGTTGGACTAATGGAGTAGCATAGTAAAGTTACGCCCATCCGTAACACCTGATTACAACCAAGTTGAAATAATGTCAGAATAGACAAACATAAAGCATCCATAAAAATCAATACAAAACCACAAACAAAACATTTAACATTAGAATAAAGACAATTTATCTATCGTATTTACATCGCCAGAGTTGAAGATATTGAACTACAACCCGACCAAGTTAAAGTTAAAGCACCTCTAACTACCAATCAGCGAATGACTTTGAATGGTCCAATGAGTTTCATCAACGTGAGTTGAAGGTTTTATACCGCTTGATTCGAATCAAATATCAGGAAAGGTAAGCTGATGATTCTAGTGTTCCGTAGGTCAACTTTCTGCCAGCTCCCATTTGTCCTTAAACCAAATTTTGTATTTTTGTAGTTACCGGGTTTTGAAACAGCCTGTGACAGGTGTAGCTGCTGAAACGGAGAAGATAGTCCCCTATCAACAGTTCAGTGGCACTAGCACTGCAGAGATATCGCGTCATGGAAAATGGAGAGAATTACTTCGTTATTGGAAACAGAAAGTGTCATCTTACACGTGGATGAGTGGGAAGGTTATAACTGCCTATCATCCCCTGGATATATTCACCACAGAGTGGACCATTCTAATGATTTTGTGGATCCCATTACAGGGACACATATCAATTCTATAGAAGGCTTTTGGGGATGGTTAAAAAACAGGATCTCAGACGGATATCATTTATAGTCATTTAGATTAATATATGTATAGAATGTGGCGTTGCTTTCCAGTTGATACTCCTATGCTCAAATGGGAGAAGTTTTTACCACATGTCACAGAAAGGTATCCCATGAAACATTCTTATGCAGTTTTCAAGCATTTTTTTCCATAAATATATGTTTTCCATAACCAGATATGCCTCTTTCACGTGACTGGCTCGCTGAAGGTCGTTCGCTGATTGCCAGTTAGTGGTGCTTAAAGTTTAACTTTGCCAAACTTTTATATGCTTCCGGTTGAAGATGACATATATATACCAGCAATCGCAAAACCAATAATATTCTCAAAAAAACTACATACTACTGACTGATTCAGATTAGTAATTGTATATCACTCATTTGGTGTAGTACTGCTTGCTAGCCAGATAAAGGCGATCTAAACACCGGACACCGCCAAGCTCACCATTGGTGTACTCGAACCCAAATAGGTGAAATGGCCGTACGGTTGTTTTATTACCATTTACGGCATCAAGCAGGTCACATACTGAAGCAAAAAACGAGTGGAACACCTATTCGTCGTTCGGATCCTCTTGATCTGTCTGACAAGCACCCCTGCTGATTGATATGAGTGGTTTTCAACTGCTAATATCGGTCAGTAGTATATACATTATCATGGTTTATAGATTTCTGTCTAATCTAGCAGTTGTTTTGTGATTATTATTTCCGAGTGGAACATAAGGCTTCAATAGTGAATCTCCATTTGATCGCGTTCTCTGCCGTCCACTTTAACTTGATTCATCACTGCCTACAGGTCTTCCTCTCCTCGTCTCCTCTCCTCCTTCATACTGCAACGACAGAAGACAACGGCCATTCAACAGAATGCCTATTCATTCAGACATCTATAAAAAACACAAAATAACTGAGCAAAGAATATCCCTCTCCGTAATTTCATTTTCTCGCTCTACAATTATAAATAAAAATGTTTATGTACATAGAATATTCTAGAATAGTAGCCAATATCAATATTAGTGTTTTTAAGTAAAATCGATTCGTTAAGTAAGATTAATGGAATTAAAGTTCATTAAAGATGCTTAAACAATAATAATAATAATCCAATAGCAAATAGAACATCAACTAAAATTAAGAAAATTCCACAAAAATTGAGGATCATTCAAACCTAGGTGGCCAAGGTAATGATAATGTCTGAACTAACCTATTTTGGATGCATACTGCATACCTACAAACCTCAATTTCGTCTTAAGAATTCGACTACTAAATATTGCTGAGGCTGTGGAGATCCATAATAAGATGCCTAATTTATGTGTCTAAAAGAAGCTAGTTCAGACATTATCCTTACCCCACTGGCCATCTTGGTTTGAATGATCTTCAATTTTTGGGGAAATTTTTCTAGTTTTAATTGATATTTTATTCGCTACTATATTTTTATCATTATTATAATTTAAGCATCTTCAATGAATTGTAATTCCATTCATCCTTCTTTACAAATCGGTATTATTATAAAAACACTAATATTGACTACCCATCTAGAATATTTTATGTATATAAACATTTTTTATATATTTTTTTGATTATGGCTTGAAACCACACAGTATTTTTGGTACAAGTATGGAATTTTCAGCATATGATATCGGTAGCCCGAATTTTGCAGGCCGACCTTTGATATCAGGCAAGGGATCGAACCCCGGACCATGTGCATGGTCGGTGAGAGTCCTAACCACGCACAAAGAGGAGGCGGTCTCCACGTGTGGACCGGGCTGTCACATGGCCACAATTCACAGTCGCTACCCCGCTACCGCACCATGTGGGGATATATATAATTGTAGAGCCAGGAGAGTAAATTATCGAAAAGGATACTTTTTTCTCAATTAGATTTTTTATTGACAAAATCAACAGATATTTATACATTTTTATGTAGATTATTACTCGTTATTAGTAGCAGAGAGGTAATTTCTTCTGATTGGTCGTTTTCTCATTGGGAGGTTATTCTGTCATCTCTTTGTGGCCGTTTCTTAGATATTCCGTTGATATACCTGCTAATCGTATCCGCTCACCCTCCGTCTGCTGTGATTGGTTGTTGAGTTAGTCTTTGTTCTTGTTTTTTTCTCATGATCAAGATTTGGGACGTAAGCATTGACGTAAATTGCTGTCTACCAATTTCGGCTAGCAGACAGCTATCACCGCAATACCACCTTCAGATGCCCAAACGGTTATTTCCCATTCAGGTTCCTTTTGAGGGCTTGCCTGGTGCGGAATGTCATTCAACGGTCTTCTCAGCATGTGTCTGATCACTCTCCATTTTCTTCCAGATATTTGTTGAGGAGAAGGTTCTTGATTAGTTCATTCTCAGAATTCTGTGCTGCTAATTCTTTCTAGCTAGCCATCTGTTCTTTATTATTGATTCGGAGAAGTCAGATGTTCGAAATGCTTTTCATGATTTATTCGCCAAGTCTCTGAATCATATCAAAGCACTAGCTGACTTGACACTAGTGTTGAAAATCTGAACCCTGTTTTTTTATGCTGAGTGCAGAAGATTTCCAAATTAACTTCAGATTAATGAAGGTCGATCTTGTCTTTCCGATGGTGTCTGGCCTTAACATCTTCATCCGTATCATCCAACTTTAGTTGAAACGATGCTGCCTAGATAAGTGAAAGATGTCACCTCTTTTGGATTTATCCCATTGATGGTGAGTTGGTGATTTCATACATTTAATCCCTTTAATGAATTTGAATAAAGCGAGAACTACAGCTTTTGCTGAATACAAGATGGTACCATCCTTCGTTTATTTCGTTGGCTTCCCATCAGCTGCTTACAGGCCAAAGTCATTATTAAGTATATCTACAGAAACAATTTTAACATACTTGCACAGAGTTCATTTTAAACAAAAAAAAATCAATATACGCATACAGTAATTATATATACATATATACATAATATTAAACACTACTCCGAACAATAGTGATCATACACAGTGGAAACTTTCGACATTACGTATTCAGATGAAAGAGAGGTGAAAATATCCAGTTACCAGAGCAAAGAAAGACTGATAACTGTTTCTTTCTGAACGCACAAATCAGGTTTCAGCCGCTTGATGGAGATGGCTTCAGCAAACTTGAGGAGAATTGAACTCTTTTGCCTATTGATAATTTTGAATGATTTTGCGACGTCCACCTCATGACCCGTGTCAAGGAGATGCCTGGCGATGGCACTGTTTAAAGCAATTGTTCCCTTTAGACATAAGCTTTCTGGTACATATTCAGAAAATCGTAGATATGCCCTTCTTCATTTTGTTCTTCCAATGTAACTTCTCCCGCAGATACATGTAAATTTGTATATGCAGCTGGAGTTAACATGAGAAGGATATCTATCGATTTTTGATTGCACCAAAGAGCAAGTTGTTCGATAGACAGGAACGACCTTAGCTGTAGGATAGGCTTTGGCTAGTGACGTACTCAGTCTTCTGTTGACCATTGCTGCAATGTTTTCACCTTTATAATCAAGTTGAATGTGGATGGGCTTTTTACTCACTGTGATTTGCTTGACATTTAAGCCCTCAAATCTTTTGCACTTCTTGATGAACGAACCTTTGAGGGTAACCATTCCTATTCAACATCTTTTCAAGAAACATAAATTCTTCCTCTAATTTCTCTATAGAGCATATTTTCCTTGCTCTATGATTGTTGGTGATTGCTTTTGTTGTTTTTTGCTTGGCTTTCTTCATCACTACTCTTTGATATCAGTAGTATAGAACTACTCACTTCAGTCAATCAGTAGTCTATATAGTTTTTTATGCAAATATGCTTGCTTTCTTAATTAACATTCATAGTATCAAGTGGATCACACATACTGTGACCTGAGTAATTTCGACGTCTGTGGTGAAAATTTCGTCCCTTGGACTGCTTACATTGCAAATTTCAAACTAATTTGAAAATTCCAGTTTTATTGAAAACATCAAACAGCTGGAGTACTTAATTGGTGGATGGTGACTAGCAGTGGAATCCAGGATGCGTATTTCGTCTTATTTGGAACTCGGTGGGAACATCATCCCTCACTGAGAAATGCAGGCACATCCAGTGACGAGTCCCAAATAGGACGAAATGCGCATCCTGGATTCCACTGCTAGTCACCATCCACCAATAAAATACTAATTAAATGTCCAGACATTGTCGAAGCATCTGCTCAAGAAGCCGACATGTCATCCTGAGACCGAGCACTTCGGTCCAGTCAGTCGACGGGAAAATCGAAAATTCAATTAAGCTGGAGTATTTAACTATTACTCTATTTAGTTCCGTCCTACCTAACTCAATCCTGGTACATGCGAAAACCTATTCCGAGTAACTGGATTCAAACTGATTAGAAATGCTCATTAAAAGTTTCTCAAAAGAATGGTTACTGAATAAAGAATCTTATTTTCGATAACCTGCTCTTTATCAGGTTTTACAGTCATATATAAATACATAATAGTGGATGAATTTGTTTTATGAACAACATCATTGTTGTTTAAATAAAATCGAATCAATAGTAATACTAATATCAGTGGATCACAGTTCAATAGCATCAACATAACAATACACTAAATATCAGAGAAATTAGGAGGGATACTAACACAAATTCATGAATTTATAGTCTCCAATGAAGGCCGGCCAGGGTAGTAGTAGTGGCTGGCTGGACCTGCTACTTTTCTGCACAAAGTACTTGTTGTTTAAGGCGAATCGCGATAGCCACTGTTGTTTGGAGTCTTTGGTACCTGGATGTTTTTGGCAATTTATTTGATACCCAAAAGGTGATACAGAAGGACTCTTAAATATTAGCTTTGTGCCTGGTTTGAACCAGGCGTCCTAATATCGAGCTGTTCATGTTTTTCACTACAACCTTACTTAGCTACACTGGTAGATGTTCCCAATCGAGCACGAAAAATCAAGTTCCTAGAGCAATGGCCAATATAACTCGCTTCTCCACCAATGCAGTTGAATTGGTAGACATATTTAGAAGTCATAGAAAAGAAAAGGCGTTCAGCAAAAAGTTACTCTTTTCGGCGATATCATTCTCAAGCTGTACAAACCGCAAATTTATAGTAATTTTTCTTGCAACAAAAGGAATATTTCCAAAGATGTGTTAATGCAATTGTTAGTTTTTGACAACAAATTACGCAATTTTCAAATATTTAGAAGTGATTAGTGTATGTACTTGATCTTACAATTGAGGAATCACCATTGGTTGTGTAGAAAATAAGGGTTGTATTTTGCCAGTATTAAAATCTCTTTGAATAGATTTTCTTAACTTGTTAGTATTTATTTCACTCGTTACGTCACCCCAGAATTGCAGTTGCTTATTTAAAGGCTCCTGATTAACATATGCAGAATAGTCCTTTTCTGCTTTCTTGGTCATATGTTTCCTAGTGAATTTGTCTGGATAGCTACTTTCGATCAAGGCATCATAAACAATCCTTAGTTCATCTTCAGTTACCTTTTCTTAGCATATAGATCCAACCCTATGGCTGAGGGTCCTTATTAAATTTCTTTTGTACTGGAAAGGTAAGAAGCTATGAAAATGTGTACATTGTTTTGTGCATGTTCTTTTCCTATGCAAATTTCTCTTTAAACTTCCATCTGGTTTTCTTGTAAGGAAGACATCTAGGGAGGCAATACCATCTTGGAATTTCTCGTCACACGTAAAATTGATATTAGAGTGTATTTCATTGAATTCAGTTATTATTGTATTCCTATCCAAATTATTTTCATAAAGAATGAAGTTATCATGCATATATTTCGGAAATATGATGATAATTTTCTGATAAGGCTGTTCAAAAGTCTATTTTTTTGTTAGCCTTGTGCTCAAACTCCCCTCTTTCTCAATCTTAGTACGGTCTGGTAGAGGTTTAGGAGTGTACTGGTTGGGAAATGAATCTGGGTCTTTTTCGTGGCTGGCGAATATTCTGCCATCGGACCACTGAAAAAAATGAATGATGTCACTTCAATTCGGTCTGTCACAAAGAAAATCAGTCTGGTAGCTAAATATGCCATCGTTTTTTCATAATCGCACCCTTCTATATAGGCTGGCATTTCTTCTACTTTCTTCTCTTGCTTTCTGTGCTACATCCAGGGAGTGTGGTGATTTGAACTGTTGCACATCGGTGCAAAGTTCTATGTTGAAAACAGACGGCTTTCTCGTATGCAATAGAAAAATAACATAGCGAAAATATTCATTCAGACATCTATAAAACACAAAATAATTGAGCGAACTTCATCGAACTTCCAAACACCAACCTGTGTGGTTAAGGAAAGGACAAACAAAATGGATTCACATGGCGCTATTCTTTTTCATCTTGTGGATACAGAACACAATATTGAGGTCAACAAGGCAGCTTTCACAGTCATTTACCGCGGGCCAACTAATCTTGACTTCGCCTTAAGAGTTCGACTGCTAAATACTGCTGAGGCTGACTGTTAGGATCCGCATTATGAAGCCTAATTTATGTGTCCAAAAGAAGCTAGTTCAGACATTGTCCTTACACTGGCCATCTAGGTTTGAATGATCCTGAATTTTTGTTGAAATTCCCCTAATTTTAGTTGATATTCTATTTGCTATTATATTTTTATCATTATTATTATTCAAGCATCTTTAATGGACTGTAATTCCATTGATCTTACTAGACGAATCGAAATTAATTAAAAAACACTAATATTGTTATTGACTACTATTCTAGAATATTCTACGTACATAAACATATATAATTAGAAGTTTCCAAACCGTAGGTGTTACGAACTTCCTGGAATAATTTGAGCGCCGAGTCAGATAAATCTGCTGAAGAAGCTGTGGCTTACACAGCGAAACGTTCAGAAAAATCTTGTTTTGATTTTCTTAACACGTTGGGATTAATTAAAATAATTTATAATATATATAATTGTAGAGCCAGAAGAGTAAATTATCGAAAAGGATATCCTCTGCTCAATTATTTTGTGTTTTATAACAAAGTAATACAGTATGCACTAATTTTACCGACAAAAATACAATCAGACTAGAAAGTGTGATAACATAGGAGCAGTTGTAAAACAGTAATTACTTACTAAGCAGCTTCATGATTTCCAACACACGTCATATAGGGGACTCTGGAGGCTATCGGCTGTATACTGCGCATAAATTTATCACCAACTCTTCCGTTATCCTATAATGAATTTTTTAAAATACCACAGGTACAACATGATTTGTAACTATGCAACATAATTGGAGACAGGAGATAGTACAAAAAAAGTAGATCGAAGAAGGATTTCAACCAGTGTCAGCCATACTACTATCCTGGCAGTCTACCACTTCAACAAAGAGAGACCTAGTTGTTAATCAGGTCTACACTGAACTACAATTCTTCTTTTTTATTAATCTGATATGATGCGTTGTTGTCTCTTACTCATTCATATAACAGCGGGATATTACCTATGACGATTTCAGCAAACGAAGTACTAGTTAACAGCTGCTTCTTATAAATCAACTAGCACAGCGCGTGAGTGGTAATGCTGTGGCGATTGGCTTAAATCCGACCACTGCTTGAGTTTTCACTTCACCTTCAATCATCTAATACATGCGAAAAATGGTCTAAAACCATACACTCCGACCCCCAACACCCCCTCTATTCCCAACTCTCGCCTTGTATCTCATCAAGTAGAACCAGAAATCAGTATAAAATAATATATGCTCGTACAACCAAGTACAGGAACTCAACGATACCATACTTGGCCCGTGTTCTAAGTGACAGAGACAATGTTAAGCGTGAAACCTATGACTTGCTTTGTTATTAATAACATAATTTTAGGCTCTTTTATTTCTCTCTTATTTTGTATTCTATAGTGAACTCCTTCTTAAACATACTTAGCTACCTAAATTATTAACATTGGCTTACTTTTTTGTACTTTACTCTATTCCTTCTTTTGTGTATCTACTGGTTCCGACTATATTAGCACTATGAGTATTACAAAACTGTCCTGTCATTAACCATCATGTAATATTAGTTTTGTGGTTGTTTTTTGTTCGGCAATATTAACTGACAATCTTGGTTGTGAACGCCATTATCACCATCTTAAAATTTTGTATTATGCAGGATTACTCACACTACCACTACAAACACTGCATTAGAACTGACAATAGAAAACAAAACAACAACCCTGAAATGTTATTTTATGATTGTTTAGTGTTGTTTCAACCAAATTAACTGATCATCTTGGCGATAAACATTCTTAAATATCATTTCATAACTTCTTGTATGACTATAGCTTTACTGTCACCATACATAATCATATCACAGCTTCCACTACCCAATACTGAGATAATATTTTACGCTATTTATTTTCCTTTCTACTTCTTGGTATTTTTTCGCAATTTTTTATTATTTTTGTGTTTTTTTTGCTGTTGTTGTCTTTATATTTATTTTTTTGAAATACTCTTTAAATGTTTGATAAAATTAGATGCAAATATTGTAGATATGTGCTGAAAATTCCACACTGTACCACTAGTACTGTTTCTGGAATAAAGCAAATTATTATTATTAATTTGATGCTTGGTGATAAGATCTGTCGTGTTATAATATTTCAGGATATCAAATCGAGAATCGGGAAGGCGAGAAACACATTCATCAACCTGAAACCAATCTGGAAATCTTCGTCACTCAGCCTGCATCAACAACAAAATTCGGATTTTCAATGCAAACGTCAAGTCAGTCAGTTCTTCTATACGGATCAGAAACTTGGCCAGTGGGTCACAAAGAATATTCCCAACAGCCTGTTGCAGACCTTTATCAACAACTGTCTTCGCTCTATACTCAAGATCAGATGGCCGGAAAGAATCACCAACAAGGAACTATGGGAACAAACAAAACAAGAACCAATTGCCCAACAAATATGCAGGAGAAAGTGGAGATGGATTGGACACTCGCTGAGGAGGCCGTTGGGTGACATCGCGCGTCAGGCCATTGCTCGAGTGGAACCCTAAAGGGAAGCGGCGAGTGGGACGTCCAAGGGTGACATGGAGGAGATCGTGTGAAGAGGAGTTGAAACAGTATGGAATAACATGGATGCAAGTGAAAAGTACAGCAGAAGACAGAAGCAAGTGGAGACGTGCAGTTGAAGCCCTATGGTCTATTGGGAACTTAAGGGAACAATAATAATAATATAATATTTGAACACTTCTCCAATATCTGATTTTGTTTGTCTCAAGGTTCAGCGTGTGTTACATGGTCTATAACTTCATCAACACTGTCTATGCACTGGCTCTTTCTGTAATTCAGTCTAATTATAACTGATTCCCTAATCTATTATAATGCAAATTCAACTAGACATACATCAGAATAATTCTATCCAACTGATTAAAAGTTCTACGTCTAAGTTTTTAAGACGCACTACTGATATGTTATCATAAAAGTCATGAAGCAAATAAAAGACAGATTCAGCGAAAAAATTTTCTTTATCGACCAAATCATCTTCAGAGGCTGTACAGTCGTATTTGTAATTACAAAAATGTATAGTGGTCTATTATTGAGTGGCAATGGGCTCACCATTATGTCTTTTACTTGCAGACTGCTTCTTGACTAGTTTAGAGAATAGTATTTTACGGCCTACTATGGACAGTTTTCATCTGTGCCAAAGATGCATGGATGATACTTTCATCATATGTGACGACAATACAGACATCGAATTGATAACTAAAGAGTTCAACAGCTGCCATCGTGCCATCAAGTTCACTTCAGAATCAGAGATTAACTCGGAATTCCATTTTTTTGGATGTTTTTCTAAAGAGGAGATCTGATGGTTCTCTTCAAAGATCGATCTACAGGAAACCCACTTGGAATGGTCAGTACACAAATTTCCATTGCTGGGTCCCTTTGAGAAGAAAGAGAAGTCTAATCCATCCCTTAACCTCAAGAATAAGGAGGATATGTTCAAGTGATACAATCGATGGGGAACTGGGGCGACTCAGACATGTCCTCATAGAGAATGGATATCCTCCAAGATTTATCGAGAAAAACATGAAGTTAAGGGAAAAGCCTGAAAGAATCCAGACGGTGCCAAAGAAACTGCTATTTATGAGTGTTGATTTTAAAGGTGATACCGCAGCTGAGATCCTGAAGAATCGCTTATGCAGATCACTTAGGAAAGCCTTCTTTATGGCTGAGCTACGTATCAATTTCTACAGCCGACAAATGACCAACGGATGTGTGAAGGATAAACTGCCGCTTTGGACGGGCCACTTCAGTGTGTTTATAAAATCGCCTGCTCGTGTGGAGCTAGTTATATTGGCCGCACACACAAAGCGCACGCTTTCCAAACGTATCTCTGAACATTATCTGACATGGTTAGCAAAGGGACAGTGTAAGACACCACCACCGGAGTCATCTTTCAAGATCATCTGCAAAGTGAAGCCAAATGGTACAAAGGGCGTCAGGTTTCGGCTTTTGTGTATGGCGGAGGCGCTGGCAATTCGTCGATACAACTCTGAACTCTGTTTACAGAGAAGGTTTGTCCAGTCTCTTATTCCACCTTGGTCTTAACCTTCTCACTAATCGTTCCCTGTTTTAAAAAGTTTTGATTTTTTTCTTTTCTATTTTGGTAATTTTTAATCTTACTTTTAGTTTCCTTTTGTTTTATTAATTAATTCACTATTATCACTCTCATATGCTCCTTTTGTATATTTTCATACCCTCTTCACACTTGTTAAATTGACACTCAAATACCTTTATTCTGACTCAATAGCAATTTTAACCTTATCAAATTTCTATCTTTGTTCCGTTGAGTACCACGTAATTTACAACTTTTAATTTTCACTTCTAAAGCCACTTCTGAGTAATTATATCAATTATGTCACCTCCTATTACTCAATAATAGACCACTATATATTTTTGTAAGTATAAATATGGCTGTACAGCCTCTGAAGATTATTTCATCGATAAAGAAAATTTTCTTCGCTGAATCTGTCTTTTATTTTCTTCATGACTCAATGGATATCATAAAAGTCCTGAGAAACTGCTGCCATCTCCTCTAGTTCTTATGTTAAGGAACATATGCATATATCACTTGGCTTTGTCTTGTTTGGCGTTATTTTGTTATATGCAGAAGGCAGAAAGCTATTGGACATATTCATTCTACCTACTAAAACTCATCAACATAAGCTGGTGGCTCACTCTTTCTACCACAATGAATCTTTGGTTGTTAGAATTCTAGCACTAATCGAGTCTCAGTCTTTCGAGAAGTTAAGCAACACTGATTAAGCTGGAAGAATACCTTCCAGCTATACCTAAGAGCAGTAAAGGGAACCTAGTCTCCTCTAGGCTACATGTGTGTGTGTTCTACCCGGCATCCAGTGTCTGTTGTCCTGTGTTATGTTTAAACACACCTTTCTAACGTTTCATTAGTCTGCGAGAAGGTACACAGTAATAACAATGTCAACTAATCAAAGGCAGACTCAAAATTTCATCGATTAGAAAGTTTTAAGTACATTTGGTTAGCTTCAGTTAAGGTGTCCTACTTACAAACCGAAATAAGTAGTATATCTGCTGTCTAAAAGCTTTGAATATTGTTTCAACCCTTCTATTATGAGCATACTTCCAATAAAAAATTTACAACTATATTACAATGTTACTTACAGAATCCATATTATAGGCGAAATCGCCTACATGTAAAATCATGTCAAAATTGTTAATTTGACGAGTTAATTCTGGCAAGGCCAAGGCATCCACAGCACCCATATCTCCATAAACAGCTAATCTTGGCGACCAATAAGGATGTGATGGAAGTGCCCGGAACTGTAACACTGATGACCAACCATCTGGACTACCACATTTATAATCTGAAAAGACAATAAAAGAGAGAGATAAATTTTCGGTTGCATAAGCTTTAAATGAAAAAAGAAACTATTTTCGTGACATCAAAAGACTACTTGTAATATCTCAGTAACATTTAGTGTTGAAGACGGTTTCATATTTGTATCTTTGATAACTGCCGGCTGATGAAAGAAAACGGATTTCTCATGCATTTTTGCCAAATCTGTCTACTGATCATCATTGGACAGAGCTTGAAATGGCAGTCACCTCTCTATCTCAACTTCATTGACTTTGAATAGGCCTTCGATAGTGTCCCGTCTATCGAGAGGTGATTTGACAACTAATTCGCTACTACGGGATGCCACCGACAATTATACATCTCATCCAACAGCTGTACGACAATGCTACATACCAAGTAATCCACGACGGGAAACTCACGGAATCTTTCGAAGTGAAGACGGGAGTAAGACAAGGCTGGCTGGCTGGCTGCCTACTATCTCTAATGATTTGCCTGATTGTGGGTGGTAGAATGGATAATGCGACAGACACACAGCGGGCTGGGCAACGAAGAAACAGGCATGAGATAGAATCACACAAAAAATTTGGAGAATCTGGATTTCGCCGATGTGATATATGTGTGATTTCTCACAAAATGGAAGATATGCAAGTGAAAAGGAACAAGTTGTCAGAAGAAGCATCAAAGATAGGACTTCCTTCAGGTGAAGATAGAGAAAACAGAGGTGATGAAGATTCTTGACCAACAGCAACAGCAGCAGCAACATCAACGACAGACAACAATCAGCACAAATGGGAGAAATCTGAAAGGAGCAAACTCCTTTACCTACATACCTACCTGGGAAGTATCTTTTCAACTACAGACGGACAGAACTGATGAAGATATCAAAGCAGCGAGGATCGGGAAAGCAAGATAAGCTTTCATTTCTCTGTAGTTTGTGTGAAGGAGATCAACAGCACTCAGCATGAAAAATAAGATACGGATTTCAACTCCAATGTGAAGTCACTGCTACTATGTGGATCAGATACTTGGCACCGCGTCACGAAAGGCACTTCAAACAAACTTCAGACTTTCATCAACAACTGTCTTCGCTCAGTACTTTGCCCAGGATCAGATAACCGGCCAGAAGAGATCAGCAACAGGGAGGGATCTCTGGCAATGAACGAACCAACCCAGAAGGGACTAATTGTGCAACAAATATTCAGGAAGAAATGGAGGTGGATTGATGGCCATACTCTAAGAGAACAAACCATCAAGTGAGTGACATCACACACCAGGCCATCGTTCGAATGGAATCCGAATGGGAAGCGGCGAGTTGGTCTTCAGTGCGAGGGTGACATGGAGGAGGTCATGCGAGGAGGAGATGAAAGCATGTGGGCAGACGTGAAGCCAGGTAATGAAAACTTTGGCGGAGAACCAAACGCAATGGAGACGTGCGCGGCTGAATCCTTGTGTTCCTCTAGGAACTAAAGGGAACAATAACAATCATAATCCACAAATCAATAGAAGTTAGTATTCACAGGTCCTTGGATTTTCAACACTCGTCAACAAACTTACCTTGTCAACTTATGAACCTAAGTGTGATCATTGGAAGCTTCAAGGGTTTGTCATGCCTAAGTGTTACATTATCGGGATATCTAACCGGTGTATATTCGTAAAGAAGTCTGGCTTGTAATAGTATTTCTAAATTAGATTTGGTATTTCGTGTGGTTTTAAGATTTCTGTTTTGACTGAAAGCTTTAAATCAGCGATGAGTGTTACTCCTAAATCTACTCTCGATATAAACGCCTAGATATTTATGATCTCGTCATGAGTGTTAAACAATTATTTAACTTAATGAATACTAGTCGGGAAATTGCTGATTTTATACCAGTTCTTATATGAAGCTCATCAAGTCCATTGAATTCACGATTAAAAATTTGCTCGAATTTCGGACTTTTTGAGGATTTTGATCAATTTTAGTTACGAGACGAAATCAATTAGAGAAACATTGAAAAATTAGGAGAGATGGACAGCAGTTCCCCCCTAGTTTGAAACTGCTAGACATGGAGCAACCGAAACGACTCCTCCCAAAGGGTCGTAATCGAGACCCTCAGATTTCGCGTTCAGTACATGGTGAAATGTTCGTTGAAATTAATTAGAATCTCAACAATGCAAAGCCCAAATATCATTCTGTAGCTGGTTATTGATGGTTGTTTTCAAGTTCTATTGAGAAGTCATATCAGGTTAAAGTGGAGGCTCACCAAAATTGATAAAGGTAAGAATTCATGGGCCGTTGAACTCCTCTCCAGCAGCTGAATTGTCACTGCGCTTTCCTCATAACCTCAAGAGATCCTGGGTCATAGAGGTTCCATGCTGAAGAGTCCAAAACTGGGACAAAATCATTTTCATTTTATGATAAATATTGATATTAAAGTTTTTTTAAATATCCCAATGGAGAAAAAAGGCATTATTGACTAACTGTATAAAGTATTTCCGATTAGATCTGTCAAGATAACATGATGAATATACATGGTACGTTTTTCTCGTCCACCATCGATAAACTGTTTTGCATAACCAGTATTCATCATATTCAATCGATTAGTTCCATATAATACAATTGAACTGTCTGTTGGTTCTGCTGTTACCCATGTAACACTTATTGAGGATGGTTCTTCTACAATAACAAAAAAGCAAACAAAAAAACAGTGTGAAGTAAAAAAGTTTGAAATAAGTGGGACAATTAATCATCCTACCATACATAAAGGACATCTCAGAAATCAACGCAAGACTCTTCAAACCTTTAGGAATTGACGTCGCACATACACCAACCAAAAGACTCAACAACGAAAGAAGATAAAACCAACATCATCTACACAAAAAATTGTAACAACTGCGAAAAACACTACATTGGCCAAAGTGGACGTCACTGTCGTCTTCGTATCCATGAACACAAACTAAGCAGCCGTCAAAAGACATGACATCCACTCCCTCATATCACTTGCTACATACAGTCAACCATGGACATCAATTCAACTGGGACAACCAGCGTTCAAATATTAGACAGAGGAAACACCAAGAATGCTATCCAGAGACTTTTCAAAAGCCTGGTATTCCAGTGAATTGTCAATCAATAGACATATTGATATAGACAAAATTTACTAATCGATAAGAAGGAAATCTCACACACAAAGGGCCAAACTTCAGATCAAGGAAACAATGTATACCAGTACAAGTAGACTAGAGGTTGAGAGAGCACACAAAGACAACCAGTCACGTTCAGGGTGGTCACCGGGAGAGATGACTAACAAACTAATGGAGAAATTTAAAAACTCGCTTCAAAATGATGTGTGCTCCGAAAATGCTGCTTAGTAAGGCAATGAAATCTACAAACCTTTTCCGTCATTTGGGACACCGAGCAGAGATATAAATCGAAAGATTCAGTTACATTTCAGCAGTATTCATTAGTGTGTTTGTGGTCTATTGGCTGGACAATTTAATTAGATTCATTTTCCTTCTAGAAGACATTTCTTCAGAGGTAACTTCATAACATAAAGATGAATTGTATCGAAAGAAAATCAAACCCTCACAATTAAAGTGTATAGCTGAGGAATTTAAACTGCCTCAGTCTCATCAGCCAGAGTTACAAATCTCCTCTATTATTTCTAAATTGGAATAAGAAACATATTCGATTATCTTACATTTGTTTCACAATGTATAAATATCGAATGGGGTATTCAAAATAAGTAGGGACAGTAGTCAAAATACATCAGAAAACAGTCGAAGAACCTCGCCTAGCACGTAAAGAATGGCAGTGAAACCTCTGCCTCAACTTCCTTCATCGAATAAGATTCTAGGAGATCCGGATTTCGTGCGTAGATGGTTTATGTTTAATGTCACACAAACTCGAAGACTTGCAGGCGAAAACCAGCGAACTAGTACAGGAAGCAGGTGGCGAATAAAAGACTACAGGCGGACAAAGAGAAGATGGGAGCAATGAAGATAACCAATCAACCAACCAACAGCAACAACCATCAGCACCAATCACCATCAACGGAAGAGATTTGACAGAGGTTACTTCCTTCACTTATCTGATTAGGAGGCACGGTTTCAACCGCAGACAGTTGGATGGCACGCATGAAGATGCCAAAGCCAGCCAGCCACCCAGAATCAAAAAGGCAAGAAACGTCTTCACCAACCTGAAACCAGTTTTGAAATCTTCTGCACTCTAGCTCAGCATCAAGAACAAGATTCGCATTTTCAACAGGAATGTCAAGTCTGTCAGTTTGCTCTTCCATATGGATCAGAAAATTGCAGTGCGTGTTACGAAAAGCATTTATCAACAGCCGCCTTCTCCGGCTCCATACTGAAGATCGAATGGTTGGCCAGAGAGAATTAGGAACAAGGAAGTCTGGCTGGGAATCAAAAAAAAAGAGCCGATTTTCAAGTGTTGGTTTGTAGGGATTTGATTGGTTACAGGATTTCATCATAAGCTGACATTGGTTAGAGAACCATTGGAAAACCACCAAGGAGTGCTGGACATCTGTTTCGTCCTAGTTCGTGACTTTTCAACAGTACGCACCCACCACCAAGATTCGAACCCAGGACCTTCTGGTTACAAGGCAAGCCACTGGGACTCGATCCAATGGCCAATGAATTCTACCTTCTGCCAATTCACGACATAGCGTGACCACTAGCCAATGTCTTTGACGAGTATTTGTCCTCGCACCCAACCTGCTGTACCCCACTGGTCACGACTTCCCACTAGAACCCCAGGTAACTACCTACGTTAATAGAGCAAGTCGCTAGTGAGCCGATTTCTCAACAAATATGTAGGAGAGAATGGAGATGGATTGGACATACTCTGAGGACGCCATCGAATTACATCGCGCTCAATGCAGGCCATCGCTCGAGTGGAAGGTGAAGTGGAAGCGACGAGTGAGTCGGTGGTGCGACGTTGACACTGAGGAGATCGTGTAGCATGGAGGAGAGGGAAGAATATAGGCAATCTTGGAGCTAGCCAGCTGAAGAGGACAGCAGAGAAGAGAGGAAGGTGAAGATATGTCGTGGAACCCCTATTTTTTTACTCGGAATCAAAGGGGACAGTAGTAATGTTATAATAATGAACAAGTGATGAAGAAGAAGAATAAAAGAGGTATTCAGTGTCATTGGTCGGGTACCTGAGGACAGTCTGCCTAAGTAGTTTTTCATTACAAAAAAATAAATCTAATCTATGCATCAGTGAAGTGATGTACAGTAATCGATACAAGAATAAACATTCTAATATCTAAAACTGGTGTCAAGTTACTCAATGCTTCTGCATATTTAAGAATCTTGGCATGTCACTAAAATCGTCGCCAGCAGGCTTAAAACTTTTATCAACAACTCCCCGCTAACCCTGACACTGAATATCAAATGGCCAGAAAGGATCAGTTACAAGAAACTCTGACAATAACAGAACCAGCCAAAAGTCTGTTACTTTGCAAATATAGAAAAAGAAACTGAAACGAATCGGATACACCTTGAGGAGACGATTCAGTGACATCAAATGCTAAGCTACCTGATGACGAAACGAAAGCTTGCGGGTAGCGGTAAAGGCAGGTGAAAGTGACAACAAAGGACCAAGTGCAATGGAGATATGCTGTTGAAGTCACATTTTCCAATCGAAATTACAGGAATGAATATTAATAATAACAATAACAAGAATACATTAATAAGAGGAATACATTCAAACTCCATGTATTTCTTGGCCCACTACAAGTCATCAAACACGTAATTATATCATATCATTGTATCCTATTGTACCTCTCGACAAATGAACTACTTTCTGCTTATGATTTTTACTCCTTTTTATCTAGTTCACATCATACATTTAACATTATTATTATTATCATTCTTGTGGGCGGTGGTTCAACGGTAGATTTCTCGGCAATCATGAATGGGGTTTGGAGTTCGATTCCCTGTCAACGCACTTCTAAAGCCTCGCTAAACCGGTAATAAGCCCATTAAATACAGAATGCTAGATATGAGGCTGGTTACCCTACCCTGTATATCAAAAATACCCCCGCTAGCAAAATTTCAAAGACTAAAGCTCTAGGGAGCATTGTCTCAACTACAGGAGAAACGGACGGGGATGTCAAATCGAGAGTCGGGAAGGCGAGAAACACATTCATCAACCTGGAAACAATCTGGAAATCTTCGTCAATCAGCATCAACAACAAGTCAGTTCTTCTATACGGATGGATCAGAACTTGGCGGGTCACAAAGAATATTTCCAACAGCCTGTTGCAGACCTTTATCAACAACTGTCTTCGCTGGCTATATACTGAAGATCAGATGCCTGAAAAGAATCACCAACAAGAAACTATGGAAACAAACAAAAAAAGGACCAATCGCTCAACAAATATGCAGGAGAAAGTGGAGATGGATTGGACACTCTCTGAGGAGGCCACTGAGTGACATTGCGCGTCAGGCCAATGGTCGAGTGGAACTCGATAGGGAAGCGGCGAGTGGGACGTCAGTGCAAGAGTGACATGGAGGAGATCGTGTGAAGAGGAGCTGAAACATTATGAATTAACATGGATGCAGGTGAAAAGTACAGCAGAAGACAGAAGCAAGTGGAGACGTGCAGCTGAAGCCCTATGTTCCACTAGGAACCCAAGAGAACAATAATATAATAATAATAAAGCTCTGTGCTTCAGTCTGGATATCAAAGGAATGAAAATAATATGTAATACACTACTTAAAGTAGGACAAATACTTCTGATTTGTATTACTGACTATTCTCTTTATTCTGTCCCTAATTTTTATACGTCAGTTTAACAGAAAAAGTATAAAATCAGAATTCACTCCACCAAAAATGTCTCTATCTCTCTCTCCCTTTTTCGGAAGTATTTCAACAGGATAAGCTTTGTAAACTTCCTATATTTTTATTCCCATGTTGAACATAAACAAATTTTAATATAGCAAAAATATTCATTCAGACATCTGGGAAAAAACAAAATAATTGAGCGGAGGATATCCTTTACGACAATTTCCTCTTCTGGCTCTACAATTATATGTGCATATGTTTATATACATAGAATATTCTAGAATAGTAGTCAATAACAATATCAGTGTTTTTTTAAATAATATCGATTTGTTAAGTAAGATCACTGGAATCACAGTTCATTAAAGATGCTTAAATTATAATAATAATAAAAATACAATAGCAAATAGAATATCAGCTAAAATTAAGGGAATTTCTACAAAAATTGAGGATCATTGGAAACTAGATGGCCAGTGGGAGTAAGGACAATGTTTGAACTAACTTCTTTTGAAAACATAAATTAGGCTTCTTAATGTGAATCCCAACGACCAGCCTCAGCAATATTTAGCAAACGAACTCTTAAGTCGAAGTTAAGATTTGTAGGTATGCTGTAAATGACATTGAAAGTTGCCTCGTTAGCAACACTCTTGTGTTGTGTATCCACAAGATGAGACAGAATAGCGCTACGAATAGATTTTGTTTGTCCTTTACTTAACCAACCACTATGCAGGTTGATGTTCGTTAATCCGACGAGAAACACGCCTAATTGTACTGCCTATGTAACTGACTCACTCCAGAGGACCATTTAAATTGGTAGATACATAATGGAAGAGGTGAAATTACGCAGTTTATCTTTTACTCCTGGATCAGAAGATGAAATTATCGAAAAGGATATTCTTTACCCAATTATTTTGTTTTTTATAAACAAATTTGTTTTGCGTTGATTAATTTTTATTGTATCAAAATGTTCAATCTCTAATGACATGGCAGCTTGTAGTACGCATAATTCAACCATTTCTGAACATTTTAATCCAATAAGGATCAATTAATAGGGAATATACAATCATACAATCATACTTGATATCCTAAACTGTAACCAAGAAAGCAAAATGATTTTATCATGAGCTGGTATCAGTTAGGGAACAAATGGAAAACCTGCAGGAAGTACCGGATAGCTGTCTCGTCCTAGTTTGGGACTCTTCATCAGTACGTACTCACCAAGTTCTCTAACCCATGACCTTCTGTGTCGAGCTCGCCTTATAACCTGAAGATCCTGGTTTCGAACTTTTGAGGTTGGTGTGTACTGCTGAGGAGTTCCATACTAGGCCAACGAAACAGCTGTCCAGTACTGTCTTCAGGTTTTCCAATGGTTCTCTAACTGATGTCAGCTCACAATGAAATCCTGTCACCAATCAATCAAATCCCTACAAACCAATACTTGAAAGCAAATTGAATTAACACAACAGTGTGTGATATTGGTTGATGAGGGCAGTTGAATACCGCTCATGTCCAACAAACCTTAGTGCTTAGTAGCTAATCAGACTGAAGTGTTTTAAACACTTAGAGAACCATTTCCCCGTCTACCTAGAGCGAAGTTCATCAGTGATGTATCCGATTTAATTCAGATCAGAAAGTTGAACTAGTTCAAGCAATCCTAACTTCAGCTAACTTACTTCACATTTCTGTTAGACTGAACAGATAGATGTGTAATGTGCCAGATATATATATTCCTTTACGTACCCAGTGGAACATAGATTTTCAAGCGAGAGGCTTGAAGTTTCTGCAGCATTGGTGTTGATTTTTTATGGGATGGAGTTGCTAGTTTCATGCCCAACCTTCCCTCTTTACCAGTTTTATTACTGGCTTAGCGAGGTAAAGGAGTGCGTCGGTGGCCGGGAATCGAACCCTGGACCCAATAAGGCGTGGTTGGCGAGCATTCTATCGCTGAGCCACCGACTCAGAACAAACAAAAAAAGCAAAACAATAAAAAAAGAGAATGACCTACTCACCTCCTAAAGCAATATGTATTTGTTCTGGAGTCTTTGATTCTAAAAATCCATAAACATTCCATGATTTTACACTGGAACTGTATAAAATGATTTGTAAAGCTATTAACGCATACATTGTGTAAAAATTAAATCGTAATAATCTAATTGTTTATATAATATAATATTAGTCTATGTATCTGAAATCGTTTTGTTTTGTTGGTTTTTTTTCAAATTTTCAAGGTGATTAGATGACAATATTCCATTCTATATTTCAAGGTTATCGCGTTATATTTCAAAAACAGTCTAATTTAGTCAGTATACAAGTTATGCTTAACTTTGTGATTTATCTCTAACTGAACTTTGGTTTATTAATTTTAGCAAAATGTTTGATGTTGTTGAACACTTGTTTAAATCATCACAAAAAGTAGAATTATCGGACATTAGTTTACTATGAATAAATTAGAATTACGTGTTATACAATATTCATGAGTGTTAGTATTTTAAGAATAAGATACGTTAACGAATAATACCGTTTTAAAGATTGATTGGTTTAGTGTGTTAATAGTGTTATATATCATTTAGTTACCATATATGTTTGTACTTTATAGATTATTAAGGATAGTGGACTTTAGTGCTCTCTGATTGGCTAGTACTGGAATCCAGGATGCGTATTTCGTCTTACTTGGGACTCCTCATCAGTCAGTGTTAATTTATGGATCAGAAACTTGGCGCCACGCCGAGTCACTAAAGGCACTTCGAACAAACTACAGACTTTCAACAACAGCTGTCTTCGCTCACTACTTCGCTCAAGATCAGATGACCGGCTAGAAAAGATCGGCAACAGTGAAGGATCTCTCGCAATAAGCGAACCAACTCAGCAGGGACCAATTTCGCAACAAATATTCAGGAAGAAATGGAGGTGGATCGGTGGCCATAATCTCAGAAAACAAACCATCAAGTGAGTGACATTACACACCAGGCCATTGCTCGAGTGGAACCCGAATAGGAAGTGGCGAGTTAGTTGGTCGTCAGTGCGAGGGTGATATGGAGGAAGAAGTGATGTGAAAAGGAGATGAAAGCACGTGGGTAGACATGGCAGAGAACAGAACACAGTGAAGACGTGCGTGGCTGAAGCCCTATGCTCCTCTAGGAACTAAAGGAAACAATATTAATAATTGGACTCCTCACCTGGGTGTACCTACATCTACACTGAGTGATCAATGATATTCCCGCTAGAGATGCAGATCTATCCAAATGAATGAGTCTTGAATAGGATGAAATGCGTTGATCTGAAGACATCGTTGAAGGATCTGTACTAGGAACCAACATCTTAACACATATAAAACCTTCTAATTAAATAAAATCAGTTATTTGGAAGTGCAAATGTACTTGAGTTGATATCAGTCAGAGAACCATTGAGTACTGGACAGCTGTTTCTTCGTGGTCTGGGACTCTTCATCGGTACACAACCACTGGGGTTCGAACTCAAGACCCTCTGGTTATATACACAGTGCATCCGTCAGTCAGTATCATAGGTGAGCAATTATTCTCTCACCTGACTCAGTGGAACCCACTGGTCATGACTTTTCTAACCGATGTCAACGCGTAATCCAACCTGTAGCCAGTGAAATCACTGCAATCCAACGCCTGATAGCTAACCTGATGATCACTGGCGACTGGCTTTGTACAGGAGCTCTATTGAGAAATCGTAACCAGTGAGCTTTACCAATGCAGTTAAGAGAACAATTACTTGCCTGTGATACTGGCTGGCGTTTGTGTTATCTATATCCGGAATTGGCAGAAGTTGGAATTAATGGCCCATTGGATCGAGTCCTAGTGATTGAATCGTCTACAAGCTCGCTTGACTTGTGACCTTAAGGCTCTGGGTTCAAAACCAAATGTGCGAGTATTCCTGAGGAACCCCAAACTAGGACGAAACATCTGTTCAGTACTCCGCAGTGGTTTTCCAATATTTCTCTAACTGATGTTAAATCATGGTCAAATCTGAAACCAGTCAAATCCCTGCAGAGCAACGCTTGAAAATTATCGTAGGTTTTCGACCTATGTTAATCATCTTTGCTTTTTTGCCGTTCATTTGGGATTCAATGTTGCTTTGAATGAATCACTGTGGGGTACTGAAAAGATTTCCTTCGGCACAGGAATCCATTTCTTTGAAATTCGATGCAAGGAATAAATTTTGAGATGTAGATGATTTGACCATAGTTTTTTTTAAATTGTCATAGTGATTTCCTCACAGGTACTCTGTTCTTGATAGGAGCAGTAAGCAGTACAAGTTAGCGCCCAAATCATTACTTAATATAGGTAATGCTGACATAAACTCACCCCTTAAACACCAGTACGAGCACCTGTCGAAATAATAAAAGTTATTTCAGTAATAATAGTAGTAATAATAAAAATATCAGGAGCCAATGGTAACTATAATATTATTATTATTCCCTTACGTTCCAAGTGGAACATAGGGCCTCAACCACACACCTTCACTTTGTTCTGTTTTCTGCCGTCGTCTTCCAAACTCTCTCATCTCTTCCTCAAACGATCTCCTCCATGTCATCCTCGCACCGACAACCCACTCGTTGCTTCCCATTGGGATTCCACTCAAGCATTGTCCTAGTGGGCGATGTCATTTGACAGTTTCCTGAATGTATACCCGATCCATCTCCACTTTTTCCTACATATTTTTGAGCGATCGGCTCTCACTTGCTGGTTTGTTCCCAGCCAGAGTTTCTTGTTGCTTATTCTTTCTGGCTATTTCATCTTCAGTATGGAGCCAGTCAAAGAAGTGGGCAGTTGCTGATGAAAGTCTGCAACAAGCTGTTGAAAATCCTTTTCGTGACACGCAGTGCAGGTTTATGACCAGTATGGAATAACTGACTTCACATTAGTGTTGCAAATGCGAATTTCGCTCCTTATGCTGACTGAGAGCAGAGGATTTCCAAACTGGTTTCAGGCTGATGAAGGCGTATCTTGCCTTTCCGATTCCAACCGGCTTTGACATATTCGTCCTTTCCACCTGTAGATGAAACGATGCTTCCTAGCCAGATAAGTGAATGAGGCAACCTCTGTTAAGTCTCTCCTTTTGATGGTGGACTGGTTGGTTATCTTCATTACCTCCGCCTTCTCTATGTTCACCTGGAGTCCTTTATAATTCTCTGCCTGCCTCTTCAGCCAGTTTGATGATTTTCGCTTGCAAGTGTACCAGTTTGTGTGGCACTAGACATGTATCATCTTCTGGAGTCTTCTTATCGATTGTCCAGCGTATTCCTGACTTCTCGCCCTCAACAGTCTGACGCATAATCCAGTCCACCACAATTAAAAATAATAAGAATTATGAAAATAAGGAGAAACAGCCGAACCATCATACTTTAGGCTTTATGCGAAAGATTATTTCGAATATCACTCACGAAAACGGAAAAAACAAGATAAATGAAATACTGGAAGTGCTGAGAAAGACTGACATATTGACATAGTTTGAAAAAAAGAAAGAACGAACATATTCGAAGGAGAATACCAACTCATTTTACTTTGTGGATTCTCTTCAACTGCATTCATCCTAAATAAATGAATTTTATGTTACCAAATAGTGTCTGAACATACTTTTTACAAAAATTTCAAGTTATACATAGAAGGTATAAGCATAAGCAGCATACTTTCTAAGATGATGTAAGCAGACGAATTGTTCAGCATTAAAGTAGTAACTATTTAATGAGTAATTAGACAAGCAGGTGAGGTAGACTTCAGATTTCGTTTGAAAACAAGGACGCACAAGAGACAAATTACGAGACAGAACATCAGAGTGAAATTCTACATACTATGGTGAAGTGTTCAGGAGGGTGAGGTGAATAGTAAAGTAGAATTATAAAATAGATAAAATAATTTAATTTAGTAGATTTGAGACCTTAATAGGGGGTTCAGCTCAGTGAGTGAAAATCAAAGAACAAAACAACTATGGTTACCATGATAGTGAGAGATTAGTCACATTCTCTTTCTGTATGCATAGATTGGGTCAAAGTCTTTTGATGGTGACAATGGCTTCTGCGAACCGAAGTAACTATGCTTTTCTTTGATGTATTGATTATTTTGACAGCCTGATTCATTTCCACTGTATGCTTGTGTGAGAAAACAACCACACCAAAAAGTGCTGACTACGTTCACTATGAAACTGTCATCGACCAAATGGCACAAGAGTGAAACAGACCTCCTTCTAAAGAGCATGGAGACATGTACTCATGGATGTCCTTGTCTAGATGCTTAGATATCCACAAGAGAAAACGAAGGTTTTAACGTGTACGAAAACACTACAGATAGATGTCTTACTTCTTCACTCGTGTTGCCTTAATTGTGTTCACGGAATTGAAAAGAATAAGCTTTACAATATGATGAAAAGTGCTCATTGTATCCCAGGGTTTCTCTTTTGCTGTAGACAGCTTGAAATATATAATAATAATAATAATAATCACTTTATTCCACAACAATAACAATTTACAGCATGGAATTTTCAGCGTTTCATTTTACATATTGCATTGGTTTAGCTCTTTTTATATTTATATAAATGTATAAAATTTTAAAAATATTAATAGTTAATAGGAAAAATAAAAACCCCAACAAAATACACCATTTCTAGGTCATAGTGAATAATAAATAAATAATATAACAAATCACACATGCAATAATATGCATCATTACATTTTTTAGTTTAGTTAATGATTTAGAAGTTGTAAAAGTTCTTTTCTGATATTCGTCTCTTCACACAATACTCGTGCCAAATATGGTACGGTCGAATTTTTATATTTTGTAGTACGAGCATAAATGTTTATGAAATTTCTTCTGGTCTTACCCGAAGAGATACAAGGAAACAAATGCGAATAAAGAGGATGTTCACTATCAGACAAGATAACTTTAGCTAAGTGTTTACAAGAATTCAAATGCCTATTGACAACAGTGTCGGCTAGTTGAGTCAAAGGGATAGCACTGACCCTACTTACAGCCTTCAATGTTCTTCGTAGTATTATATAGTCTTTTTTGAGTAGCCCAGGGAAGAATAATGGAGAACAATAAAGAATGATGGGCAAAACACATGAATTAATAAATTGTATGAGAAGAGATTGGGTTATACCTGAGTGCCTCAACTTCTTTATGTAATAAGTCAGACAGAAAATCTTTTTAGAAACTATAAGAATATGAAACGACCAGCAAAGGTTTGAAGAGAAACTAATGCCAAGATAAGAAACACTTGACTTACTCTCTATCATGGTACCATCAATATTACAACAATCATGAGATTGGATCAATCCATGCATGTCTTTTTCATTTCTCAAGCTGAAATCAACAGTATTACATTTAGTTGGATTTAGTTTAAGACCATTTGAGCTAGACCAATCCTTAACTTCAGCTAAGAAGCCATTCATATGGGAACAATCCAATGTGGAAACTACAGGGACAGAAACGGTCAGATCATCAGCATACTTAATGAAGTTAACGTTGGGTGAGTTCGGAAGGTCATGCAAAAAGAAAGAGAAAAGAAATGGAGAAAGTACTGCTCCTTGAGGCACACCACTTTCAGTTAGCTGAGAAGTGTTACATATTATGTAACATAAATCTGCCAGAGAAGTGGGCAGGCAGCTTTTGATAAAAGTCTACAGTAGGCTGTTAGAAATCCTTTTCGCGTCAGGCATTGTAAGTTTCTAACCTACATAGAAGAACTGACTGACTGACTTCCATTTGTGTTGAAAATTCGAATCTTGTTCTATATGTTGAGGTAGAGCACAGGAGATTTCCAAACAGGGGTTTCAGGTTGATGAAGGCGTATCTTGCCTTTCAGATTCTGGCTGGCTGGCTGGCTAGCTTTGACATCTTCTTGCATTCTACCGCCTGGGGTTGGAACTGTGCTTCCTAGTGTGATTCTGTCTACTTCCGATGTAAATTGGATATTGAGAGTTAAATTGTTTAGTTTCTCTAAGAATGAACTATGTCGATCTCGTTTTAGCACTACAAAAGTATCATCTACATAACTTGACCATATTTTAGGAGTGAGTATGCTTGAAAAGATGTTATCTTTGAATCTATTCATGAAAAGGTCAGTAACTATTGGGGAAACTGGTGAACCCTTAGCAACACCACTTGTTTGTCTACATAAATTCCCTTTAAATGTAAAATAATTACTTTGTAGACAGAATTTTAAGCTCTTAATTATTTCACTGATATCCAGTTGGTGTCTTTGTGATAGGGTTGTGTCTGACACTAGTAAACTGGAAATGATATCAAGACTTTCGGTAATACGGATACTAGTATATAATGTCTTCTTTATCAATTTCTCGGTGTTCTATTTTCCATCTGAAATCATATGAATCTTTCATAATATTTTGAGTGTCCTTTTGCAGTGGTTGAAGTACCGAACATAAATATTTGGGGAGGTTTTATATCGGTGAGTTGGTGAAATTCACTACTTGTCTTAATGAAACTGTAGGTTTATGTATCTTTGGCTAACCGTAGAATCTTGAAGGTACATAAGATTTTGGTTTTAGTTTAAACCAGAGAGAATTTACAATTTTTCGTTTCATTTCTTGAAGGAGTCTGTTTGTATTTAGTTTCACTTTGTTGAATTCGGCAGATTTCTTCTTTTCTTCAATAAGCAATAAGTACGGTCCTTCGTATAGGTAAGTGTTCAATCGCCTTCTCTTCACAATCAGTCCTGTTCATTATCACAGTGACGTTTCCCTTCTCGGCTTTAGTTGTAACGATGCTTTTGTCCTTCTTCAAATTTCTTAGGGCTTCATATTCTTTTCTATAGTTTGGTTTGTAAGGGTTAGTTATGTTTTTACGAGTTGATCACGGATTAATATCAGTTAGAGAACCATTGAAAACAAGCACTGGAGTACTGGACAGCTGTTTCATCCTAGTTTGGGAATAATCGGCAATACACGCACACACTGGAATTCGAACCCAGGATGGTATACGAGCTTCATATTCTTGTTTGGTGAGATTAGATGGTATGTTTCGTTGTGTCATTAATATATATATATTTTTTTTATCCTTCACGTTCCCCAGTGGAACATAGGGCTTCAAGCTGGTGGCTTGAAGTTTCTGTAGCAGTGTTTACTTTACAGGA
The DNA here is from genome assembly GCA_944472155.2 of Trichobilharzia szidati. NCBI lineage: Eukaryota > Metazoa > Platyhelminthes > Trematoda > Strigeidida > Schistosomatidae > Trichobilharzia > Trichobilharzia szidati. Next base: position 107,848,129 of record OX235272.1, read on the forward strand.
TGAGGTTGCTAGTTTCATGCCCAACCTTTCCTCTTCGCCATCATTATTTCTGGCTTAGCGAGGTAAAGGAGTGCGTCGGCCGGGAATCGAACCCCGGACCATGTGCATGGTCGGCGAGCGTCCCAACCGCTATGCCACCGACGCTTAATAAATATATATATATATATATATATACCGATATATACAGAAAAAGTTGCTATTATCAACTTTTTAATAACCTATACCCTGTAATATATATTTGTATTGCTTCTATTGTTGTTGTTGTTGGGTAGATTAGATGCAATATTATATCAAATGCTGAAAATTCCACTCTGTGTGTCATAAGTAATTTCTCAGTAGAGCTGATCATTAATAATACTACTATTATTAAGTTATGCAACAGCATAAATCACTCTAACACTTCATGAATAAATCTTAATTAAATCCAGCGAAAACACTTCTTGTCTGTTTTTTCTGCACTGTGACGTCATCTGTCAGTTATTCTATTGCAAATTTATAAACGTCTACATTTGCGTAAACATATACACGATGAAGTGATGCTATAGTCAGCCTAACCATTATTTTTTTACGAGTTGATCACGGACTGATATCAGTTAGAGAACCATTGAAAACCAGCACTGGAGTACTGGACAGCTGCTGCCTCATCCTAATTTAGGAATCATCGGTAGTACGCACCCACTGGGAATCGAACCCAGGACCTTTAGATTACAAGCAAGCTGGTATACTATTCAGCCACTGGGACCCGATTCAACGGCTAATGAATTCTGACTTCTACCAATTCGTGAATTAGCGCGACCCCAACCATTATCGTTGGTAGGATATCCATCCACACACGTGACATCTAAATGGACCTCACTGATCACGACTTCTCACTAGAACTCCAGGAAACTTCATCCTGTAGCAAGTCACTAGCGAGCATCAGATTAATTTTCTATAGTTTGGTTTGTAAGGGTTAGTTATGTTTTTACGAGTTGATCACTCACTGAAACAGCTGTCTAGTACTCCCTGGTTTTCAGCCGTTCTCTAACTGATATCAGTCCGTGATCAACTCGTAAAAACTTAACTAACCCATACAAACCAAACTATAGAAAATAACTATTATATTTTTAAAAGATTGATAATTGAACAGAGAATATTCTTCTTTCCGATAACCTCTTCTTCATCAGGTTCTACAGTTATATGCATCCATTATAGTGAAAGAATGACTGATATTCACAACATCATTGGGTTTTTAAAAAAGAAACGGTAACATCGAATCATTTAGATGAGACTTCAAAAATTTATTTGCAATTAGATTGCTTTAATAGATTCTAGTCCAAAATATATGTATGTATGTGGTAATATGTAAAACTGTATTACTAAATTGAACACCAATATTATTAGATGAGTGATTATGAGTGACAACGAATCTATAGTGTTAGCAGATATACTCATTTCAAAATTAGGGAAACAAATGCAATGTATGCTTGAAGAATTTATGCTATATAAACGTTATGTAGATGATACTCTCATTATTGGTAATAATAGTAAATCTATTGAAAACTGCATTACTCTATTTAATCATATTCATCCAAATATCCGAGTGACTTCCGAACTCGAATCGAATAACAAACTCGGTTTCCTGGATATTACAATCACCAGGAGAGATGGTGGAATGATTCAGCGATCTATTTTTCGTAAATACCCATGGAGTGGACAATATCTTCATTTCACCAGTTTTGTTTCTATCCAGTATAAACATTCCCTAGTGAAATGTTTGTTCTGAAGGGCCCGAAAAAATATGCACGAGTGACACATTGACGAATGAGCTTCGACATATACATTCAGTTATATTAGCTAATGGTTATCCAGAAAACTTTATCAACTTCCACAGTAAGGATGGACCACATCTAGAAAAGACAGCTTCTGTACCAAAAAAAGCTATCTTAATTAACCTTATTATTATTCAAGGATGACCAGATAATGCAGTTGACAGCACAAAGACACTTCGGTCAGCCATCAAGCGCACATTCTACGCCGCATCTCTTTCTCTCACATGTCGAACGTTTTCGATCCTTTTACTTACGATTGAAGAAAGAAATTCTGTGGACTCTACTTCAAACTGTATCTACAAGTTCACCTGCAGCTGCGGTGACACCTATATGGGTAGAACCAATAGAATGTTCCAGTGTGGTCGTCGAAAAGAACATGTCCGAAAATGGTTATTAAAACATATAGAAAATCCCAATGCAATTAATCTGAATAGAAATCCAGCCTCATCCATTGCACAGCACTTATTAATGTCAGGTCACAAAATCAATATTAATAACTGTTTCACAATTATTTCACATAACTCTAATTCAGGGTTGGTTATTGAAAGTGATGGAAGCACTCTGGATTAATCACATACAGCCTAAACTATGTGTACACAAAACAATAGACTTCAATCTTCGCCTACCATGAACTGACTACTTGAACTATTTAAATATAATTGGTCATTAGTATGTACTTTTGTTTCTAATCTAGCTGAATAATTGTCATGCACTCCATTTTATTATTGTTAACCATGTTAGTTGTAAAGCGGTTGTAAAGAAACTACGAAATGATGATATTATCTCTCGAAATTTGTCTTCTAAATGCCTTATTCGAATCTATAGTAGTGAATTCGTATGACTCATGCTCATTTTCAATTCTATTCATATTGGGTATAAACTTCAGATGGATGAATGATCATGTTAAGAACTGGGAGAGAGAAAAAAGGTTTCTTAAGGGGGGTGGGTGAAATTTATGTGCTTCGTATGTGTGTCAGTGTGTAAGTTAACAACTACGTTTAAATAAAAAGACAAAAGTTTAGTTAATACAAGTGTAATAACCAAAGGCAGGGGATTTAATGTGTACATTATGGCGTGCCATATTCAAAAGGCCGACGTTATAAGGTATTTATGAATTTGCAAACTCCATAACAGGCAGAGCAGTAATGGTGATTGCATCTGTTTCTTCTGTGCACAGAGCACTGGTTGCTTAAGGCGAATCGTGATAGCCTTCGCTGTCTGGAGTGTGCGGTACCTGGAGGATTTTGGTAATTTATTTGGTACCCGATAGATGATGAAGAAGGACTCTTCAATATTAGCTATTTGGCCAGTTTGAACATGGTGCTCTAATACAGAGCTATTAGAGAGATTCGCCCATGATAACCGGTGCTCTGTGTACAGAAGAAACAGGTCAAATCACTATTACTGTCGTGGCCTGCTGTGTAGTTCACAAATTCATAATTACCTTATGACATCGACTCTTTAGTTATGGCCCTCCATCCTGTACACATAAATTCCCCTACCGCTTGTCATTACACTTGTATTAGCTAAACTTTTGTCTTTTATTTAAACGTAGTTGTTAACCTACACGCTGACACACATACAATTCTGATAAAAAGTACACTCTGTTCAAAGTGTTTAACAAAAGTAGATTATTATTTGTAAGTCTGAGTTCAAATTTCCAAAACAGTTCATACAATTTTGTTAGTTTATTGAATTTTTATGACTGTTTCACGACTAACTTGATTGGACAACAATTTTTAAAAAATAAGAGATGTCTTTAGTTTTTTATATAATCCTATGCTATGTTAATTTTGATTAATTTCCTTGAAGAAGTTCGGTCCAGATTGCCGAGTGTAGGAAACGTTGGAATTACTCATTTCAATTTCGCTGAGATTTTACAAATATGATTTTTACTTGTATTGCTGTTGATTGTTCCCTTGACCTGAAGTTTAAATGCTTTTATGAATTTTATCTGTGTCAATGGAATACCAGACAACCAATACAAGTAGACTAGAGGGTGTGAAAACACACAAAAACAAGCAATCGAGTTCCAGTTGGTCATCAGTACAGATGACTAATAAAATCGCGGAAAAATCAAAAAACTCACTTAAAAAAACTGACGTATACTCTGAAGATTTTGCCTAGCAAGTAGGGCAATGAAAACTTCACAGGTAAACCATCCAGCTAGCTCAAAGAACACAACTACATAAAAATAAAAATGCAATGCAGTTATTTTGAAATAATGGGTAAAATTTATAGCTTATATTGGATGCTTTTTGATATTACTTTGCTCTTTGAGTTGGATGATTTAATGTTGAAACTTTCAATGTCCATCTGGATATCTTCTGGTTTAGCTTGACTTTGAAGTGAACTCCATGACTGGCATATTTCTACCTCCTTGTGACTTTCACCATGATTGATTTTTTTTGTGCAGAATTAATCCAGTTGTAATGAAAATGATTTTGTTGCTGACCTTATATATAAAACTTTCACTCATGTGACACTTTTACTGATTCTTATTGATCTGCATGTCTATTGACCACAAACCGATCTGAGTGTCTGGTGTTCTTTGTGTTTCTTTCGTCTTGGATATCTACATTCTAATCGTGAAACATACCTATTAATGCATAAGGAAAGACACAGTTTTGTTTTATTCAGCAAGGAAATATCTCTTTTCAACGACTTCATTTCCAAGCTGTACAGTCGTATTTATATTACGAAAAAAGGCATTAAGTGGCACTAGAAATTGCTCAGTAGTCAATATTGCACATTTGATAAGAATAAAAGTAAATAAATAAAAGCACTAACGGGGTAAGTTATAAAATAAATGAATTGGTATAAAAAGTTTAAAACTGTAGCTCAAGTGTCGTCTAAAATATTAAGAGTGTGATGATGATAACAGTAAACACGGCGAAGATGAAGCGAAGCGGAATGGATTCAGGTGGCAAAATAGAATAAAATAAAAGAATATTACTATGACCAAGGTAAAGTAGGGGATTTGATAATACCTTTTTGAACACATAATTTAGGTTTCTGTTCATGTATAGCTAGAGCTTCGTTTATGCATAAGTGGAGGAAACGAAAGCTTTTTGAGTGACTGGATTTGGTCCTGTACGTAACTTTAAAGCATAAACCACGTAGAACTGAATGAACTGACTCCAGAATGTGTTCACCAGTTGGAGACTTTGTCGTCCTTCGCTCAACTTTCATTAACCAAACCGGATAGTGTTCAGCTAAGCGTTCACGAAGAACACCCTTACAACGTAGAATGTAATCGACTCCACATGAGGTTGTGAATGAGCATATGCACATAGAGGTGGATATAAGTGGTAGTTTGTCCTTGACGCATTGTCGAGTAATGTTCCGGCTGGTAAATACTAAATGTAAGCCAGCTGCAAAAAATGAGCATTTAATACAACATTTTGATAAACGACTTTTAATCACTTCAGCAATGTTGTCACTTTTGAATGCCAAACTCATATACAATGTCTTCTTTAGCACTGTGATTTGACTGGGGACGGATTCTTTCTTGATGTTACGGTTGATGAAAATGTCTAGGATACACATATTATTTAAGAGAGATGTTCGAAGGCTTTCTAGCTCTATGTTGACCATATCAATTAAGCAAATTTTCCGAATTCTGGAACATAGAGAACAGATAAAAATTCTCTTCCCGTTTAGAGCTACCAATCTGTTGAAGTTACTGCATTGACCTGTAAATGTTGACTTTCCATAAATCAACCCGTTTTAACACACCATCCTCTCTTCCATCTAGCATCACATCTAAGAAGTGAAATGTGGAATTTGACTCTTCATCCAGTTAAATTGATATCCACACTTGTCCACATGGATTGATATCAACAAATGTGCGTTATGTATTCTGACCTCTAGTTTACTTTCTTAGATTCAAAGACGGTGGAGATGTTTGCTTTCGCCAATATCAGTTTACACATCGAGGCAATTTATCTTTGTAATGATATTTGTTGTGTGACCCAATAAGAATACAGTGATCTGTATTGATTTGTGGATGACATCTATTCCAATAGTCTTCACTATTCCGACATTGACTTCAGAAATACTTTTCTTTGTAGTTTCAAGGGATGTTATTCATAACAGCTTTCTTCTCTATTCCTTGATACTCTTTCTTTCGTTTAAACATTTATACTACTTATCACTAGTGAGTAGTCTAATTTTCCAGCAAGTTATTTTGCAAGTATTCACTCACCGCTGATCACTGTTTATTCAAACCCCTTCATTCTTTGTCTAGCAATCGCGCGTTATTTAATATGACCGTGACTTTCCTCATTGATGCCTTGCGACTTTGCATTTGACGGCATTCAGTCACAAATACTTCACAGTCTGAGTTTTTTTAATCCTACATATCATTATTTTACGATTAATATAATAGCGTACTTTAGAAGAATCCTGTGCTTTGGATACACCGCGTAATTCAAAAGTCGTATAGTTTAATTAGTTGACTGGAGGTATCACTTCGAATTTCCTAACAGAAATCTATAGGCCTTTTTGTTGGTTTCTCCACTTTGGTGTATACCACATGTGGAGGTTGACTGCATCAACTTGTATCAAGTGGCTAGTGTCTCTATCCACTTTCCAAGAGGGGTTCTACTACATCTGAATAATATTCCATATCATGTGAATGAAGTCGGCACTGTAGCGACCTGGAAGTCTACTCGAAGTAACGCAATCGCGTTTCAGTTTATTTTCTTGTGAGTATTTACCATTGCTATACTCATTGTGCATTGTATTACTAGTATTCTTTATTCTCTTATTTTTATGCTCGTACAAGCAAGTATGCGAACTCAACGATACCATACTTGGCCCGCATTCTACGTGACAGAAGCAGTGAATGTTAAGCGCGAAACCTATGACTTGCTTTGTTGTTAATAACATAATTTTAGGCTCTTTTATTTCTCTCTTATTTCGTATTCTATAGTGAACACCTTCTTAAACATACTTAGCTACCTAAATTATTAACATTGGGCACCACAATTAAGAATTTCATCGTCGGTGATAATAGGCAGCCTTGTATTACTCTTGTCTTCATTTCATAGGTTTCTCTGAGTTTCCCGTTGTGGATCACCTGACACGTCGCTCTTTCATATAGCTAGCCGCTGAATGAGGATGACAAAGACTTGGGGCACTACACGCCATAGTTCTGAATCATTTTCCGGATTACTTCACGATCAACGCTATCCAGTAAAATCCTTTTCGAAGTGGATGAAGTTGAGGTAGAGAGTGGTAGGACTACCATCCAATTCTTTGTTCAATGAAGATGAGTAGAGTTGAGATTTGACCAGCACATGATTTGCCTCTCTTTAATGCAGCCTATTCCGTGCTGGCTGACTTCTATATCCAGTGCATCTTTGATTCTCTCCAGGACGATGCGACTTAGAAATTTACTTGGCGTCGACAACAGCATTAATCCACGCCAGTTCTTGAACAGACCTAAGTCGCCGTTCTCTGGCAGTTTGACGAGGTAGCCCTCCTTCCAATCAGTAGGCACCTTTCGTTCTTTCCAAACCTTTTGCATTAATGGTGTGAGAACATGTACCGCGGTCTCTGGGTTCGTTTTCAGTGCTTCGGGGGAATTCCGTCTGGTCGCGTTGCCTTCCAGGACTTCAGTAGCTTGATAGCATTCAGGATTTCTCCTTTCGTTGGAGGAATGGTGTCCACTGTCAGGCAGTTTTTGCGTGCTGTAGGTGGTATTTCTGGGCGAGTTGTTGGTGATGGTCGATCCAAAGTGATGGTCCTTTAAAGTGATTAGTCCATTGTTCTATTTGCTTCTCCTCCTTCGCAATCAGGTTCCCTTGAGCATCTTTTACTGGGTTCATCATGTGGGTTGATCTCTTCCCGGATAGAGACCTGGTTATTTGATATAATGTTGAGTTACAGTTGCCAACCAGTGTGTCGTAGAATTATCTTTTGTCTTTCCTAACACATTTTTTTCACTTCTGTATTCAGAGAGATGTTTATTCATTTCAGTTCCTCCTTCTCTAAGTCGATCTTTGTATTGCTGCATCTCCTTTCTCCCTGTTTCATAGATATCCTTCAAATGAAACGATCGGGAGTTGTGATGGTCAATGTATAAAAAATGGGTAGGCATTTGTGGCAATGATATTGTTGATAGTAACATCCCAGTTACCAATTATCGGACGCAGAAAAATTCTTAATTGTGGTGGAGTGGATTATGCGTCAGAATGTGCACAGGGAGTCAGGAGACAGGAATACACTGCACTGACCAATAAGAAGGTCCTAGAAGATATGGAATTCGAGCGTGGATGATTTATGTCTAATGTCAAATAAATTCGAAGACTTACAGGCAGACAGGCAGGCAGGCGAAAAGGAACAAACTGGCCGAAGAGGCTGGCAGCGAATGCAAGACTCCGGTTGAACATAAAGAGGTCGGAGGTGATGAAGATAATCAACCAGTCAGGAACAGCAACAACAACAACGACCAGCAGACGATCACCATCAACGGGAGAAATTTAATGGAGGTTACCTCCTTCACTTATCTAGCTAGGAAGCACGGTTTCAACCACAGGCAATCGGACGGCACGGATGAAAATGTCAAAGCTGGCCAGCCAGAATCGGAATGTCAAGATACGCCTTCATCAATTTGAAACCAGTTTGGAAATCTTCTGCCTTCACTCAGTATAAGGAACAAACTTCGCATTTTCAACACCAATGTCAAGTCAGTCCATCTATACGGGTTAGAAACTTGGTCAGCGTGTCACTGGGAGGATATCCAACAGCTTGTTGCAGACTTTCAACAGCTGGCTCCATACTGAAGGTCGAATGTCCAGAAAGAATAGGCAACAAGAAATTATGGGAAAAAACCAACAGGTGAGAGCCAATCGCTCAACAAATGTGTAGGAGAAAATCGAGATGGATTGGGTAAACATTGAGGAAACTGTCAAATGACATCGCTCACTTGTACAATGCTTGAGTGGAATCCCACTGGGAAGCGATGAGTGGGTTGTCCTAATGTGACATGCAGGAGATCGTGTGTTGTGGAGGAGGAAGAGGAGATGAGAGACTGTGGGCGATTTTGGTACCAGCTGAAGAGGATGGCAGAAGAGAGGACAAAGTGGAGATTTGTTGTTGAAGCCCAACCCAAGGGAATAGTAATATGATAAAAATAATAAAATGATAATAATAAAATATAATATACTGATCAACCACGCTTATATTGATGCAACACAATTTTTCTTATTATCATGCTGCGATATGTTGTGTGGTTGTTCAAAGGCGGTTGTCAGTGGATTTAGTAGGCTGGCTTGTGTTGAGCAAAGAGTAGTTAATGACAGCCAATTTAGGGCATACAATATCCAGCAGGATTTCCAGTAATCGCATTTTAATAATAATAATTTTCTTAATTCGAGAAACAGTACTTGTGGTACTGTGTGGAATTTTCAGCACATATCTATAATATTTGCACCTAAATTTATCAAACAGTTAAAAGGAGTATTTCAAAAAAATAAATATAAAGACACCAACAGCAAAAAAACAGGAAAAACAAAATAATTTTAAAAAATGCGAAAAAATACCAAGATGTAGAAAGGAAAATTAACAGCATTTAATAATAACTCAGTATCCGGTAGTGGAATCTATGATATGATTATGCATGGTGATAGTGAAGCTATAGTCATACAAGAAGTTATGAAATGATATTTAAGAATGTTTATCGCCAAGATGATCAGTTAATTTGGTTGAAACAACACTAAACAATCATAAAATAACATTTCAGGGTTGTAGTTTTGTTTTTTATTGTCAATTCTAATGCAGTGTTTGTAGTGGTAGTGTGAGTAATCCTGCATAATACAACATTATAAGGTGGTGACAATGGCGTTCACAACCAATGATTGTCAGTTAATATTGCCGAAAAAAATAGAAAATAAGAAAAAACAACCACAAAACTAATAATTACATGATGGTTAATGACGGGAAAATTTTGTACTACTCATAGAGCTAATATAGTCGGGAACAGTAGATACACAAAAGAAGGAATACAATAAAGTACAAAAAAGGAAGCCAACGTTAATAATTTAGGTAGCTAAGTATGTTTAAGAAGGAGTTCACCATAGAATACGAAATAAGAGAGAAATAAAAGAGCCTAAAATTATGTTATTAACAACAAAGCAAGTCATAGACTTCGCGCTTAATATTGTCTCTGTCACTTAGAACACGGGCCAAATGTGGTATCGTTGAGTTCCTGTACTTGGTTGTACGAGCATAAAAATAACAGAATAAATACTAGTAATACAATGCACAATGAGTATAGCAATGGTAAATACTCACAAGAAAATAAACCCAAACACGATTGCGTTACTTCTAATAGACTTCCAGTAGACTTCCATGTCGCTACAATGCTGACTTCATTCACATGATGTGGAATTATATTCAGAAATAGTAGAACCCCTTGGAAAGTGGATAGAGACAATGGTGACTTGATGTAAGCTGATACAGTCAACCTTTACAGGTGGTATACACCAAAGTGGAGGAAACAACAAAAAGACCTGTAGATTTCTGCTAGGAAATTTGAATTGATAGCCCCAGTTGACTAATTAAACTATACGATGTTTGAATCACGGGTAGAATCCAATACACATGATTAATCTGAAGTACGCTATTATATTATACGTAAAATAATGAAATGTAATATGGAAAAACTCAGACTGTGAGGTATTTGTGACTGAATGGCGTCAAATGCACAGTTGCAATGCATCAATGAAAAAAATCACGGTCAGATTAAACAACACGCGAATTCCAGACAAATCATAAAGGGATTTAAATGAATAGTGATGAATAATAAGTTGTTTGCAGAGTAACTACATTTGAAGTCAGACTACTCTTTAGTGATAAGTAGTATAAAGTTGAATACAAAATAAATAATAAGAAAGAAAAGAGAAGAAAGGGGTTATCAAGACCATCCTCTGAAACTACAAAGAAAGTCGTTCTACCACACATGAAAAGTGTTTCTGAAATCAGTCTCGGAATAATGAAGACTATTGGAATAGATGTCACCCACAAATCAATACAGATCACTGTATTCTTATTGGGTCACACAACAAATATCATTACAAAGATGAATTGCCTCGGTGTGTAAAACTTATATTGGCGAAAGCAAACATCTCCACCGTCCTCGAATCCAAGAAAATAAACTGGAACTCAGTATACGTAACGCACACCTGTTCATATCAATCCATGTGGACAAGTATGGATGTCAGTTTAACTGGGAGAAGCGTCGAATTCCGCATTTCACTTCTTAGATGTGATGCTAGGTGGAAGAGAGGATGTAACGTTAAAGTGGTTGACTTATGGAAATTCAACATTTACAGGTCAATGCAATAACTTCAACAGATGGCTACCCATAGTCAGAAAGAGAATTTTATGTGTCCACTATATTCCAGAATTCGGAAAATTTGCTCAGTTGATGCGATCAACATAGAGCTAGAAATTCTTTGCACAACTCTCTCAAATAATGTATATTCTAGACGTTTTATTGACTGTAGCATCAAGAAAGAAACCGTCCCCAGCCATTGTTTGGCATTCGAAAGTGACAAAATTGCTGAACTCGTTAAAAATCGTTTATCCAAATGTTGCATTAAATGCTCATTTTTATGCAGCTGACTTACAGTTAGTATTTACCAGCCAAAACATGATTCGACAATGCGTCAAGGACAAACTACCGCTTATGTCCACCTCTATGTGCATATACTCATTCACATACTCGTGTGGAGCTGATTACATTGGACGTTGTAAGCATGTTCTCCGTAAACTCGTAGCTCAACACTACCCGTTTTGGTTATTGAAAGTTGAGCATAAGACGACAAAGTCTCCAACTGGTGAACACATTCTGGAGTCGGGTCATTCAGTCCTACTTGATTTATCCTTCCAAGTTACGTACAGGAGCAAATCCAATCACTCGAAAAGCTTTCGTTACCTCCACTTATACCTCCACTATATATGGACAGAAACCTAAATTATGTGATCAAAAAACGTATTATCAATTCGCTTACTTTAACTTGGTCATTGTAATATTCTTTTATTTTATTCTATTTTGCCGTCTGAATGCATTCCACTTCACTTCATCTTCGCTGTCTTTACTGTTTTCATCATCGTACTCCTAATTTGTAAGACGACACTTGGCCTACCATTTTTAAATCGTTATACCAGTTCATTCATTTAATAATCTTTAAAATTTTTGTACTTCATCCACTTCAACTCTACCCCCTTGGTACATCATTTTTATTATCTTTATTCTTATAATCATATGTGGAATATTGACTAAGCAATTTCTAGGAGCGTTTGTTGCCTTTTTCCGTAATATAAATAGGACTGTTCAGCTTGAAAATGAAGTCGTTGAAAAGAGATATTTCTTCGCTGAATAAAACAAAACTGTGTCTTTCCCTTTGCATTAATAGGTATATCTCACGATTAGAATGTAAGCACCCATGAGAAAAGAAACACAAAGAACACCAGACACTCAGATCGGTTTGTGGTCAATAGACATGTAGATCAATAAGAATCAATAAAAATGTCATATGATATAAAGGTTAAATACAAGGTCAAGGACAGGATGATTTTCATTACAATTGGATTAATTCTGCAAAAAATAACCGATCACATTGAAAGTCATGCATCAGCTAACATGACACCACGTCTGTTCAAACTGTTGGAATTCACCCATATATGTAGGACTTCTGTGGTCAGTCTTCCTTTAGACGAAACAAAACCTTTATCTAGAACCTTAGTCTTATCAAAGTCGAATTTTTGTCCCGTTTCTATCGAATGCAGTACAATCGCTGATCTGTTTTCTAGTTTCTTTAAGTCTGCAGAGGTCTTTGTAACCATCTCCACAGATTGTTTATGCTCTTTCACTCTTATATTGTCCGGAAGTTTCTCTTACTTATACGACACCAGAGTCACCACAATTGAACTGGTTCACACAATTCTGTTGGTTATCTCCTTCTATTTTATCTTTAACCTTCACCAGTGATGAGCGTAAGGTGTTAAGGACTCACTCTATCTTATTTGACGTTTCTTTGCGGTAAGGAATCATCGCTGTACTAACCTAATTCTTAGCAACAGGTTTCGATCTATCCTCATCTTCACATTTTGAATATCTTTTTATGAAGGCTTCGGGATAATTATTTCATTCAAGAGTGGATTGAACCAATTTAAGTTCCCTCCTGGTCTCTTCCTCCTCAGTAACTAGACGTTTGGCTGTATTAATCAGATTCTTGGTCACAGTTACTTTGGTGGTTAAGGGGTGTGCTGAATAATAGTCTAGGTATCTGTCCGAATTGGTTGGCTTTCTGAAAATGTTTATTTTAAGTTTATCATCTGGTTTTCTTTGACCAAACAGTCCAGGAACTCCAAATCATTTTCGTCGGATTCAACCTCTTTGGAAAACTTGATGGTTTCTGACACAATGTTTATTAAATGAAAAAAGTTCATTCAGCAAACTACATCTGGTTATGATATATGTATCATCCACGTATCTTAACCACATTTTTTAGAGGACTAAAGTATCTCCTAATTGCATTTCTTTCTAATGAGTGCATAAGCAGATTGGCTACTAGCAAAGACATTGGTGATCCCATAGCAATACCTTCTGTTTGATGGTAAAGGACCCCTCTGAATGTAAATAACGTAGAACGTAGACACAGTTCCAATGTCTTCATAATTTCGCCTGGATTTAAAGGACAACGACCAGTGAGTTCGTTGCCAGGACAAAATGAATTATAAATCATACTTAAAGAGTCATTAACGGAAACATTCGTGAATAATGAATAAACATCGAAACTTGCCATTACTTCATCATCTTCAATATGATTCAAGTTGATTTTCCTCTTAAATTCACACGAATTCTTCACTCTACGTACCACTTTCATTTCATATGGGCTTATATTTTGACAAATGTATTTAGAGTTTGTAGGTAGGCGAATAGGTAAAATCCACACCTGGACGTAATGAAACTCCTGGTTTGTGTATTTTTCGTAATCCATAAAATCTGCAGAGTAATCCAGGGCGACATACCGAGTTTCTCTTTTATTGACTGCAACATTTTGCTTGTTTCAGCCTTCAGTTTATTCAGTGTCGCCCTTGACTTTGTCATGTTGAATTTTTCATAAGGTCGGACATTAAGATGATCAATAGCCTTCTTTTCGTAATCTGCAGTGTTCATAACAACCGTGATATTGCCTTTATCTGCACTTGTGATGACAATCGATCTATCTTTTTGTAGTTGTTTAAATGGCAGCTGCTCGCTTTTGCTTATATTCGGTGCATTTGGCTTCTGATTCAGTAGTACCTCTGCAATTTTCTGTCTTATGACATTTCCCTCTTCGGCTGTCACACACTTCACAGACGGTTCAATTGCTGGAACTATTTCAAAGGCCGATAAACGCCTTTTGTTTAAATTAAAATTAAGTCTCTTTTTAAGGAGGGATAGTTCATAATCAGATGAATTCCTATCATTATTGGAGAGATTAACCACCACTTTGTTAGTATCTCAAATGTTATGATTAGATATGTTTTCAAAGCGATGGTGTTTGGGGTTACAGTTTAGTTGAAACATCACGACGAACTTTTCATTTGTCTTCTTTTTGAAGAGTGAAGATAAGACTCGTCTTTACACTTAAATATGTTGTTAATGAGAGTCTTCAATTCTGGTGTAACCAAGACAGATAAGATTACATCAATACTGAAAATTCGGATTCGAAATGATTCCATATTTTGGTTGCTCTATGAACGCTTTCTCATACAAACGTTCTAGTTTAGGAATGAGCTGTTTTTAATCGACCTATTGGATTGTAAGTCTGAGTTCAAATTTTGATCACAGCTCATACAATTTTGTTTGTTTACTGCATTTTAATGTCTATTTCATGACTCATATAATTGGACAAAATTTTTAAAAACAAGAGATGCCCTTTGTTTTACATATATATCTCTGTTATGTTAATTTCGACTAATTTCCCTGAAGAAGTTTGGACCAGATTGTCGAACGTGGTAAACATTGGAATTACTTATTTCAATTTCTGTGAGATTTTACAAATATAATTTTTACCAGTGTCTACTTCTCACTCGGCGCACAATTATTTTGGAAGTATTCAGTCAATTCTTGATAACCGTTCATATGAACCAATAAAAGTTGACTACAGAGGCGAAAAAAACATAAAACCAGCCAATAACGTTCATAATGGTCATCATGAAAGGTGACTGATAAACTCGTGGAGCAATTTAAAAGCTCACTTCAAATTCAAGGATTCACTGGAGATGTTGCCTAGCAAGCAGGGTAATGAAAGCTTCGCCAGTATAACTTCCAGCTAGCTCAAAGAACACATCTACATCAAAATCATCCATCTTAGCTCTATATCTCCTCCATTGTGTTTATTTTTATATCACCGATATCCAAGATGTCATTACTCAGATTAATCCTTATAAAAATGGCCAATTTCATGAAACATATAATAGATTGAAGAAGCCTATTCGAAATTTCAAAAGATTGATAAGTGAACAAAGAATATTCTTCTTTTTGATAACCTATTCTTCATCAGGGTCTACAGTTATATTATTATTATTGTTCCCTTGGGTTCCTAGTGGAACATAGGGCTTCAACTGCACGCCTCCACTTGCTTCTGTCTTCTGCTGTACTTTTCACATGCATCCATGTTAATCCATACTGTTTCAGTTCCTCATCACACGATCTCCTCCATGTCACACTTGGACGTCACGCTCGCCGCTTCCCTTTCGGGTTCCACTCGAGCTATGGCCTGACTCGCGATGTCACCCAGTGGCCTCCTCAGCGAGTGTCCAATCCATCTCCAGTTTCTCCTGCACATTTGTTGAGCGATTGGTTCTTGTTTTGTTTGTTCCCATAGTTTCTTGTTGGTGATTCTTTCCGGCCATCTGATCTTGAGTATAGAACGAAGACAGTTGTTGATAAAGGTCTGCAACAGGCTGTTGGAAATATTCTTTGTGACCCGCCAAGTTTCTGATCCGTATAGCAAAACTGACATGACTACAGTTATATACATCCATCCATTATAATGACATAATGAGTACTAAGTACAAAAGCCCTTCAATACCTTATTTAGCAGGCATACATTGCATGTGATGAGAAAAGTGAAAGGCAGGAAGGGCATCACCAACTTACTGAGGAACTCTAAGTAAACGGCCTTTTTTGTTTTCATTGTTGCATTGTTGTTAATATTTTCACTTAATTTAATTTAATACTCATATTCTTAGTGAACAATATTATCAGTGTAAATGCCTTATTTTAATTACTGCTCCTATTATGAGAAATTCAGATGCAATGCTGTATTACTACATGCTGAAAATTCCATATTTGTACCAAAAGTACTGTTTGGAATAAAGCCATTATTATTATTAACATATTTTAAGTTCAGCGACCAAGTAAGAGAATAGGAAAAAAAGCAGCATCAGTGAGATTACTCATATCTAGAGTAATTTCTGGGAATGACAGTTCCCCTAGTAATCAAATCGAAAATCTGGATATTCTTAGTAGATAACTTATTTACCATAATCAGAAGAAGTGATTTAGGATTCACTCACAGATTAATCAACAATGTGTTTGAATACACCAAATTCATAAAGAGAAGGGAATCAGATACTGAAATTCCCTTCTTAGATGTCACAGTCATGAGAACAAACAGATATACGAGAAATCAGCCGACACAGACTAGAAGTAACAATCCCATAGCATACGAAAGAAACTGTACAACTATTATTCAAAACGCTAAAACATACTGCATTACTGAAGAGGATAGAAGAGAAATGCTTGTCATTTATGCTGACTAAACTAGCCAACGGGAAAAGAAGGAAAGGCCAATACTATCTACAAACTAAGTTGCATGGACCGTGATAAGCGCTTTATTTGTCAAGTCACATATATATATATATATATTTACCCTAAATAACATCTGAGGTCCTAAGTAGGATTCTCAACAAAGCAGGAGTTAGGGTGACATTCAGACCTACAAACTCACTCAGGTAGGGACAAGCGCTGTAGGTTAAAGGACACTGTTAGTTGAACCAATTACACAAAATACTATAATGTACAAAATACCTTGCAATGACTGTGGGTTGGGTCAATTACACAGGTCAACCTAGTAGGTCGGGGTTAGTCAGATTATCAGAACATAAGAATTTAGCTGAGGTAAGAATGATTGACCCCGAGAAGATAAGTAATTTAGAGAAAAACTCAGCAATCGTACTGCATGCATTAACACACAACACACAACAGGGTGGGGTAGGTTTAAAATTCTAAAAAGTAATATAGGTAGGTGGAGAGAGAGGTTGATTACTGAATCCTTGTTCATCGAACAATTTACACTTAACACATGCAATAGGAATGACTCTTCATTCATACCGGAAATATGGAAAATACTACTACCAATCATCAAGTCAAGCGATGAGAAATAATGGAATTATTTAAACGAAGTCGGAAAGTTGTGTGAGTAGTGGCCTGGTATGAATATGAGCAGTAGTAAATTGTGCTCGAAACGTGGTCATCAGTAAATATTACTGTACACTACTGTGTGAGACTTTATCAAAATAAATTTTACCTATAATGGAATTATACTCTACCACTGTAGTGCACAAGTTCTCTTCCTGTATCAATTTTACTAAATACCATGCAATTAATGACTGTTAGTGAGGTCAGTTACGTAGGTCGTTAAAGTAGTAGATTGGGGTCAACTAGATGACTGGAACATACAAATCTAACTAGACCTAAAATAACTCACCCTGCTAATTAGAATAACCTAGAAAAAAAGCTCAGCCATTGCACTGCATTGCATTCACTTGCATGTAATCACACAATAGGTTATGTGGGACAGGGTGAGAGTATTAAAAAGTAATATAGTTAGGTGGAGAGACAGAGAAGTTAATCGCTGAATCTTTGTTTATCGAATGAACACTGCACAAATGCAGTCAATCGGAATGGCGCGAGACGCTTATACTGGAGATATGGAAAATGGCAACAAACAAGAAAGGGAAGTAGGAAAGAGAGAAAGAAAGAGCGAAAACATATATATAAGATAATTTGTGAAACCGTGTGACTAAACTGACATGATTATGAGTAATGATTTATGCTCAACACCTTGTCATTCAGTTGTTGATACTACATCTGCATCACTGTGTGATATTTAAAATAAACTTATCTAATATGCAAACTTAGTTTCTGTAAACGTACAATATACATACATGAATTAGTTTTATAAGCAAGTGGTTGGAGTTAATATTAGGGGCGCTACAGGATCATCAGCAAACAGTGCAAATTCATACATCGCTGTGTATCCATTAAACTGCAGTCGAATAGGAAAAAACATTTTATATGCATTTATTTTGTTAAAACTCTTTTGTCCAATGCATTGTTGTTGTTGATGTACCTTCTGAAACTAGCTAATCAGTTTCCGTTAAAAATTCACCTTAATATGAGTAAATCTACATGAATATAATGAAAACCTTCTGTATATTTAACCTAAGATGATGATGGAGGTGCATTGGCTAGACTCTGAGAAAAAATAAACCATCAAACAAGAGTGACAACATCACAGGCCAGGCCACTGCTTGAGGGGAACCCGAATAGGAAGCGGTGAGTTGGTCGGTCGTCAGTGCGAGGGTGGCATGGAGGAGGAGATGAAAGCATGTGGGCAGACGTGCAGTCTGGTGAAAATGGCAGCGAACCGAACACACTGGAAACTTGCGCTGCTGAAGCCCTATGTTCCTCTATGAACTAAAGGAGACAATAATAATAATATGATAAATATTAATAAAATCCAGCGACCACTTCATTTCTGGATTGTCTACACTTTGACTTCATCTGTCAGTAATTCCACAACAAATTTATAAACGTCTACATTTGCGTAAACATATACACGATGAAATGATTCTAATTGCTATATTTTCGAAAGATTGATTATTGAACAAAGAATACTATTCTTTTCGATAACCTCTTCTTCATCAGGTTCTACAGTTATATGCGTCCGTCCATTATAATGACAGAATCACTGTTATTCACAACATTAGTGGGCTTTTAAAAAAAGATAGTAACATCGAATCATTTAGATCGGACTTCAAAAAGTTATTTGCAATCAGATTGCTTGAATAGATTCTAGCCCAAAATATATGTGTGCATGTGGTAATATGTATAACTGTAATACTAAATTGAACACCAACATTACAGAGTGAATGATTATGAGTGACAACGGAACTGTTGCTGTCACAGTAAGGATAGACCACATCTAGAAAAGACAGCTTCTGTACCAAAGGAAACTGTCTTCATTAACCTACCTACCATTCAAGGGCGACCAGATTATGCAGTTGACAGCTCAAAGACACTTCGATTAGTCATCAAACTCACATTCTACGTCGCATCTCTTTCTCTCACTTGACGAACATTTTCGATCCCTGTAAGTAGGATTAAAAGGTGAAATTCTGTTGTCTCTACTCCCCGCAAACTGTATCTACAAGTTCCCCTGCAGTCGCGGTGACACCTATATAGGTAGAACCAACAGAATGTTTAAATGTCGTCGGAAGGAACATGTTCCAAAATGGCTACTAAATCATATGGAAAATCCCAATGCAATTAATCTAAATAGAAATCCATCGTCATCATCCATTGCAAAGCACTTATTAATGTCAGGTCACAAAATCGATATCAATGACTATTTCACAATTATTTCATCACATAACTCTAATTCAAGGTTATTGAAGATGATAAAAGCACTTTGGATTGACCACATTCAGCCTAAACTATGTGTACAAAAAACAATAAACTTCAACCTTCGCCTATCATTGACTACTTGACCTATCTAAATATGACTGGTCATTAGTATGTAATTTTGTGTTTTTTATATAACTGAGTAATTGTCTTGAACTTTATTTTATTATTGTTAACCATGTTAGTTGTAAAGCGGTTGTAAAGAAACTACGAAATGATGATATTATCTCTCGAAATTTGTCTTCTAAATGCCTTATTCGAATCTATAGTAGTGAATTCGTATGAGTCATGCTCATATAAAATTCTATTCATATTGGGTATAAACTTCAGATGGATGCGTGATCATGTTAAGAACTGGGAGAGAGAAAAAAGGTTTTATTTGGGTGAGGGGGTGAAATTTATGTGTGTTGTATGTGTGTCAGTGTGTAAGTTGACAACTACGTTTAAATAAAAACACAAAAGGTAAGTTAATCCAAGTATAATAACGCGAGGCAGGGGATTTAATGTGTACACTATGGCGTGCTATATTCAAAATGCCGACGTAATAAGGTATTTATGAATTTGTAAGCGCCACAGCGGGCCAGTGCAGTAACAGTGATTGCATCTGTTTCTTCTGTGCACAGAGCACTGGTTGTTTGAGGCGAATCGTGATAGCCTCTGCTGTCTGGAGTATGCGGTACCTGGATGATTTTGGCAATTTATTTGGTATCCGATAGGTGATGGAGAAGGACTCTTCAATATTAGCGTTGTGGCTAGTATGAACCAGGTGTTCTTATAAGGAGTTATTTGAGCGATTCGCCCGTGATAACCGGTGCTTTGTGTGCAGAAGAAACAGGTCAAACTACTATTACTGCCATGGCCTACCGTGTGGTTTAAAAATTCATAAATACCTTATCACATCGACTCTTTAGTTATGGCCCTCCATCCGCACATATAAATTCCCCTATCCCTTGTCATTACACTTGAATTGCTTAACCTTCTGTTTTCTTATTTAAACGTAGCTATTAACTTACACATTGACACACATACGAAGCACATAAATTTCAACCGTCCAAATAAACCTTTTTCTGTACTCCCCACCTTGACATGATCCTTCATCCATCTGAAGTTTATAATCAATATGAACATGACTCATGAGAATGTATTATTATAGATTCAGTTTGAAGTAGAGTCCACAGAATTTCACCTTTTAATCCTACTTACAGGGATCGAAAATGTTCGTCAAGTGAGAGAAAGAGATGCGACGTAGAATGTGAGTTTGATGACTAATCGAAGTGTCTTTGAGCTGTCAACTGCATAATCTGGTCGCCCTTGAATGGTAGGTAGGTTAATGAAGACAGTTTCCTTTGGTACAGAAGCTGTCTTTTCTAGATGTGGTCTATCCTTACTGTGACAGCAACAGTTCCGTTGTCACTCATAATCATTCACTCTGTAATGTTGGTGTTCAATTTAGTATTACAGTTATACATATTACCACATGCACACATATATTTTGGGCTAGAATCTATTCAAGCAATCTGATTGCAAATAACTTTTTGAAGTCCGATCTAAATGATTCGATGTTACTATCTTTTTTTAAAAGCCCACTAATGTTGTGAATAACAGTGATTCTGTCATTATAATGGACGGACGCATATAACTGTAGAACCTGATGAAGAAGAGGTTATCGAAAAGAATAGTATTCTTTGTTCAATAATCAATCTTTCGAAAATATAGCAATTAGAATCATTTCATCGTGTATATGTTTACGCAAATGTAGACGTTTATAAATTTGTTGTGGAATTACTGACAGATGAAGTCAAAGTGTAGACAATCCAGAAATGAAGTGGTCGCTGGATTTTATTAATATTTATCATATTATTATTATTGTCTCCTTTAGTTCATAGAGGAACATAGGGCTTCAGCAGCGCAAGTTTCCAGTGTGTTCGGTTCGCTGCCATTTTCACCAGACTGCACGTCTGCCCACATGCTTTCATCTCCTCCTCCATGCCACCCTCGCACTGACGACCGACCAACTCACCGCTTCCTATTCGGGTTCCCCTCAAGCAGTGGCCTGGCCTGTGATGTTGTCACTCTTGTTTGATGGTTTATTTTTTCTCAGAGTCTAGCCAATGCACCTCCATCATCATCTTAGGTTAAATATACAGAAGGTTTTCATTATATTCATGTAGATTTACTCATATTAAGGTGAATTTTTAACGGAAACTGATTAGCTAGTTTCAGAAGGTACATCAACAACAACAATGCATTGGACAAAAGAGTTTTAACAAAATAAATGCATATAAAATGTTTTTTCCTATTCGACTGCAGTTTAATGGATACACAGCGATGTATGAATTTGCACTGTTTGCTGATGATCCTGTAGCGCCCCTAATATTAACTCCAACCACTTGCTTATAAAACTAATTCATGTATGTATATTGTACGTTTACAGAAACTAAGTTTGCATATTAGATAAGTTTATTTTAAATATCACACAGTGATGCAGATGTAGTATCAACAACTGAATGACAAGGTGTTGAGCATAAATCATTACTCATAATCATGTCAGTTTAGTCACACGGTTTCACAAATTATCTTATATATATGTTTTCGCTCTTTCTTTCTCTCTTTCCTACTTCCCTTTCTTGTTTGTTGCCATTTTCCATATCTCCAGTATAAGCGTCTCGCGCCATTCCGATTGACTGCATTTGTGCAGTGTTCATTCGATAAACAAAGATTCAGCGATTAACTTCTCTGTCTCTCCACCTAACTATATTACTTTTTAATACTCTCACCCTGTCCCACATAACCTATTGTGTGATTACATGCAAGTGAATGCAATGCAGTGCAATGGCTGAGCTTTTTTTCTAGGTTATTCTAATTAGCAGGGTGAGTTATTTTAGGTCTAGTTAGATTTGTATGTTCCAGTCATCTAGTTGACCCCAATCTACTACTTTAACGACCTACGTAACTGACCTCACTAACAGTCATTAATTGCATGGTATTTAGTAAAATTGATACAGGAAGAGAACTTGTGCACTACAGTGGTAGAGTATAATTCCATTATAGGTAAAATTTATTTTGATAAAGTCTCACACAGTAGTGTACAGTAATATTTACTGATGACCACGTTTCGAGCACAATTTACTACTGCTCATATTCATACCAGGCCACTACTCACACAACTTTCCGACTTCGTTTAAATAATTCCATTATTTCTCATCGCTTGACTTGATGATTGGTAGTAGTATTTTCCATATTTCCGGTATGAATGAAGAGTCATTCCTATTGCATGTGTTAAGTGTAAATTGTTCGATGAACAAGGATTCAGTAATCAACCTCTCTCTCCACCTACCTATATTACTTTTTAGAATTTTAACCGTCTCCCACCATAGTGTTGTTTTTGCACTGCATGCGTGCAGTGCAGTACGTGCTGAGCTTTTTTCAAAATTACTCATCTGCCTTCTCGGGGTCAGCCATTCTTACCTCATCTAAATTCTTATGTTCCGACAATCTGACTACCCCTGATTTACTAGTTTGACCTATGTAGTTGACTTAACTCACAGTCATTGCAGGGTATTTTGTAAATTATATTATTTTGTCTAATTGTGTCGGCATACAGAGTCCTTTTACCTACAGAGCTTTTCCTGCCTGAGTGAGTTTGCAGGTTTGAATGCCACCTTAATTCCTGCTTTATTGAGAATCCTACGTAGGGAGGGTCTCACATGTCCCCTCCTTATATGGTATAACAGCAGATGCCTCATATTCTCTCTTATTTGTGTTACCATTATTGGTTTCACAATTATTTTTATTTTGACCTTTTCTGATCTTCTTAATGTATTTTATAGGCTAGTTGGTCATTTAACACCAACGCTTCTCCTTATATCTGCATCATTTCATCATTTAGGTTTTCTGTTGTGCTACTTAGTGTTATTGATCGGTTTGTTACACTGACATTTAACTAAGCCCGCCTTCACTCACAGACAGATAACGGATGTGATAAATTAAAGTCTAAATATCTATTAACAGAATGCGATAACCTCGCCTAGATTACTAGGTCACTAGTATTCTAGCCGGTCCCAAGCCCGGATAAAGAGGGAGGGTTGGGGCGTGGTGCTAGCAACTCCACCCCCAAAACTTAACCAAATTGCTACTAAAACTTCAACGCACAAATATATTCAAAATTCTAAAATTACAAATAGTGACCTTATTTTTCACTGGAATCGGGGAAGTGAAATGACGCGGGCTGGTGAAAGCCTTCGGGAAGCCAGTCAGCCGATGTGCCTTCTTTCGATGAAAGCGAAAATAAGGATGGGGACGTGGAATATTCGTACAATGTACGAAGCTGGGAAGGCTGCTCAGGTAGCCGCAGAAATGAGGAGATATAAAATAGAAGTGTTGGGAATCTGCGAGAGCAGATGGAACGGATGTGGAAGGAGCCAACTATCAACTGGAGAGACAATAATCTACTCCGGTCACCCTGAGGACGATCACGAGCACACCGAGGGAGTAGCCATCATGATGTCACCAACAGCGGCTAAAGCTCTCATGCAGTGGGAACCAATCTCCTCCAGGATAATGACAGCCAGGTTCAACTCAAAAGGAAAAAAGGTTACAATCATTCAGTGCTACGCGCCTACAAACGCCTCAGAACATGAGAAGAAGGAGGATTTCTACAGTCAACTACAAACAGTAATGGACAACGTCCCAAAGAGCGATATCAAAATCCTGATGGGCGACATGAATGCGAAACTGGGAGGAGACAATACAGGAAGAGAACTCACCATGGGTCGTGAGGCCCTCGGTGAAATGAACGAAAATGGCGAACTCTTCTCAGACTTCTGCGCCTTCAATGATTTGGTGATTGGTGGCAGTGTGTTCAAACACAGGGATATACACAAGGCAACATGGATTTCACCAGATGGACACACCAAAAACCAGATAGACTTCATTTCAATCTCAAGGAAGTGGAGACGGAGCCTACTGGATACAAGATCGAGGAGAGGAGCAGATGTGGGTTCAGACCACTATCTAGTACAAGGGACTTTCAAGGTGAAGCTGAAAGCCTCGAGGATAGCTGGGGATAGGCCACAATGCAAGTTCAACACTCACAAACTGAAGGACACAATCACACAGGACATTTTCACTGCAACTGTCAGAGCAAATCAGGAAACACTACGTGGCACCACTGAGGAATCATCCGTGGAAGACCATTGGAACTCTCTGAAGGTAATTTTCAACGAAACGTGCTCAACGGTTTTAAGAAGAAAGAAGAAACAAGACAAGGAATGGCTCTCAACAGACACTTGGAAACTAATAGAGGAGAGGAGAAAGGTGAAAGAAAAAATGATTCAATGCAAAGATGGACAAGAGAAAGAGACGCTGAACTCAACTTACACAGCACTGGACAAAGAAGTGAAGAAGAGTGCCAGGAAGGACAAAAGACAATTCTACGACAACCTGGCTACTGAAGCTGAGAAGGCAGCAGGCAAAAGGGATCTGAGGACACTATATCAGATAACCAAGTATCTATCCGGGAAGAGATCAACACAAGTGAAACCTATAAAGGACAGCCAAGGGAACCCAATTACCAAAGAAGAAAGACAGATTAAACAATGGGCGGACCACTTCAAAGGACTCTTGAACCGACCACCACCTACAACCCGTCCAGAAATACCAACAACAGCACGTACACAACTGCAAGTTGACACCAATCCTCCAACGAAAGCTGAAGTCTTGAATGCAATCAAGCTTCTGAAAGCTGGGAAAGCAGCTGGACCAGATGGAATACCCCCGGAAGCACTGAAAGCGGACCCAGAAACGACGGCAGATATGCTGACTCCATTATTGCAAAAGATCTGGAAAGAGGGGAAGGTGCCTACTGACTGGAGGAAAGGTTACCTGGTGAAACTACCAAAGAAGGGCGACCTGGGACTCTGCAAGAACTGGCGAGGAATCATGCTTCTGTCGACGCCAAGTAAAATCCTGAGTCGCATCATCCTGGAGAGAATCAAGGACGCGCTGGATACAGAACTCCGACCAGAACAAGCTGGATTCAGGAAAGGCAAATCATGTTCTGACCAAATTGCAACTCTACGCATTATCATCGAACAAAGCATGGAATGGCAATCAAATCTCTACCTCAACTTCACAGACTTTGAGAAGGCCTTCGACAGCGTTGACCGCGAAGTAATTTGGAAACTACTCGAGTACTACGGCGTACCCCAAATATTCATCAACCTTATTCAATAACTGTACGACAACGGCACATGTCAAGTCATTCACAACGGAAAACTCAGCGAAACGTTTGGAGTAAACACAGGAGTCAGACAAGGGTGCTTATTATCACCAATGATATTCCTAATTGTGGTGGACTGGATTATGCGTCAGACAGTGGGAAACGAGAAGACAGGGATATCCTGGACCGACGTGAAGAACCTAGAAGACCTGGATTTTGCGGGTGATTTATGTTTGATGTCACACAAAATCGAAGACTTACAAGCAAAAACCGACAAACTGGTCGAAGAAGCAGCAAAGACAGGACTGCAGGTGAACATAGATAAGACGGAAGTCATGAAAATAACCAACCAACAACAGCAGCAACATCCAGCGCCAATCACCATCAACGGGAGGGATTTGAAAGAGGTTACTTCATTCACTTATCTGGGGAGCATTGTCTCAACCACAGGAGGAACGGACGAGGATGTCAAATCGAGAATCGGGAAGGCGAGAAACACATTCATCAACCTGAAACCAATCTGGAAATCTTCGTCACTTACCATCAACAACAAAATTCGGATTTTCAATACAAACGTCAAGTCAATTTTACTTTACGGATCAGAAACTTGGCGAGTCACCAAGAATGTTTTCAACAGGTTGCAGACCTTTATCAACAACTGTCTTCGCTCCATACTGAAGATTAGATGGCCAGAAAGAATCACAAACAAGAAGCTATGGGAACAAACGAAACAGGAACCAATCGCTCAACAAATATGCAGGAGGAAGTGGAGATGGATTGGACACTCGCTGAGGAGGCCGTTGAGTGACATCGCGCGTCAAGCCCTCGAGTGGAACCCGAAAGGGAAGCGGCGAGTGGGACGTCCAAGGGTGACATGGAGGAGATCGTGTGAGGAGGAGATGAAACAGTATGGAATAACATGGACGCAAGTGAAAAGCACAGCACAAGACAGAAGCAAGTGGAGACGTGCAGTTGAAGCCCTATGTTCCACTAGGAACCCAAGGGAACAATAATAATAATAACATAATGCGATGGCTTTTCACAAACTCTAGTGTGCGGCTTACCTTCTACTGTTTGTGTTATTTTGCAATCTAACATAGCTTGTTCTCCTTGTTCATTTTCCGATTCAAATTTAAATTTTATTCCCTCTACTAGTGAGTTTATATGTGTCAAGAAGCTAGAGATATATGCTTTTTTTAACACTGTGTGTGTAAGTATCATCCACATATCTCCACCATATTTTTGGAGTAGGACTAAATGTATTAAGAGCAGTATTTTCCCAGCTGTGCATAAAGATATCTGTTACGATAGGGGATATTGGTGATCCATCCCATTGCTACACCTTCAGTTTGTCTATATATTTTGCCTTGGAATTTAAAGATAGTAGATGTGAGGCATAACTGAATTCCTAAAATAATTTCCTCAATGGGCAGCTTCGTCCTATGAGTGAGTTCAGGATCTGTAGTTAGTTCCTTTTTAACTGCTTTTAAGGCCATATGGATTGGTATATTAGTATAAAGACTAGTTATATCAAAACTACCAATCAAGTCAAGCGATGAAAAATAATGGAATTACATAAACGATGTTATGATTATGAACAGTAGTGAATTGTGCTCGAAACGTGGTCATCAGTAAATATTACTGTATAACACTGTGTGAGACTTTATCAAAATAAATTTTACCCATAATGGTGTTTGGTAAATTATGTTATTCTTCTTAATTGGATCTATTGGGTCCTTAAGCCGATAAAGTTTATCTCTGAGAGAGGTGGTTGGTTGATTGGTTGGTTTAAATGCCACCCTAATTCCAGCCTCATTAAAAATCCTACGTAAGGCCTCTGACGTGCATTCTCTAAACAGCAGTACTATCAAGGCTTCAAATTCTACATTACTTTTTATTATTTTCATTACTTTTATTGCTAGTCTTATTTTTTCTATGGTTCTTCATATATTTCTGAGTAAATTCTGGTGGACATTTAGTTAATTAACTTGTTATGTGGTGAGAGCTGTCTACTAGCCAAATTGGTAGACAGTAATTTACGTCAATATTTACGTTCCCAAGATTTGTCGTGAGAAAATATGAACAAAGACTGATTCAAAACCGACCACAGCAGAATTTGCGTAGGCGGATGCAGTTAACATATAGAGTATGTGACATTCAAGAAACAGTCACAATAGATGAAAGATTAACTTTACATGAGAAACAACCAATCAGAAGACTGTGTTTGTTTGCTTAAATATCCATAGTAATGTACATGAAAATATATAAATATGCGTTGATTTCCTTAATAAATGATCTGTTTCCTGGCCCTTGTCTTCTGTTATTACAGTTATACTTCCTTTATTTGTTGGATTTAATTATTTAAATTTTCTCGCTTACTAGTAAGGCTCGTTGTCCGATTATATAGACATTTAACTAGACCTGTTTTTACTGATTCTGGATGCAATAAATTAAAATCTAAGTACTTATTAGAGCTTGTTGGTTCCCTATAAATGCTAGTATCTAACCATCCATCCACCCATCTTGTTTTCGTTTTATTCTACAGTCTAGTATGTTCAGCTCACCTTGTTCTCTTTCTTAACTCAGAAGTGAGTTAGAAAAGACAAAATGTGAAACTGTGTTACTAAAATTTATATGGACAGGAGTGACAATCATTTATGCTCGAAACCTTGTCCTCCGATTGTTAATAACGTGTCATCACTGTATGATATTTAAAATGAACTTATCTAATATGGAATTACATTCTACCACCACAGTGCCCGAGTTCTACACTTATATTAATGATTTTACAACGACTTGTCGTATACTGGCTATTGTAATATTGAACATTAGTTTCGTTTACTATGTATGTATTTATATATTGTTGGGTTATACACTTAATCGTTCGCCTCGTGCTTTCCGAAATTTGATTTTGCTAACAATACATCTTTTTTTCCAGTTTTCACTGGTGCTTCCTAATACAGCATTGTTCGTCTTTGACCGTGTACACCGTTAGCATACCGTAAAACGTGAAAACGTGGAGGTATATTGGTATTATAATCGGAATCATATTTAGTACCTTATAATCTCATCAGTTACGTGCAGATAGCAGCAGCTTGGACAAACATTTGGAAAAATTCCCATTTCAGGTAATCAGAACACTTGAGTCAGCGAAGAGATCTCTCTTTTCGTAACTTTATTTCGGGGCTCTACAGTTATTTAGGGTATGCATATATATATATATGCAACTTGGCAAATATAGTGCTTATCACGATTCACGCGCATTAGTTTGTAAATAGTATTGGCCTTGCCTTCTTTTCCTGTTAGCTTGTTCAGTCGGCATAAACGACAAGCATTTCGCCTCTATCCTCTTCAGTACTGCAGTGTGTTTTAGCATTTTAAACAATATTTGTACAGTTTCCTTCATGTGCTATAGGATTATTATTTCTAGTCTGTGTGGGTTGATTTCTTGTATATCTGTTTTGTTCTCATGAATACGACATCTGAGAAGGGAATTTCGGCATCTGATTCCCTCCTCTTTGTGAATTCGATTCATTCAAACACACTGTTGATTAATTTGTGAGTAAATCCTAAATCATTTCTTCTGATTATAGTAAATAAGTTGTCTACTAAGCACGTCCAGATTTTCTATTTGATTACTAGGGGAAATGTCATTCCTAGAAATTACTCCAGATATGAGTAATCTCATCGATGTTACTTTTTTTCCTGTTTGCTTACTTGATCGCTGAACTTAAAATATGTTAATAATAATAATAGCTTTATTTGAAACAGTACTTTTGTTACAAAATGGAATTTTCAGCATGTAGTACATTATCGGATCTAACTTTCTCATTACAGGGGTAACAGTTAAATTAGGTGAGAATATTAACAACAATGTGATAGTGAAAAAATGGTGCCACTTACTTAGAGTTGAACTGTAAGTTTGTAATTCCCTGCCTTAAACTTTTCAGATTTCATAAAATGTGTATTTACTAAATAAGGTATTGTAGAGCTTTTGTACTTATTCATCCGAAGATACAGCCTTCCATAGTTGCTCCTATTTCCCCTACCTGATGAGATGTAAGTGAAGAGAGTTGTGCATTGAGAGAGAGGATATTGACAAGTCTGACAAGATAATATTTGCTAATTTCTTACAAGAGTCCATGTATCTGTCTAAAATAGTATCGACGAGTTGGTTTAGCGATACCTCACTATCCATATTGACAGCTTTTAGTGCCCTTCGCAGTGCAGCAAAGTCTTTCTTAAGTACCCCAGTGAAGATTTATCTGGTGGCGGGGGGGGTGGGGTAGGAGTAGTAAAGAAGCATAGGCAGAATACAAGAATTAACAAACTGTAACAGTAGAGACGGAATGACACCAGGTAGTCTCAACTTCCTATCTTACGCAGAATGTCAAAAGAAAGATATTTCTTGAGACTAACATGATGTGGGAAGACCAGGAAAGGTGATCATAAGAAATACACAGTTCAAGGTATTTAACAATCGATTTAGTTTCAAACTCTTTGCCATCGATGTTAGTGGAACCGTGTGAAATAACCAGTTCGTATAAGTTGTGTATTTTATATGACGTATACTTACGAGCACCATCCAAGTGAATGTTTGTTGTTTCTTTGCTCACCACTTTGTTATTTTTTGCATCCTATTGCTATCCTTTAACATTGTACATCCTCCTATTGTATTTATTACATAATAGTCTTGTTTCTTAGCCTACAGTTCATAGTCTTATTTCACCCCGAATTATATCATATATATATATCACATTTCAACTGCCCTCTGCAGCGTCTGTGGGATCTTAATCACACCTTGTCAGTAGTCTGTTGATTTACTTTGTTTTTTTCTGAATCAAATTTCCAGTATAATTTGTCATCTTAATAACCATTTATAACTTTGTCTGTGATGCTTGTAATTAGCTCAGGAACAAAATCATTTTCGTTCACATTTATTATGTTGTGTGGAATTGAAAAATACTTCTTTTATTGATTATACTACTGAATTATGTCAAATTATTGGCATTTGACAATGACATCTTAAATTGATTAGAAATGCCCATCAAAATTGTTTTTCAAAAGAATGTTTACTGAACAAAGAATATATGCCTTTCAATAACCTGCTCCTCATCGGGTTCTACAGTCACATATAAATACATAATAGTGAATGAATGAATTAGTGTTATTAACAATATTAATGTTGTTTAAATAACATCGAATCAATCAATAAAAGTAATATCAATGGATTACAGTTCAGTAGCATCAACATAACACCGCACACTGAATATCAGACAGACAAATTAAGAAAGATAGTAGTAATACAGAATTCATGAATTTATAGTCTCCACTGAAGGCCGGCCAGGGTAGTAGTAGTAGTAGTAGCTAGCTCGACTTGCTTCTTTTGCACACACACAGAGCATCGGTTGTTTCAGGTGAATCGCGATAGTCTCTGATGTTTGGAGTATGCAGTACTCGGATGTTTTTGCTCATTTTTTCTGTACCCGGAAGATGATAGAGAAGGATTTTCCAACATAAGGTATCATATACAATACCTTGGTTGAAAATAGCTGTCTAGACAAATTTATCAAGAAACCCATGACAAAGAAAGCGGAAAAGGACTATTCTCCATCTGTAAATAAGAAACCTTTATATATACGACTGCAATTCAAGGGTGACGCATCTTGTGATATAAATGCTAACAAGTTAAGAAAATCTATTCGCAGAACTTCTAATGCTGGTAGACTAAAAATCATGTTTCCTACACGATCGATGGTGATTCCTCGACTGAAAGACAACGTATCCAGACTAGCCGCTTCCAACTGTGTCTACAAGTTCATTTGTGGCGGAGCAAGTTACATTGACCGCAACTCTAGGAACTTGGTTTTCTTGCTCGATCGGGAAAATCTACCAGTGTGGCCTTATAAAATCGTAGTGAAAACCATCAAAAGTTCGATATAAGACCATCTTGTCCGAACGTGCCACGAAGTCAGCATTGAAAAATCCTTCTCTATCATCTTCCGGGTACAGAAAAAATGAGCAAAAACATCCGAGTACTGCATACTCCAAACATCAGAGACTATCGCGATTCACCTGAAACAACCGATGCTCTGTGTGTGTGCAAAAGAAGCAAGTCGAGCTAGCTACTACTACTACTACTACCCTGGCCGGCCTTCAGTGGAGACTATAAATTCATGAATTCTGTATTACTACTATCTTTCTTAATTTGTCTGTCTGATATTCAGTGTGCGGTGTTATGTTGATGCTACTGAACTGTAATCCATTGATATTACTTTTATTGATTGATTCGATGTTATTTAAACGGCGTTAATGTTGTTAACAACACTAGTTCATACATTTGTTCCCCTTAATGAATTTAAACAAAGCCTTCTCTTCAGCTGCTTACAGGGCAAAAGCAGATATCTTCATGTCAAATCTTGAGAAAACAAAGTTGAAGCATGCAATCGATGAAACAACTTCCTACTGTCGTTACGTTGATGACACATTCATAGTGTACAAAAGTGATAGTCATGCTTCACACCTACTAAGATTATTCAATGATGCACACGACAATATCAAGTTCACTGTGGAACATGAATGTGACGGGAAGTTCCACTTCCTCGACATCGCCATGGAACGCCTAGAAGACGGTAGTCTTCAAAAGTCAATTTATCGAAAGCCTACATCGAAAGGACAATACTTACATTTTAGTAGCTTTTATCCAAATAGCTAAAAACGAGCACTGGTCAAGACTCTGTACTATAGAGCGAGAAGAATATACTCTATAGAGAAACTAGAGGAAGAATTTGAGTTTCTTGAAAAAATGTTGAAGAGCAATGGGTACCCTCAAAGATTCATTAACAAGTATGGAAGATCTGAAGTCGCAAATGAAAAACAAATCACAGTAAGAAAAAAGCCAATCTACTTTGAGCTTGATTATAAAGGCGAAAACATTGCAGCGATGGTCAACAGAAGGCTGAGTACATCACTAGCCATAGCCTATCCTGCAGCTAAGCTCGTTCCCGTCTTTCGAACAACTTGCTCTCTGGTGCAATCAAAAATCGATAGATATCCTTCTCATGTTAACAACTCCAACTGTATATACAAATTTACATGTATCTGCGGGAGCAGTTACATTGGAAGAACAGAAAGAAGAGCATATCTACGATTTTCTGAACATGTACCAAAAAGCTTATGTCTAAAGGGAACAAATGCTTTAGGCAGTGCTATCGCCAGGCATCTTCTTGACACGGGTCATGAGGTGAACGTGGAAAAGTCATTCAAAATTATCAATAAGCAAAAGAGTTCAATGCTCCTTAAGTTTGCTGAAGCCTTTTCCATCAAGCGCCTAAAAGCTGATTTGTGCGTTCAGAAAGAAGCAGTTTTCAGTCTTTCTTTGCCCTGGTAACTGGATATTTTTCATCTTA
Source organism: Trichobilharzia szidati (assembly GCA_944472155.2). Taxonomy (NCBI): domain Eukaryota; kingdom Metazoa; phylum Platyhelminthes; class Trematoda; order Strigeidida; family Schistosomatidae; genus Trichobilharzia; species Trichobilharzia szidati. The sequence continues at coordinate 107,881,324 of OX235272.1, forward strand.
ATGCGAGATACTGAAAAGTTTTCATTTTGTATGATTATTATTGCTTGGAATTGTGTTCAATATTGCATATATATATATGTATATATTATTAGTGCATGTGTATATTGATCGATTGATTTCTGTTTAAAATGAACTCTGTGTAAGTATGTTAAATTGTTATTGTAGATACATTTAATAATGTTTTTGCCCTGTAAACAGCTGAAGAGAAGGCGACGAAATAAAATATGGTACCATTTTATTCTGCTAAATCTGTAGTTGTTGCTTTGTTTAAACACTAGTTCATTCATTCACTATTATGTATGTATATATAACTGTAGAACCTGATGAAGAGCAGGTTATCGAAAGGCATATTCTTTGTTCAGTAAACATCTTAAATTGCTAAATAGTACATAAATATTCAGTTTCTGGTTTAATTATTTAGAAGATTTTCAATATACAGCAATAAACTAGACAGAACTCATTCCTCAGTGTATATTCTTGTTCTTTTTGAAAAATCTATAAAGGGAACTAATTGTATTAAACAAACTATTCGACAGTGAGCTGTAGCAATGTAGCTTTTTTAACTGGCTGGGAGATTTAACCATGAGCTGACATCAGTTAGAGAACCACTGGAAAACCAGCTGAGAGTATTGTCAGAGAGTTGTCTCGCCACCCTAGTTTGGGACTCTTCATCAGTACGCTCATGTCAGCTCATGATAAAATCCTCCAACCGATCAAACAAAATTCCCTACAAACCCAATACTTGAAAGCGTAACTTTTTTAAATGTTAAGATTATTTGATGTTAGTATCTTCACTTATTGTATGACTAAATAAAACTTAAAGATTTTTATCTACGCCTTGGCCTTCATAGCTTCAATTGATGAAGAAGTCTCTTTTAATTTTCTGCCTTCAACTCTGGTGAGATAATTTTCTAGGTGACTTTTATCTGTAGTCTACGAAATATGTAGGGAGAAAGGCTATGGGGATCTTGGGCAGAATAATATTCTTTATGACATCCTGATTTGTGTAGTACCTGAAGTGTGGGGGAAACTGTTTTCCCATTTAAAATGGGAAGTAGGTGAGAAAAGAGAATATGACTAAATGAGATAGGTAATAAAGACGGAACATTGTATAACGTGAAATATTTTTGAGTCTTGGCAAGGTAAGCTATTGTATTGAAATAACTCTCGACGTATTTTTATGGTGAACACATCGTCACACTTCTCCGAAACTTCCTAGTTGCTAGTACACATTCACAATTTATGTTGATAAACCAGTCATCTGGAACCGATAGCAATTAATGGTGTAATTCTAGAGCTGCATCCAAACCCGGCAAGAGATTCACACATCTCGGAATGGAATCCCTCGCTTTCTGAATAACTGTGGTGAAGATTGTCCATGGCAAATGGGTTACTGGAGTTATAACACCTGTTTATTCTAATCGCTTCTGCCAAGTTTCTGCTATCTTTTACCATGGTGATGGTAGAGGTCTTCTAGGGCAAAAAACTGCTTTGGTGTTTGGTCCGCTTTCATGGTGTTACGATGCCCCAATTTTTGATGCAACAGTGACCTGAAGAAGAGTCCACCAGCTCTACTCTGCTAAACAAATTCTTTAAAGGGAATTTTGAGAATCGCAGTCCTTCAAAATAGTCTAATCCTGAAGTATTCACATAGCTTTTTCCTATAAAATGAGTCTCACGATATCTGATATTGCATTTCAACTCCTCATTTAGGCGAATTTTTCGTCCACGATCTGATTTCGCTCATCTATGTTTAGGCGTCCCTCTTCCTTCAATAACTTCTTTATATCAGGTGTCATGTCTGTGTAAAGGTGTGAAGACTACATAAATGTATTTAAGTTCTCCAAAGAGGTTTATCTGATAGGCATCTGTAATAATCACAGCCTTGATTATAGAATGTCGATGGGATCGGCTTCTGAAATGTTTGGTCTATTAATTTTCTTAGATAACTCATCTTTGTACCCAATAGTATGCCTACGTCGATACTGATATTTACTATTTTGAATAGGCATCACTTCATATAGTGCAGAGCTCTACAGTACCGGCATAGTGAAGGCGGTTTCTACTGTAAGCAATGCAGTGAATTTGATATCGATGATACTGGTTGCCACACGTACACTTCTGCTGTATTCTGACTGCCGAATCGGGAAGTGCTGGTATCTTTGCGGACGTTAGTCTTTGATATTCTTCCCTTATATCTTTCAGCGTCATTCGTAGGCCTTTTTCTGGTCTCTTCAGAAACCACGTTCTTGTGTTGGAAAACTGTGTAAAATATAAACCCATCTCAGACTGTCTCCGTGGTCTGCCAGAGATACGACAGCTGACAGCCCAGAGTGACCACGTAGGATCATACAAGCAAGTGAGAAGCGTTCCTCCCCCCCCCCGAGAAAAGAGAAGAGAAAAGTAGGTTTGGTTAACACCAATTTGTCAGCAGAATATTGCATATTACAAAGAAACTCGAACGGAGGCGGACCAATAGTTGTGCGGTATTGCGTGGCACTTTTCTGTGACAAAAGCCCTTAAATAGCATTCAGACAAATAACAAATAGAAAATATCACCGATGATAATCTTAATTGTGGTAGACTGGATTATGCGTCAGACTGTGCGTTGGAAGCAAGGAGTCAGGATTACGCTGGACCACCGATAAGAAGATGCTAGAAGATCTGGATTTCGCAAATAATATATGTCTAGATTCACGCAAACTCAAAGACTTAAAGGTAGGCGAATACCAACAAACTGGCTGAAGAGACAGCCAGCGAAGATAGGTCTCCAGGTGAACATAGAGAAGACCGAGATGATGAAGATAACCAACCAGTCACCCAACAGCAACAACATCAACAACCAGCACCAATTATCATCAACGGGAGAGATTTAACAGAGGTTACCTCCTTCACTTATATGGTTAGGAAGCATCGTCTCAACTACAGGCGGAACGGATGAAGATATCAAAGTCAGAATCGAAAAGGCAAGATACACCTTCATCAACCTGAAACCAGTTTGGAATCCTCTGCTCTCACTCACCATAAGGAGCAAGATTCGTATTTCCAACACCAATGTGAAGTCGGTTCTTCTATATGAGTCAGAAACTTGGCGTGTCAAGAAAAAGATTTCCGGCAGCTTATTGCAAACCTTCATCAACAGCTGCCTTCTCTCCATACTGTAGATCAAATGGCCAGAAAGAATAAGCAACAAGAAACCATGGGAGCTAACCAAACAATAGTCGATCGCTCAACAAATATGTAGGAGAAAGTGGAGATGGATAGGGTATACATTGAGGAAGCCGCCGAATGACGTCGCACGCCATGCCCTCAGGTGGAACCCGAATGGGAGACGACGAGTTAGTCACCAGAGCAAGGGTGACATGGAGGAAATCGTGTGAGGAAGAGATGAGAAAGTTTGGTCAGTCGTGGACCCAGCTGAAGAGGACGGCAGAAAACAGAACAAAGTGGAGATGTGTTGTTGAAGCCCTATGTTCCACTCGGAACGCAAGAGAATAATAACAATAATAACAAAATGCAATTAATGTAATAAAAAATCCTCGAAATCGGAAATTAATCACACTAACTACGAACTCATCTAGTCAGTGAAACAGAGGTCAAAGAAGGGTAAAATAAGGTCATATTAGGGTTACAGAAAGTTAAGCTGTGATAAAAAGGCTTAATGTCAATCGATGTACTGTAGTGACACATACAGACAAGCAAATCGATTTAAGCGTATGCTGGAGGTGAAACGACCAAGTATGAACCAATCAACTTTATGAATTAGCGCGACTTCAAACAATACATGGAATTTAACAACTTGAATCAATTCAAGATAAAAATGTTATCATATCTAAATAGAATAAACGGAAAAATCCTATTGATGCCACCACGATGTTCACAAACTACATCACAGTATACTTGCCGATGTCCTCAAGAATGAAGTGTAAACTAGCGAAATTTGTTTGAAATGATTTGAGAAATTCTATCAACAGACCTTTGATTGAAGAATTTTCAGGATGCATTGATGACTTTGAAGCTACCTGTACATCGCAAGAAATTTGCATTCCAGTAACTTAACTTGACAATGTTACAATACTGAAATATGACACACCATGGTACTGAAAATCAATTAAGCATTCACATATTGCACGACACCAAAAACAAATACCACGTTACCAGTTCGTGGAGCATGCTTATTAGATTAGATTACACGTTGAAAAATAACAGTTACTCTCAGAGATTCATCAACAAGTATAGAAGATGTGAAGACTCAAATATCAAATAAATTACAGTGAGAAAAACGCCCAGCATCGCTCAACTCAATTCTAAAGGGGAATATATTTCAGCAATAGTCAACAGAGGTTTGAATATGTCACTAGCCAGACCCTATCCTGCAGCAAAGTTGGTTCCCGTCTACCGGATAACATGCTGTTTGGTGCAGTCAAATGAATGTCGACAGAAACCCTTTTCATGCTAACTTCAATTGTGTTTACAAATTTTCGTGTATCTACGGGAGAAGTTACATTGGGAGAACAGAAAAAGGAAGACAATACCTCCGATTTTCTGAACATCTGCCGGAATGACTACGTCCTCAGAGAGAAACAAATGCTTTAAACAGTAGCATCGCGGTTCAAAAGTGGACGTCGTAAGATCGTTTAAAATTAACAATAGGCAAAAGAGCTCAAATCTTCTCAAATTTGCCGAAGTAATCTCTGTCAAACGCCTGAGATACAATTTATGTGTTCAGAAAGAAGCAGTTATCAGTCGTTCCTTGCCCTGGTAACTGGATGTCGTTATTCCGTATTTAATTTAACTACGTAATCTTTGATATAATGTAAATTTGCTTGTCTCTTGTTTCGGGGATTTTAGTGGAGCTCACATACCACTACTCGACTTATTAGTCACTCGTCATCTTACACAACTCTCGTTTTCATTAGTTAACTCCTTTACCATTTTGTGCATACAGCGACTTTGTTTAAACTTGAACTCCTTGTGTGAAAACTTATATACGTGTAATTTGGAACCTCCTATCAAATGACATCATGTAAAATTTGCGAGTATGCTAAATGTTGTATAAATAAACTTAATAATTTCTTTAGGCCGTAACCAAGCAGCTGATGACAAGGCAACGAAATAAGCAATGATGATACCGTCATGTTCTGCACAAACTGTTGTTCTTGCTTTATTCAGAACCTAATTTCCTTGAACGACTTTAAATGATAGCATTGACGAGATATTTAATTCTTATCAAGTTCATAGACAAAACAACTTGTTAACTTTTTCTCATTTTAAAGAACAATTATGCTTTTTCAACACAGAATATTACTTTAATTGAATCCGTGAGATATGAAGATATTAGACAGGGAATCAGCTGTAATGTCAACTTACATTTACCCCTGACCAAAAGGATAAGACGGAGGAGTAGGTGATTAAGAAATTATTATATGAGTTGAAAGCGAACATTATACAAGTTTGTAGAACACTAACAGAAATTACTCACCCACCGGCATTTGATCCCAGGACCTTCTGGTTACAAGGCAAGCTCGTAGCCCATTGTGCCACTGGGACCCGTCCCAATGGCTAGTCCATGAATTCTAACTTCTGCCGATTCATGACATAGCGCGACCATTTCGCAATGTCTTCTTCGATGAGTTACTGCCTCATCTTCAACCTGCTGTACCCTACTGGTCACGGCTTCCCATTAGAAGCCCAGGTTAACCGCCTGAATAGGGCCAGTCACTAGTGAGCATCAGATTAATTTTCAAGTATTGGTTTTGTAGGGATTTTGTTTGATTGCATGGAGGATTTCATCATGGCCTGACATCATTCAGGCAGTTAACCTGGGGTTCTAATGGGAAGCCGTGACCAGTAGGGTACAGCAGGTTGAAGATGAGGCAGTAACTCATTGAAGAAGATATTGCGAAATTGTCGCGCTATGTCATAAATCGGCAGAAGTTAGAGTTCATGGACTAGCCATTGGATCGAGTCTCAGTGGCTCAATGGTTTACGAGCTCGCCTTGTAACCAGAAGGTTCCGGGTTCGAAACCCGGTGGGTTCGTACTGCTAAAAAGATTCCGAAACTAGGACGAAACAGGTGTCCAGTACTCCCAGGTTTTCCAATGGTTCTCTAACTGATGTCAGCTCATGATGAAATCCTCCATGCAATCAAACAAATCCCTACAAAACCAATACTTGAAAACTAACAGAAATCTCAAGAGAAGAAAACAGCGACCAACATAAAAGTGATGTAAAGATGTTGTTTTTTTAAATTCCTTTATTTTCCCCCGTGGAACACAGGGCTTTTGAAGATTCGGTATCAGTGGTATGTAATTTTACAGGATAAGGTTGCCAGCCTCATACCCAGCCTTCCCTCTTTACCAGTCTTATTACTAGCTTACCGAAGTGAAGGAGAAGTGCATCAGCCGGGGATCGAATCTCAAACCCCCTGCGTGGCTGACGAGCATTCTACTGCTGTGCCACTGAGGCACAATGTAAAGATGTAGTGGAAATAAAAAACCAAAAGACAACAAACACGAATGTAAAGAAATAGACGAAGACGTTTTACGAATTATCAGAGCCTATTCCATTTGATATGAAGTGCTCCTGGTGATATTAGACGTTCTTTCTGATTTCTGAAATTTTTCTGGATGCTGACTTCAATATTGTCAAAATCAATTTTTTGACCTGATTCTACACCGTGTAGACGAGCAATGATTCTTCAAGCTTTTCTAGTCAACTGGATTTCTCGGTTGTCGAATAGACACTTACTCTAGTGTCTTCATTCATTCTAATTACCTTGATTTCTTTCCGGTGAGGTTTGCCGACATATACCACATCAGATTCCAAGCATTTTATTTTGTAGGCCCAACTAGATTGAGAATTCTCGGGGATTTGGTCTTTTCACATGGGCAAGGTTGCTTTGGGGTGTGCGAGTGTGATATTTTGAAGAAAAGTCTGATGTTGTGCTTACTGAGTACACTTTTGATATTATCTGAAGTTTCTGATCTATGTGGAAGGACAACTGTAATGTTTGATACGTCTTCTTTTTCCTTCTCATCTGTTAACATCAAAGAGTGTGTTCGTCTAAGACGAGTTGAATCAACCGATAGCTTCGCACTGATGAGATGTCATAATCCTAGGTGTAAATATTTGCTGAAGTGGGTTACTTTCCTGAATATAAATATGCTAAAATATCCGTTTTCCTTCCCCTTAACCAGGTAGTCTAGAAATGGTATTTCATCGACGTCTGATTCTGTTTTTCTAAAGTAAACTGGATTCTGGGAGATAGATTGTTCAGTTTCTCCAAGAATGAATTGTGCATATCTCGTTTTAGCACAACAAAAGTATCATCAACGTATCTTAACCATATTTTAGGCGTGAGCATGCTTGAAATTATGCTTTCTTCAGGTGTGTTCATGAAAAGACTAGCGATTATTGAGGAAACTGGTGAGACCATAGCCACACCATTTGTCTGTCTATATAAATTCCCCTTAAATGTGAAATAATTACTTTCCAAACAGGATTTCAAGCTCTCAATTATTTCACTGGTGTCCAGTAGACATCTTTATGAAAGAGTTGTGTCTGATTGTAGTAAAGTGAAAATAATAATAGTATAATTTGTGAATGGAGCTAATGGAGACAGGTTGTATCATATAAACTAGACAAATTTTTTATTCCTTCACGTTCCCAGTGGAACATAGGGCTTCAAGCTTTAGCTCTGAAGTTTCAGTAGCAGTGGTGTTTTTATGGAGTGGGGTAGCTAACTTCATGGCCAGCCTTTCCTCTTCGTCTAGCTAAGGCAGGTAGAAGAGTGCGCTTGCCGGGACTTGGACCCCGGACCACGTGGATGGTCGGCCAACACTCTACCGCTTTTTGCCACCGACGCACGAACTAGACAGTGGCAAACAATTTACGGACACTCATCCAGTGCTCTGTTCAGATCGCGACCATCTAAGTTGTCACTTATAACTGAAACATTTGTTGTAGAAAATCACCACATAGAATCTGATTTTTATTGTTCTTCCTTAATTTTATCAGTAATGAATATGTAAGTACGAACTGAACATGTTAATAATAATAAGCTGTATAGTCGTAATTAGATTTAACAAAGAATTCATAAGACCAATCAGATAATGGTAAAATTTGCCCTCGAAAAAGCTATTACGTAATGTAAGGTGTAATCTAGAAGCGGTGACTAATTGGAAATTAGAAAATGCGGGGAGAAGTTGGGGTGACGTAATAAGTGTGGGAAAATGACTAATCAGTATAATTGTATGTAGCGGACAATTACTAGTGGAAAGACGATAAAGTGTTTTTATAAAATCTGTATGGAAACGCGACGTAATTAATAAACAATAGTAGAGTGATATAAAACAAGGATGATAAGAAATAAGAATACGTAACAGAAAAAATAGTAAACCTACGCAATAAAAAGGAAGCGAAATTATAGTAAGAATGTTACTGTGGCCACAGTAGGGTGAGTAAGTGCATATAGCGCTTTTGAGCACACAGACTGCTTTCAGATCCCAAACATTCAACTATTCAGCTATGTATGCATGGTGTATTCGAGGTCTTTCCATACGATATAGAGGAGCTCTGCGAAGCACTCATGCCGAAGTGCTCGATGTCCAGAGTTGACAAGGTGTTAGAGGATAGAGCTGCTAGTATTCTTCTTTTCTCCTCTGGCTGGCCAAGCTGCACAGTGTTCCAGAATACGTTTACGAACTTGCCTTTGCGTTTGGCCGATATAAAAACACGATACACGAACAAGTAAACTGACAAATACACAATGAGGTGGCAAAAAGCTGTATCTTATCCTCAACGTTTGACTGACTGGACTAACTGTCTTCTGAGGAATGTGATACGTAAGGTGACTGTTGGAAATATCTTTTTCAGACATTTAGAAAGGCGGTTTCTAAGAATTTCTGCCTCCATGTTACCTTTGAATTCCAAGTTCATGAAGAAAGTTTTCTGTGGAGTAGTTGTGATTTTTGGCTATGGAAGCTTTTCCTTTATGTTTTTATCCATAAATCTTGGTGGATACCCATTCGCCAGTGGGGCTTCACGTAATGAATTCAATTCAGTCTCTGTCTTGTCTTCCGAACAGATTTTTCTAGATTGTGCTTTCAGATCAATGGGATGAAGCTCTAGAAGTTGATAAACTGCTCAGTCCATGTTGTTTTGAGATATATTGATCTTTGGATCGTACAGTCTTGTCTTCTGGTAAGTAGTACATCCAACAATAGAAATGGCACGTTTGATTCACGTTCTAGGGTGAGTTTTATTGATGCGTGTGTGTTTGTTACGTTGACGATTTTGAGGAGATACTCTAAATCAAATTTTTCATTACAAATTATAAATGTATCATCTATGTATCTCTTACATAGATGTGGTTGGCTCATCAAAGGATCGAGGATGTTGTTGTAGATACTCGCCATGAATAACGAGAAATAATCACCGAAAGTATCCATTGAGTAATGAAGAGGAAAAATAAAAGACAATTCAGAGAAGAAAATTTTATTTATCGACGAAATCATCTTCAGAGGCTCTACAGTCGTATTTATATTTACGACAAATGTGGACTAGTCCGTCATTGTGTATTAGGTGGAAGGGTGACATCATTGATATAATTACTCAGATGCGGCTTTGGAAGTAAAAATACAAGTTATGAATTACGTAACATTCAACAACGGCAAAAGGAAGAAAGTGTTAGAAATTTGACAAGGTAGAAATTGTCATTGAGTGATGAAAAAAGGTAGTTGAGTGTTGATTTAACAAGTGTGGAGAGGGTGAGGAAACATATGAGAGTGATAATAATGGATTAACTACTGAAGTAAAAGCGAAGTAGTCATTACAGATAAAAAATTTACAAGGAACGACTAATGAAGAGGTTAAGATCATGGTCGAATAAAAGACTAGAGAAACTTTCTCTGTAAACACAGTTCGGAGTTGCATTGGCGAATTCCCAGAGCCTCCGCCATACACAAATGCCGAAGCCTGACACCCTTTGTACCATTCGGTGCCATATTGTAGATAATCTTGAAAGACGACTCTGGTGGAGCTACATGGCTTGAGTACACCAAGTGCTCGAGAACTGAGCTAGTAATTGTCATGCATTATCCTTTTGCTAACCATGGTGAATTCATAAGCATACACTGAAGTGGCAATTTGACCTTCACACATCCACTGATCATTTACCGTCTGTAAAGTCTGATCCGTAGATCAGACGAAAAGAAGGCTTTTCTAAGTAACTTGGATAGGTGGTTCTTCGGAATCTCAGCTGCACTATCACCTTTAAATACAACATTCATAAATGGCGGTCTCTTCGGGACTGTTCGGGTTCTTTTGCGCTTTTCTTTTAATTGCATGTTTTTTCCCAGTGAATTATGGAGGATATCCATTTTCCATCAGAACTTGTCTGAGTAACTAGAGTGCCCCGTCGACTGTATCATTGGTGCATATCCTTCTTACTCTTGAAGGTAAGGAATGGTTCAGATTTCTCAATCTTCTCAAAAGGACCTGACTGTGAAAATTCGTGTTTTAACCATTCCATATTGGTTTTCTGTACATCATTCTTTGAAGAGAACTGTCAGATCTTCTTTTTAGAAAAACATCCAAAAAATGGAATTCCGAGTTCATCTCTGATTCCGACGTGAACTGGATAGCATGATGGCAATTGTTGAATTCCTTAGTTATCATTTCGATGTCGGTATTCTCGTCACACATAATAAAAGTATCATCTATGTATCTTTGGTACATCTGAAAAATATCGATAGTGCGTCGTAACATACTACTACTACTATAAAGGTAGTTGAGTGTTGATTTAACAGATGTGAAGAGATTGGGAAAATGTACACAAGGAACATATGAGATTGATAATAGTGAATTCAGTATTAAAGTAAAAGCAAACTAAAAGTAAAGTTTTTGAAAAAATTTTTAAAAGGAATGACTAGTGAAGAGGTTAAGATCAAAGTTGATAAAAATTAACTATTTCAATAGGTAAACTTTCTATCCTCGGAGTTAGGGCGGAAACTGAATAGAGGTGATAATAGGATAGAAGTATTTTCAGAATTTAAAGAAATGCCAATCGAAGTACTATGAAATACACTAACAAGCAGTTCACATTCGAATGAAAAAACGTGTACGCAAACTCAATTTGTGCGTCAGTAGTTCGTCGGAGGAACGCTCGCTAACCCCACATGTGGCCGGGAGTTCATTCCCGGCCGATGCACTTCCTAGACCTCACTAAACCGGTAAAATTGAAGGCTGGGCATGAGGCTAGCAACCCATTCAGTAAAATTAAACACCATTGCTACTGAAATTTCAAAGCTTTAGCATGAAGCCCTATGTTCCATTCAGAACGTAAAGGAATAAAATAAAATAATAAATAAACTCAATTTACGTCTTCTATTCTATTTTTGCCCTTTCTTCTGAATAAACTAACTAGCAGCACGAGTAAGTAAAAAAGTTTCTTTTACTGACATTTTATTGAGAAAGAGAGTGTGAAATTTCTATCACATAAGTCCTTATGACTGAAAAAGAGGACTGTACAATAAGAAGAAAGGAATATAGAAAACCCACATCAACTAGTCGGTATACTCATTTTTTTCAGCTTTGCACCTTTCAAATACAAATGCAATCTAATAAAGTGGTTCATACACAGAGTAATTTGCTGTGACGAATTTTTTAATTTCATCCACAAGAATTTGAATCCAAAGTCAAGACAGGTGAAAGTACCAACAGTTCCGAAAAAGGCTTTGGTTTTGCAACTTCACTTCCTCGAGGATAACACCAATGAGACGTTAACACAATGTCTAAAGAATACGGTGGTAAAAAGAGCATTCATTGCTGCTGAATTAAGCTGTCTTTTTAAAACCACCCCTATTTTGCGTTCGGGAGTTAAAGATAATCTACCTAATCTCCCCTTTTCCATGTGTACCTACAAATTTGAGTGCTTCCGTGAAGTGAGGCAGTTATATAGGCCGTAAAAATAAGTGTATTTATAGTAGGATTTCCGAACATCATCCTGCATGGTAGGTAGGTAGGTAAGGGACACACAAATCCTATTCATAGTTCTACACTGTCTCATCTCGTACGTACACAACACAAAATTGATGCAAACTAGGCTTTCAAAGTCATCTACCATATACCTGGTAAGCTTAATTTCACCTCAAGAGTGTTCGTCTACTACATATTGCTGAGGCTGTCTATTGGAATCTAAATTAAAAAGTCAAATCTATGTATCCAAAAGAAATTCGTTCAGACACCGTCCTTACCCGCATGGTTACCAAGGTTTCAATGATCCTTAATTTGTTGTAGAGATTTCCTTAATTTCATTTGATATTATATCTACTATTACATTTTTATACTTATTATAACATAATGCGTCTTCCATGAACTGTGATAACTCCATTGTGATCTTAACAAATCAATATGATTGAGACAAAAAAACACCAACATTGTTAATGACGATGATTCTAGAATATTCTGTGCATATTAGTATATATATGTATATACATATATATATATATATAATTGAGCGGGAAGAGGGAATTATCGGAAAGAACATTCTTTGCTCATTTTTCTTCCTAATCAACATTCAGTATTCAAGTGTTGGTTTGTAGGGATTTGATTGGTTACAGGATTTTCATCATGAGCTGACATTAGTTATAGAACCATTGGAAAACCTGGGAGTACTGGACAGCTGTCGTGAATTGGCAGAAGTTAGAATTCATGGACCATTGGATCGGGTCCAAGTGGCTTAATGGTGTACGAGCTCGCCTTGTAACCAGAAGGTCCTGGGTTCAAATCCCGGTGGGTGCGTACTGATGAAGAGTCCCAAGCTAGGACGAAATAGTCGTCCAGTACTCCCAGGTTTTCCAATGGTTCTCTAACTAATGTCAGCTCATGATGAAAATCCTGCAACATTCAGTATGTTTAAGCCATTTTGATTTAGTGATACAAATGCAGTTCATTTACTCAGGTTTAGATGTATGCAAACCAGGTTCAGATTTAATAGTTTGAAAAATCCTACATGGGTGGGGAGTAGGTGTTTCCTAAAACTTCTAAATAGTAAATGAGTGATATTTAACTATTGATTGAATAGCAAATTCTTTTACTTCAAAACACACGCATGTTAGTATATATCGGAACCAATGTTTTGCACCATACGGTTTCAACAGAATTCATGTAAAAATTAGCTTTGCAATGTTAGAAGCTTACTTTGTTCAAACAGTGTATGTGTGTACTGTATGTACTATCCCCAATGATTTTCCGGATTGCGGTAGACTGGATAATACGACAGACAGAGGGCCGGGCAACGAGGAAACATGCATAAAATGGACCCGCACATGAAACTTGGAGGATCTGGACTTCGCCGATGACATATATCTGATTTCTCACAAACTCGAAGATTTGTAAGTGAAAATCAATAAGTTGTCAGAAGAAGCATCAAGGATAGGACTTCAGGCGAACACAAAGAAAAAAGAGGTGATGAAGATTCTTAGCCAACAACAACAGACAACAATCAGCATAAACAGGTAGGAATCTAGAAGAAGCAAATTCCTCTACCTACCAACCTGGGAAGCATCGTTTCAACTACAGGCGGACGGATTTGATGCGGATATCAAGGCGAGGATCGGGAAAACAAGGCAAGCTTCCATTACTCTCAAGTCTGTGTGGAGGTCAATAGCACTCAGCATGAAAAATAAGATCCGGATTTTCAACTCCAGTGTGAAGTCGGAAACTTGGCGCCGCATCACGAAGGGCACTTAGAACGAAATACAGAGATTCATCAACAGCCGTTTCCGCTTAATGATACTGAAGATGAGATGACCGGAAAAGATCAGGAACAGGGATCTCTGGCAATGAGCGAACCAACCTAGCAGGAACCGACTGGGCAACAAATATGCAGGAATAAATGGAGGTGGATTGGAGGCCATACTCTGAGAAAACAAACCATCAAGTGACATTACACACCAGGCCGTCACTCAAGTGGAACCTAAATGGGAAGTGGCGAGTTAGTTGGCCATCAGTGCGAGGGTGACATGGTGGAGGAGATGAAAGCATGTTGGCATATGTGGAGCCAGGTGAAAACGTTGGCGGAAAACCGAACGCACCGGAGACGTGCGTGGCTGAAGCCCTATGTTCCTCTAGGAACTAAAGGTAACAGTAATAATAATAAATGTATAAGTCATTGGATCACTTCGCTTGACACTTTTCAGGAACATTTTGAGCAAACACTAAACAGCCCCTTCGTATTCGCAAATAAGTGAGAGAGAAAAAAGAGGGGAGACAAACTTCTCTGAATATCATTTGTTTTATGCAGTAATCGGAGATTTTAAGCAACATGATTATAAATCCGTATAAAGAAGAATTGTCGTTGAATACAATCCACTGTATAAAAATAAATCAAATGATGAGAAAAAAATTCAATCACCGCTTCAGGCATAATCGCATGACAACAACAACAACAATAAAACAACATTCACAAGTTACAAATTTAGGAAAGTGAATTACGAGATAAGAAATAACCGGAGAATATTCAATGAATGAATGAATAAATGAAATACACTTTCACATTGAAGCAAAGCTATTATCCTATGCAAAATAGGCTTTCTCTGGCTTCTTAAACGTTTGACAGATGTTTTAAAACTGAAGGATATAACACTTTACCAGCATCTAAACCCCAAACAAAATCCAAATGGTTATAATGAGGGAGATAATGTACGTCAGAAACAGTATAGTTAATTTGCTTAGCAAGTTTGCGAACATCTTTAGGAGACGCAAGCCAATCATGACCACCGTAGTAAATGACTACAGGCACTTTCAGTTTAGAAATATCATACAATGGTGGATCAGGTTGACCGTAGATTTCTACATTTTTCTCATCTCCATAGTCATACTTCTGAAAACGATCAGACATTATAGCCTGTAAGAAGAAAGTTTAAAAGAAAATTAATATGAAAAAATAATTAAAGTACATAATTTTTAAAAGAAGTCAAAATAAGTCAAATATTACTATTATTCTTATTGTCAAGTAGTGGTTTGTAGGGATTTTGTTTAATTGGTTCGAGGATTTCATAATGAGCTGACATCAGTGAGAGAACCATTGGAAAACCAGTGAGGGAGTACTGGAAAGTCGTCTAATCAGCCTACTTTGGGACACTTAGGCATTATGCACCCACCGGGGTTCCAACCCAGTACCTTCTGGTTACAAAGCGACCTCGTAGATTATTAATTCACTGCGAGCCGATCCAATGGATAATGAATTCTAACTTCTGCAATTCACGACACAGCGCGACCAATTCGGAATGTCTTCGATGAGTAACTATCCTAAGCTTCGACCTGCTGTACTCATTGGATCGAGTCGGAGTGGCTTGAGGGTCTGCTAGGTAGCCTTGTAACCAGAAGATCCTAGGTTCGAACCCCGGCGGATGCGTACAGTGAAGAGTCCCAAGTTGGGAGGGAACATCTGTCCAGTACTCCTAGCTGGTTTTCCAATGGTTCCCCAACTGATGTCAGCTCATGATGAAACCCTCCAACCACTGAAATATTTTTATAACATTTGTTATACATGTAAATAAATTACAAACTACTGGTGTGACGTGTACTACTGATAAGATTTATCAGTAGTATGTATACGTGAAGACATATTCATCGGCATAAAAACACTAAATAGCAGGGACTTAGACTTATTGTCAGAGAAACCAAATGCTACAGCATTGTGGAGATACATGGAAGACGTAATGGGATCACAAAGAAACACAATAAGAAGGATGGCCAGAAGTAGCACAACACGGAAGATCTGTGCACAGATGGTGCGTTGAAGATAAGGTGTACGTAATTTCGCTATATAGAGATATGAAATCCCCCGTCTTCTACAGTTACACTGGTACTAATTTCAAAATAACCAATAGTGAATATTGCATACTGAAAATTTCACTGAACGCAGTATAGCCACTCAGAAAATAATACCACATTGAGAGGGCAGTGTTTGTGCAGAAACAGCGATATTTTGAAGCTTCTCCCATTTACTTGCTTAGTAGAACAAAATCATATGCTGACATTTTATACCGAATTTAAAGGACCTGAGGATTTGAGAAAAATATATGACCTTCAGGGAAAAGAATGTCTCATTGTAACTGAGTGGTAGAATGATCTCAAGACCTGACCATGCTATAGCTTTCGAAACTGATTAATCTATATTTGCAAGAGTTAAGCATCTGACACATGTCTCTCAGTTGCTTAAATATCAATTATATGATCAAAGCTGTGTGAAGTAGTTTGAAATTTACAAATGAATAGTAGGATTCATAATTATTGTATTATTATTATTTTGATTACAGCTTGATGCCACACCGTATTTTCAGTACAAGTATGGAATTTTCAGCATGGATATCGGTAGCCCAAATTTTACAGGCCGACCATAGATATCGGGTGTGCGTCGGCAAGGGATCGAACCCCGAACCATGTGCATGGTCAGCGAGAGTCCTAACCACTGTACCACCGTCGCACAGGAAGGTTTTAATGATTTCTGAATTGTATTTAATAATAGCGACAATAATGCATCAAAAGCAACCTTCCGTGTGGAGATAAGATGATCAGACAACACAAGAGAAGTTTTAAATACGTACAAATTATAATCGACATTGACTTCTCACAGATTCGTACACTAGACTTGCATGTACGTATAATGTACACAAAAACTTAAGTAAATTAAGTGACTGTTCAACAGCAATAGATATATCAAGAGTTGATTTCTACGCTTTTGATTTGTTTCCCAACTATGACCACAGATTAATATCAGGTAGAGAACCACTGAAAACCAGCACCACAGTACTGTACAACTGTTTCGTCCTAGTTCATGACTCATCATCTGTACGCACCCACTGAGTTTGTAACCCAGGATCTTCTGGTGACATGATGAGCTCGTAGATCATTCAGCCTCTGAGACCTGATCCAATAGCTAACCCATGAATTCTAACTTCTACAAATTCATATTTTCAGCGCAATCACTAGCGTGTTACCGATGATTCCCAAACTAGGATGAAACAGCTGTCCAGTACTCCTAACTGGTTTTCAATGGTCCTATAACCGATGCCCATCCGTGGTTAAACTTAAAAACCAAATCAACCCTTGGAAAATTAATCTGATGCTTGTTGGTGACTGGTCACAGAAACGAATTTCCTGAAATTCTAGTAAGAAGTCGTGACCAGTGAGGTCTATCCTGTCAGGAGTGTGGAAATATGCTCGACACAGATGACACTGGGTGGTGATCACGCTAAAATCACGAGTTGGTACAAGTTAGAATTCATGGGCAGGCAACAGTAAAGTATAGACGTCAAATTCGGACAACCTTGAGAAAACCAATCAGATTCTTCTAGGTGAAAAGTGATATTTAATTTATAAAAAGGTGTATTTATAGCATAAATGTGTAAAATAATGAACTACACAAGATATATACCTCTACTATGCTGCAGAAAGGGGTCCCAGTTTCTCATAGAAGTGGTTATGGACATATTAAACTAGTATCAATACATAAACTCGTCTAAATGGCTATATACCATATCGTTCCGTGAATAATTTACCATTCTAATACGTCTTTTCAGGTGGGCCCAGAATCCTTCAATAGAATTTGTATAGGTTTCATTTATAAGATAAACCAATTCAGAAGAATGGTTAACTGTATGATGAATACAGCCTAGTGATGATAATTGCGAATAATATCTCCACTCATCTGTGTGAATGATAGTACCTGGGAGGACCAGTCGTTGTATAACTGGAATTAAAACATCGGCACTTCTGTTTGGGATACATTCTACAAACACTTTTCGAAGACTTGTGTTGTATAACCTCAACACCCAAACATAATTTGCTCTTCTCCTATCGCGATTCATTTTTCGTTCAATAAGTACTGTTTCATCAATATAAACGACGAAAACAATTCACCATAATGTACAACTTACCAACTCTTACAGACTTTCTCATATAACAGTGGTTGCATCTGGACCCATAACCACCAACATCCCGGCAATATTTTTGCAGCGTCATTATCCCTCCACTTATGCATGTTTTAGTGTCCTTCCTATCAACTTATTTTCCACACAGTAGAGATCAAAAACCAAATCTAAGTGAAATTCGCAACGAATATTATGAATAAAAGCATCCATTTGTAGGTCAATTCAAGGTCATCCGGCTTTGGGGTTTATTGTGTACTCTTGACCATGGCCCAATGAGTCGGGCGGGACCCAGTAGGTGAATGGTCTACGAGCTTGTCATGTAACCACAGGGTCTTGGGTTTGAAAACCGGTGGGTGAGTACTGACGACGAATCCCAAACCGGAACGAGACAGCTGTTCAGTACTCTGGTGCTGCTTTTCAATTGTTCTCTAACTAATAAAATAATCTGTGGTCAAACTTGAAAGTAATAGTAGTAGAATTCGTGAGAGATCTAGGACAAGTGAGGAATCATTCCCCTCTGTATGTATTCTCCGTTGATTCGATAAATAAAACAGCATTTATTTTTCCTCACTCTGTCCCATATTATACATTAATATTCTCAAATTATCCCATTCTACTATATGGTTAGGTGTAACTGCATGTACTGCTACAAGTGAGGGTTTTTCTAAATTGCTTAAGTTAGCAGGGTTTAGCAGTATGGATTCTGCTGAATCTTCATTAGCCGATAAACCTAGTTGACAACAGACTACTATTTAGACACGCATGTATTCGACCTCACAATTATTGCAGAGCATTTCGTAAACTATGTTATTTTGTCAAATTGACATCACAGAGCTATTAAACGGAGATAAAAGCTTACTTGTAATGATAAAATAGTACACAGATATTTTTTTGAATACATCTGTTGGTATCTTTTCTTTCCTTACTTCTTGAAAAATAGGAATTAATATTTATTTGTTACTTGCTTAAAAACAATATATAAAACTTGACAAAGTAGCTGCAGTGATCTTACCACAGAAGCTGCATACAGTATTGAATATACATTTGAGTCACTGATTTAGGTTTAATGTCACACAAAATCGATGACTTACAGGCGAAAATCAACAAACTGGATGGAGAAGAAGATGGTGAAGTCAGGACTTCAGGTGAACATGGAGAAGACCGAGGCGATGAAAATAACCAACCAACCAGCAGAAACAACAGCTAGCACCAATCACCATCAACGAGAGGGATTTAACAGAGGTTACTTCCTGGCTTTACCTATATAGGAAACATTGTTCCAACCACAGGCATTAGGGAAGAATGAAGATGTCAAAGCCAGGCAGCATCGGAAAGGCAAGATACGCCTTCATCAACCTGAAACCAGTTTGAAAATCTTCTGCACTCCACGGCATAAAAAATGAGATTCGGATTTTCAACACCAGTGTCAATTCAGTCACTTCTTCTATATGGATCAGAAACTTGCATTGCGTGTCAAGAAAAGCATTTATCAGCAGCTGCCTTCTCCGGCCGGCCGGCCAGAAAGAATTAGCAACAAGAAACTCTGGCTTGGAAAAAAAACAACCAAGAGCTGATTGCTCAAGAAATATGTAGGAGAAAATAGAGATGAATAGGACACACATTGAGGACACCATCGAATGATGCCACACGTCAGGTCAACTCTCAAGTGGAACCCGGAAGGGAAACGACGAGTGGGTCGTCAGTGTTAGGGTGACATGGAGAAAATCGTGTAGCCAGGAGGAGATGACAGGTCATGTGGAATCGTGGGGTCAGCCAGCTGTAGAGGACAGCAGAGAATAGAAGAGAGTGGAGATGTGTTGTTGAAGCCCTATGTTCCACTGGTAACCCAAGGGAATAATAATAATTAGGGTTACTGAAAAAATATATCACATACTGTAAACGACAGTATGCTCTCAACACAAGCAATGCGAACAGTAACAAAACTGAAGAAATCAGTGGGGTGGGGGTGAGGGGAGCATTGCGGTTAACTTAAAAATGTGTTCACATATCAAGAAATTGTCAAAAGCCAAAAGTTGCTCAACTTACCTGACAATAATGAACCATATTTTGAACCGACGTCCCAGCTGGAGTATGCGCAACATAAATTGGCAGTCTTGTCTATATTTCAAATAAATTGAAGAAATTAATGAAAATAACTAAGAAGCGTAATAAAGAAATTTGGAAGTCTCAGTCGCCATTTCTGAAATGCAAATGGTCTCCCAAAAGTGCACAAAAAGAACGTACCTCTGCGTCCAATCTTGGATATGACAAATCCCCCATATCATGCTACTGCCGAATGGCTCACAGAAATCCTTCTACCTATCAAAAACAATCACTGTCAGTATGGTGTTTCAGATTCATTTCACTTCGTCGATTCAATAAGTGATACTAATGTATCCGGGGAGAAAATTATCTCTCTGGATATTACGTTCCTTTTCACGAATGTTCGTCTCAATGAAACTACTATGTAGATTCATCAAGGATAATAATCTGGACGTGGGTATTCCGATCCACTACTATTGAAATGCACTTTCAATATCCAGTTCAGGTTCAACAAGACGCTTTATAGACAAAGAGATGGAGTCGCTATTAGGTTTTTTACTTGCAGACTGCTTTTTAACAAGTCTAGAGGATAGTATGTTACGACCCACTGTCGATGTTTTTCATATATACCAAAGAAAAAATTAACGATGCTTTTATCACACGTGACAAGAGTACTAACATCGAAATGAAAACTAAAGAGTTCAACAACTGCCGTCATGCTATCCAGTTCACGTTGGAATCAAAGGTGAACTAGGAATTCCATTTTTTGGGTGTTTTGCTAAAAAAGAGATCTGACGGTTCTTTTCAAAGATCGATCAACAGGAAACCAACATGTAATAGTCAATGCACAAATTTTTATATTTGGGTCCTTTTGAGAAGACTGAGAAATCTGATCCATTCCTTATCTTCAAGAATAAGAAGGATATGCACCAGTGATACGATCAAGGGCAAACTGTAGTGACTCAGACAAGTTCTGATGGAAAGTGGATATCCTTCATGATGTAGTGGAGAAAAACATGCAATTAAAAGAAAAGCGCAAAAGAACCCAAACGGTCCCGAAGAGATCGCCGTTTATGAATGTTGTATTTAAAGGTGATAGTGCAGCTGAGATTCCGAAGAACCACCTATCTAAGTTACTTATAAAAGCCTTCTTTTCGTCTGATCTACGGATCAGACTTTACAGACGGTAAATGATCAGTGGATGTGTGAAGGTCAAATTGCCACTTCAGTGTATGCTTATGAATTCACCATGGTTAGCAAAAGGATAATGCATGACAATTACTAGCTCAGTTCTCGAGCACTTGGTGTACTCAAGCCATGTAGCTCCACCAGAGTCGTCTTTCAAGATTATCTACAATATGGCACCGAATGGTACAAAGGGTGTCAGGCTTCGGCATTTGTGTATGGCGGAGGCTCTGGGAATTCGCCAATGCAACTCCGAACTGTGTTTACAGAGAAAGTTTCTCTAGTCTTTTATTCGACCATGATCTTAACCTCTTCATTAGTCGTTCCTTGTAAATTTTTTATCTGTAATGACTACTTCGCTTTTACTTCAGTAGTTAATCCATTATTATCACTCTCATATGTTTCCTCACCCTCTCCACACTTGTTAAATCAACACTCAACTACCTTTTTTCATCACTCAATGACAATTTCTACCTTGTCAAATTTCTAACACTTTCTTCCTTTTGCCGTTGTTGAATGTTACGTAATTCATAACTTATATTTTCACTTCCAAAACCTCATCTGAGTAAGTATATCAATGATGTCGTCCTCCCGCCTGTTACTCAATAATCGACAAATACACATTTCTACTAAATATAAATACCACTGTACAGCCTCTGAAGATGATTTCTTTGATAAATAAAACTTTCTTTGCTGAATTGCTTTTTTTATTTTCTTCTTCATGACTCATTGGGTATTTTCTTTGATTTCTGAAATACAAGTCTCTTCTGACTTGAACATGTTTTTTGCATAACAGATTTTCATCACAAAAAAGAACAACCTTAGTACTTTATAGATATAACACAGACGATAATTTCTTTTATTTCTAATGTTACACTGAAACTAATAAAGACCACATATTACCCATTTTAAACAGACCCCTTAAAGACGACCTATTTCAAAAGCACTGGCACACATAACAAATATTTTGTTAATGCACGTAGCATTACTAGAAGCGAGAAAATCATAAAAATTGAGTTTATCAGAAACTAGTGAAACCAGATCATAAACACACGCATTATTGTTGTTTGGTACCTTCGCCATCTAAACCCTAACACATTTCAGCGACTCAGGGACTGACTTGCTACCAGGGAATAATCTCGTCGACTTAGAATATTCAGACGATATAGTCCTTCTAGGTGAGGACGCTGACAAAATGCAGAGTCTACTGAACACCTTGAGCAACAATCTTCGTATGTTTGGCATGCGATTCGCCCCTGTAAAATGTAAGATGGTGCTGCAGGATTGGACTACTCCGACTCCTAGATTAGAAATAGGAAGTGAAGTAGTATAGCACGTTGACCGCTTCAATTACTTGGGAAGTACCATCAGCCAGTGTCAACGGGTTGATCTCTGACAAAATCTCAGCACGAATACAGAGGGCTAGTTTCGCATATGCCAGTTTAAGCTGTCTCTGGCTTAGTAGACGTGATATCCGACTATCGACCAAAAGGCGTGTGTACTGCTCAACAGTCCGCTCCGTCTTCCTTTATGGCTGTGAGTGAGACATGGCCATTGAGAGTGGAAGACATGAAAAGATTAGCTGTCTTCGATCACAGGTGCCTGCGTTCTATCTCCAGCGTGAAGTGGCATAATAAGGTGAGCAATATTGAGGTTAGGCATTGGTCGAGTGTTAGGTAAGGCGGGGAAACCAATCGATGAGACTGTGAAATTACATCGACTGAGATGGTTAGGACATGTGTTACGTATGCCTAGTCATCGCCTTCCTCTACTGACGGGCAATGTTAGCTGATATAGGGTCAGGCTGGAAAAGAGCTAGCGGCGGTCAAACGACAACATGGTACCAGTCAATGAAATCTACAACAGTTAGTCTAAGCCACGTAGGAAGGTGTAGACCGCCAGACTGGTTGGAGTCCTCGGGACGGTAAAAACCAATGGTTGGAAACAATTGGTGACATGGCTCAAAATCGTTCTCAATGGCTGGTGCAGATGTATCCACTCCTTGTGACTCATGATTTCCAATGAAATTGTTTTGTTCTCCGTTATTACTATACCTTTATCTCACACCTCTGTTTACCGTCTATATTATGCATTTCTTCTACTTTCTCCTCTTGCTTTATGTGCTACATGGAGTGTGGTGACTTGAACTGCCGCACATATGTGCAAGGTTCTATGTCGAAAACCGACCGACCGACCGAAACAGTACTGTTCACAAATATCTAGACCATTTTATATTACGAATTTTCCGGAACAATTCGAGCATCAAGTTTGATTGTATCATTATGAAGTTAGTTTTAAAAATATTCTCAGCGTCAGTTGGTTGGTGATGGCTAGCAGTGGAATCCAGGACACTCATTTCGTCCTATTCGGGACTCGTCATCTAGATGTACCTTCGGTGAGAAAACGATCACTCACTGACTGGGGAATGCAGGTACACCCAGCCGCCAACGAGTCCCAAATAGGATGAAATGCACATCCCGGATTCCACTTCTATTCACCGTCAACCAACTGACTTCAGTTTACATGACCAGATATCGTCGAAGCATCTGCACAAGGAGCCGACAAATATCAACCTGAGACGGAGCACTACGGTCTAATCAATCGACAAGAAAATCTAAATTCAATTAAATATTCTCAGCGTCGGTGGCATTGTGGTTAGGACGCTCGCTGACCATGCACATGGTCCGGGGTTCCATCCCCGGCCGACGCACTCCTTTACCTTGCTAAGCCAGAAATAATGCTGGTGAAGAGGAAAGGTTGGGCATGAGGCTAGCAACCCCATCCTGTAAAATAAACACTGCCACAGAAACTTCAAGCCACTAGCTTTGAAGCCCTATGTTCCACTGGGGAACGTGAAGGAAAAAAAATTTTATAAAAAATACAAACAAGATTTTTCTGAAAGTTTCATTGTGTGTAAGCCACAGGTTTTCCTAATTTCAGCAGAATTACTCTAATTTTATTCAACGTCAAAATATATATTGTAAAAAAAAGTAGATAAAATGAACGTGTGTAAAGGTCAACTGTGTAGGTCAACATTCACATACAGAGCGCACATTAATTAAATGTACTGAATCGGTATATATCTATATATATATATATATATATATATTTATTATTTACGTGTGTTGTGATGTTTTTATGCGAAACACGGTAATTCATAAATAAAAAGTTTTGTGATCATTCATTGTTCAAAGGCTACAAAACTTGAAAGGTCGCTTTTATCAGATTTTGGTTCAATTAGAGTCTATCAGATAAAAGTGATACGTTTGATCCTTTCACCAACACAAGACTTGCTAGATAGGAGATAACGGTAAACAAAAGAAACTAGAAAATGGGCCTTTAAAAGATGTTATTAATGAACTCAAATTTCATCATGAGCTGACATCAGTTATAGAACCATTGGAAAACCAGCTGGAAGTACTGTACAGCTGTTTCGTCCTACTTTTGGACTCTTCAGTGGTACGCACCCACCGGGATTCGAACCCAGGACCTACTTGTTACAAGGGGAGGTCATATACCATTAAGCCACTGGGACCCGATCCAATGGCCCATGAATTCTAACCAATCAAATCCCTACAAACCAACACTTGAACTCGAATTTTATTTTCGGTACATGGATGATACTTTTTTGATTATGAAGAGCGAAAAGGAAGCAAAGAACATCCTGGATAAATTTAATGAGGTACATCCTGTAATAAATTTTACTACTGAGAAAGAAAAAGACTCTAGTATTTCATTTTTAGACTTCCTTATGACCAGAAAAGAGGACGGCACAATAAGAAGAAGTGTTTATAGAAAACCTACATCAACAGGCCAGTACACACATTTTCTCAGCTTTGTGCCCTTGAAATACAAACGCAATCTAATAAAGTGCTTGGTCCACAGAGCAAGAGAGATTTGCTCGGACGAATGTCTTGACGAGGAACTTAACAATATTAAACGGTTGCTAAGTGAGAATGGTTATCCCGAAAAGTTTATTGATAAGAATATGAATCTGAAACCAAAACAGCCCAAGTTACCAACAGTTCCAAAAAAGGCCTTGTTCTTACAGATGCAGTTCCTAGGAGACAACACCAGTGAGATACTAACACAGCGCCTTAGAAATGCGGTAAAAAGAGCATTCCCTGCTGCTCAATTACGCTGTATCTTTAAAACCACTCCTCTTCTGCGTTCGGGAATAAAAGACAAACTGCCTAATTTCGCCTCTTCCATGTGTATCTACCAATTTAACTGCTCCTGTGGAGCCAGTTACATAGGCCGTACAATTAGGCGTGTTTCGCGTCGAATTTCCGAACATCACCCTGCCTGGTTAAGCAAAGGACAAACAAAATCTATTCGCAGCGCTATTCTGTCTCATCTTGTGGAGACAGAACACAAGATTGACGTTAATCATGCTTTCAGGGTCATTTACCGCATACCTACGAATCTCAATTTCGCTTTAAGAGTTCGACTACTAAATATTGCTGAGGCTGTGGGGATCCATATTAACAAGCCTAATTTATGCATCCAAAAGAAGTTAGTTCAGTCATTATCATTACCTTGGCCATCCAGGTTTGAATAATCCAGAATTTTTGTGAAATTTCCCTAATTTTAGTTGATATTCTATTCGCTATTATATCTTTATTATTATAATTTAAGCATCTTTAATGAACTGTAATTGCATTGATCATACTTTACAAATCGATATTATTTAAAAAACACTAATATTGTTATTGACTACTAATCTAGAATATTCTATGTATATAAACATATATATAATTGTAGAGCCTGGAAGAGGAATTTATCGAAAAGAATATTCTTTGCTCGATTATTTTGTGTTTTATAGACAAAAGAAAGTTAGAATTAGCTGAACACAAACTATGTACAAAATGTACACTAAGGAATGAAGTGAAAATAAGTCTTGAAAAGATATCGAGTATAACAACAAGGCAGGCAATAGAAAACTGACATAATATTAGGGTTATCATTCACATTAAGCCTTGCACATTTTAACTGGACAACTGTTTCGTCCCAGTTTGGGACTCTTAGGCAATACACACCCACCGGCTTTCGAATCCAACACCTTCCAGTTACAAGGCAAGGTCGTAGACCATTCAGCTATTGGAACCCGATCCAATGGCTAGCCCATGAATTCTAACTTCTGGTTGGTGGTTTTGCTAAAATTAGGAATTGGTAGAAGTTAGAATTCATCGGCTGGTTGGTCAATGAGTCAGATCCCAGTGGTTGAATAGTCTACGAGCTTGCCTTGCGACCGGAAAGTCGTGGGTTCGACACCAGGTGGATGTGTACTGATGAGGAGTCGGAAACCAGAAGGAAACAGCTGTCCAGTACTCCCAGTTGGTTTTCCAATAGTTCTCTAACTGATATTAATGCGTAGTCAAAATCGGAAAACAAATTAAATCCGTAGAAATCAACTCGTGTAAATGAAAACGATAAAGATAATTAGTTATTGTTTAACCTTTGAACACTTATCATTTATAAATCAGCGTTTTATATACAACAGACACCCACACAAACACCTACACACATAGTTTTCGTTTTCTAAACATTCTGTGATTACTTTTAAATAATTTTTTCTAAAATACTCCACATTATACTTTGTCAGAATTTTAAAATTTTCAGAGACAAATAAATTTTCAATCGTCAGTAGGAAAAGAAAAGAATTATATCGCTAAGATAACGTATAGGTATATACATATATATATATGCTTACAAGACGAACTTTCCGAGTTGTTTTCTATCTCTGGCCGCCTCCATGTGCATCTATCAGTTCACCTGCTTTTGTAGAGTAAGGTATATTGGCAGTAGCCAGAGAACGCTTTCCACACGGATACAAGAACATATTCTAGCATCATGGTAATACGAGTGAGAAAGGAAGTGTGTGCGAAGATCTATTCTAGAACATCTGATTGACTCCTGTTACTGTGCCAACCATGATCATAATTTTAAGATTATCTACCGAATCCATGCTAACTTGCTGGCCGCGTTTTCTTTGTTACAGACTTATAAAGACAGAGGAGTTCTTGGCAATTCATGAATTTAAGCCAAACCTTTGTGTACAAAAGAAGTATGTACAATACCTACTTCTGCCTTGGCCGTAAACCGATAGACATTTATTTATTTTGTTTATTTAGTTAGTATATGTACCTTTCCCTTACTTGCTACTATTATTATTATTGCTATTCTCACTCTGAACTGTTTCGGCTTGCCCCACTTGTCATTCTAAATCAGAAAATTTTCCTACAATATTGAATTCTATCTTATCAAATTTCACACCATATTATGTAACGTTTTATACTCGCTTACAAATCCTATAATTATGTACCCTTTTCCAACGTCTATACATCTTATGAATTATTTTATGCATGACGTTAATTGTTTTGCCACTTGACATTTACCTATGATTATAATTTTCAAAAGTTGATTTGTTTTTCGAATTTGACCACAGATTGATATCAGTTAGAGAACCATTAAAAACCAGGGAGTACTGGACAGATGTTTTATCCTAGTTCAGGACTCATCGGCAGTACGCAGCCAATGGGGTTCGAACCCAGGACCTGACGGTTACAAGCAAGCAAGCTCGTATACCATTCAGCCACTAGGACCCGCCCAACTCGATGGCCACTCCATGAATTCTAACTTCTACCAAATTGCGATTCGGGCGCGACCGCCAACCAGTGTTGTCGGTGGGAACTCAGTCCTCACTCCCTATTGGATGGACCTCATTGGTGAAGACTTCTCCCTGGAACTTCAGGCAACTCTGTCCTGAAGTCAGTGACTAGCGAGCATCAGAATAATTTCCAAGACTTGATTTGCAAGGATTTGATTTGTTTTACGAGCTTGGCTTGTAACCGGAAGGTGTTGGGTTCGAAACCAAGTGGTTGCGTACTGCCCATGAGTCCCAAACTAGGATGAAACAGCTGTCCAATATTCCCAGCCGGTTTTCCAATAATTCTCTAATTGATTTCAGCTCATGATGAAATCCTGTAACCAATAAATCAAATCCCTACAAACCATTACTTGAAAAAAGAGTATTCTTTGTTCACCAACACTAATAATAATAATAATGATTTACTTTATTCCAAAAATAGTACTTGTGATACAGAATAAAATTTTCAGCATTAATCACAAAATTGCATCTAATTTCCTCAAATTATAAATAAGAATTAGTCACACAGAAAATTTCCCACATTTACAATAGGGGTAATGTGAAAAAAACATGCAGCATATAAAATGGAAATACTAATACTGATGATAACAGCTAAGGTAATAATAATAATAAAAGTGGAAATTGCTGTGGGCTTGTTTCACACAGTATTGTCGATTCGGTATAGAAATTCTGGCATGTTTAAAAATATTGAATATAATGTTCTCTTTACATGATATGGTGAGAATAAAAACAAAGATTACAGCAGTCATAGAGATAAGTTGGTATTTGCAATTATGAGAGTAAAACAAAGAAGCAGCAGGACCATAAATATAATAGAAATGATAAAAGTAAAACTTGAAGGTATATAAGGATGGATGGAGGAGATTGTTTACTTACTAGATGAAAAAAGGTTAGTTAATTCTTACCTGACACTATTTTCATCACATAAAATATGTGCCAAGTATGGTCTCATAGAATTTTTATACTTAGACGTGCGAGCATACAGTTTTCTGAAGTTACTTCTTGTTCTACCTGAGGAGATGCAAGGTGAGAGCTGAGGGTGAAGTGGATGCTCCAAATCAGACAAAATCCCTTTAGCAAATTTATTGCACGAAGTCAAGTGCCTATCGACAACGACGTTAATTATGTGGTCCACTGGGACACCACTCATCCTACTGACAGTCTTCA
This sequence comes from Trichobilharzia szidati, assembly GCA_944472155.2. NCBI lineage: Eukaryota > Metazoa > Platyhelminthes > Trematoda > Strigeidida > Schistosomatidae > Trichobilharzia > Trichobilharzia szidati. The sequence continues at coordinate 107,910,331 of OX235272.1, forward strand.
GCATTCTACAAATTGCGACATAGTCCTTTTTAAGCAAACCAGGAAAGAATAAGGGTGAACAGTAAAGAAGAATTGGTAGGATGCAAGAGTTTATGAACTGTAAGAGGAGGGGTTGAGTTATACCCGAGTGCCTTAACTTCTTAATGTAAAATGTCAGGCGGAATATTTTACTGGAGATCGCTGAGACATGGGAAGACCAGGAGAGATCAGAAGAGAGAATAAGTCCAAGATACTTAATTTCTGATTTGATTCCTATATCATTGTAGTCAATCTTATAACTGCCATGAGATTCGATGGCTTCTTTTAACTGTCGTTTACATCTTAAGCTAAAATTAACAGTTTGACATTTAGAAGGATTCAGTTTAAGACCGTTAGACTCAGACCATTTACTGACTCCCGACAGAAAGCTCTTTATTTTGGTACAATCTAGCTGGGAGTTAACAGCCATTGAAACAGTTAAATCATCAGCGTACTTCACAAAGTTTATTTAATCAGAGTGAGGCAAGTCATATAAGAAGAAAGAAAAAAAGAAAAGGAGAAAGGACAGCGCCTTGAGGGACACCAGCTTCAGTAGGCAGTGAAGTGGAATACTTCCCTAAGTAAAAGTAATTTCTCCACTAATGATCTCTCCCTTATTTACTTAACTAAGTTTATATTTCCCGTTGATTGATTATACTGGACAAAAGTGTTGAGTCTCTGTTGACATATTGGCTTCTGATATGAGCGCTAGGAGGATGTCTGAAGGTTAACACGATGTAGTTTGGTTTGATGAGGGCTAGCTATAGTATCTAAGACTAGAATTTCGTCCTACTTGACACTCGATGGGTCCAAGTCTCATTGTGAACACTAATCATTCATCACTGATGATATTCAACTGAAAATTCCCGACTAAGGGCGGGATATGTACCCTGGTCTCATCTGCTAGCTACCGCCAACCAAATGACATCATGGTGTTTTATTAGTAAGGAGTGATGTCATGTATTCTGCGAAACAGATTGTAAACCTAATCGAAAGACATTACTTCCTACCCCAGGATTTGTAAAATACACTGACTGCCATCCGACAACATCTCCAGTCTACTGCCAGTAGAGGCAGAACAAATAGGAAGCTTGGCAAGGATTTGATACAAATGCTTAGTCGTCATTTACAATGGAATCTTCATGTTAGAAACCATTCCAAATAGACTAATTATATTCTTACAACCCATTTTTACTTTAAACAGCTTAGTGAATAGTCTCTTTGAAACAAACAGCATACAAACATAGTTTGTGTTAAAAAAACTGAGTACCATGATGGTAGTCAGAATAACTATTCCATGAAAATCGATAAGAAATTAACAGAGGGAAAAATGAATCATTCCGTAATACACACTGAAGACTGTTCACAATCATATCTGTTTAGAGAAAACTTACTGTTTGAAAATGTTATCGCTTTAAATTGTCATAATCACCTGTCTACATCAGCAGATACCACCACTGTAGAATATAATGAATATAGAACTACTAGCAGCTGACTGCGTCGGGGGGTGGGAACACTTTGACAGAAATTATGAATTAAAATCGTTATTTGAAAATTAGTTATTAAGCCAGAGAGGCAGAATTAACCATTTTGGGAAAGGTTAACTATATGATGGAGAAGATTTGTAGCTCAGGTGGATGATTTTGATGTGGTTGTGTTCTCTGATGAGCTGGATAGTTAATTTGCAAATTACCACAACCACATCAAAAAAGGTCAACTGCGCATGTAATAACAGTAATAATCTGCTTTATTCCAAAGCGGACAGTACTTATAATACAGCGTGGAATTCTCAGCGTATGTCACAACACCTTGCATTTAATTTATTCAAAATACAAATAAAATTAACCACAGGAATTTGTCCACATTTACGGTAGGAATAAAGTCAGAAATGTGCACAGTGCAAAATGAGAATAACAACTCTAATAATACTAATAACAATATTAATAACGGTGGGTTTGTATCAGACAGTACTGTTGATACAGTTTCGAAATTTCAGCATGTTGTAGAGTATTGAATCTAATTATGTCTTGATATAGCATGGTGAAGGGAAAAACAATAACAATTATTATAGAACTTAAATGATGTTTACACTTTTGAGAAAATAAACAAAAATAGTGACAGGAATATAAATATAATAATAATAATAATAGTAAAGCTTGGTGGAATAAGGATGGAGAAAATGGTTTATTTACTAGTGCCTGACACTATTTTAATTACATGAAATAAGTGCCAGATATGGTATCGTGAAATTCGCATACTTAGACGTATGTGCATAAAGTCTTTTCATGAAATGACTTCTTGTTTTACCTAAAGAGACACAAGGTGGAAGCGGCTGTAGATGCTCACAGTCTGACAAAATCTCTTTAGCAAATTTGTTGCATGAAATCAAGTGCGTATCATCAATGACGATGTCGACGGTGTGGTCCAATGGAATATCACTACCCGCCCTACTGACAGTCTTCAAAGTCCTAGGAAGTATGACATAGTCTTTTATAAGCAACTCAGGAAAGAATAAGGGTGGACAGTAAAGAAGAATAGGTAATATGCAACAGTTGAAAAACTGTAAGAGGAGGGATTGAGTTATGCCCAAGTACCTTAACTTCGTAATGTAAACAGGTGGAGGAAATATTCTTTTCAGAAATCGCTAAGACATGGGAAGACCAGGAGAGATCGGAAGAAAGAATTAGTCCAAGATACTTAACATCAAACTTGATTTCTATCTCAGGATCATCAATTTTGCACCGGTCATAGGAATTAACAGCTTCATCATTTAACTTTCTTATACATCGAAAAAAGAAGTTATCAGTCTGACACTTGGAAGGATTTAGTCTAAGACCATCACACGAAGACCATTCGCTGACACCTGATAGAAGGCTGTTAATCTTGGTACTATCAAAATGGGAGTAAACAGGCTTTGAAACGGTTAGATAGGTGAACGCCACAAAGAAAAAAGAATGCTTCCTTAGAACTATGCATTATGTTTATTTCCTATAATGAGCTTTTTCAGAGGGACCATCTCAGTGGACAAATTATTTGGAAAATCTCTCCTAGACGATTTATTGATAATATTTATACATCTAAATAGACATTTCAACTAACTTTGTAATTAGTATTCGTTTTTCCCTTAGACTGTGTATCATTAATTTGACATTTGCATATCACATGTCTGCGGGAAGCGTTAGTGTGTGATTCCTGTGCATAGAACTTTTGATCCCCCCATTTAGGAATATTCTCTTTGAATCTAAAGAGAAGTATCTTCATCTCCAAAGGTCAAGTTACTGAAAGCCTACATAGAATGGATAATACCTACATTTTAATAGTTTTTAATCAAAGTAGCTTTAAACGAGCATTACTCAAGACTCTGTATTATAGAGCTCTATGGACAAATTAGAGGAAGAATTTCTGATTCTCCAAAAGATGTTGAAAAACAACGGTTATCCTCAAATATTCATTAATAAGTATGGAGGATGTGAAGACTCAAAAATCAAACAAATCCCGGTGGGAAAAAGACCTGTCTTCATTCAACTCGATTTAAAAGGTGAAAATATTGCAGCACTAGTCAACAGAAGATTGAGGACGTCACTAGTCAGAACCTGTCCTGCAGCTAATTTGATTCCCATCCATCGAACAACATGCTCTTTGGTGCAATCAAAAGTCGATAGATACCCTTCTCATGTTAAGTCTAACCGGGTATACAAATTTCTACATGTATCTGCGGGATCAGTTATATTGTGAGAACAGAAAGAAGAAGGGCACACCTCCGATTTTCTTAACATGTGCCAGAAAGCCTATACCTCAAGAGAGCAAAAACTTACAATAGTGCCCTTACTAGACATCTCCTTCATACAGATCATGAGGTGGAAATCGCAAAATCCTTTAAAATTATCAGTAGACAGAAAAAGCTCAATTCTCCTCAAGTTTGCCGAAGCAATCTCTATCAAACGCCTGAGACGCCATTTATGTGCTCAGAAAAAAACAGTTGTCAGTCTTTCATTGCCTTAGTAACCGAATGTCTTTATTGTCTCTTTCACTTGATTAGGTATTCTTTGACTTTAACCTCACCCACCCACTTTGATATAATGTAATTTTGCTTGTCTCTTGTTTCTACGATTTCAGTTGAACTCAGTACATTATCACCCAATTTATTAGTCACCCGTCTTTATTACGTAACTCCTTTACCACTGTATGCATAAATTTAAATTGTTTAATCTTGAACTGCCTGTGTGAAAACTATATAAGCGCAATTTTCTGAGAACTGTTCTTTAATTCCGGGACCTCTTGTCAACTGACATCATGTAAAATTTGCAAGTATATTGGAACTTTTCTGTAAATAAACTTAATAATAATATCTTTAGACTGTAAGCAAGCAGCTGATGAGATGAACAATGATAGTACCGTTGTCTTCTGCACATTTTTTCCCTCACGTTCCCAGTGGAACATAGGACCTCAAGCTAGTGGCTTGAAGTTTCCGTAGCAGTGTTTAATTTGTACAGGATGGGGTTGCTAACCTCATGCCCAACCTTTTCCTCTTTACCAGCATCATTTCTGGCTTAGCGAGAAAAAGGAGCGCGTCGGCCGGGGATGGAACCCCGGTCCATGTGCATGGTCGGTTAGCGTCCTAACCGCTATGCCACCGCTAACCAAACCACAATCATTCTTACTATATTGGAAAGCATTTATCCACTATTAGTAAAAGACATTTCTACAATATTTTCCGTTATTTCTATTGATCGACTGTGGCATTTCCCTGAAATATGGTAAAGCTTTTCGCAAAGCTATCTAGGAATAAAGGTCTAAAAAAGAGATTATTGCAATACACATATGTGTAGTAAAATCATCTAGTCAAACATCACTTGACCATTTGAAGAGTTAAACAAAGTAGTATTTAAAGGGATTATAGTAAGAGCAGATTTTGACCATTTTTGGCAAAATATAATTCCATATTCCATTATGGATAAGATTTTATTTTGAAAAATCGCACAGTAGAATTTAATTTGTGGATGGTGACTAGTAGCGGAGTAATCCAGAATAACGCGCATTTCGTCCTATTTGGGACTCGTCATCTGGATGTGCCTGCATTTCCCAGTGAGTGATGATGTCCCCATCAAGGCTCAAACTCAGTGCGCATAGTTTCAAACGCCAAAGCATTATCCACTAGACCACTTGGGCCACGAGAGCCACTGTCTCTTGTGCAGCGGGTCATATTATTTTAATTGACTTTGAGATTTTCCCGTCTATTGGATAACGCTTTGGTGTTTGAAACTATGCGCACTGGGTTCGAGCCTCGGTGGGAACATCATCACTCAATGGGAAATACAGGCACATCCAGATGACGAGTCCAAAATAGGACGAAATGCGCGTTATCCTGGATTATTCCACTGCTAGTCACCATCCACAAATTAAATTTTAATTAAATGCCCAGACATCGTCGAAGCATCTGCACAAGAAGCCGACATGTCAACCTGAAATCGAGCACTTTGGTCCAATCAATCGATGGGAAAATCTTAAATTCAATTAAAATCACTCAGTGCTGTACAGTAATATTAACTGATGACGTTTCGAGCACAAATTATTACTGCTCATAATCATATCAAGTCACTCACACAACGTTTTACTTCATTTATATAAATGAGTGAAATTGATGATTAGACCTTAGAGTAAAAATCAATAAGATAAGGCAAAGTACATTCAGAAATAATAATATGAATGTTATTGGTCAAATACAATCAGATGGGAAATAAGACGAGTGTTTTTATAGTCGAAATAAGTAACTTATTAGAATGTTAAAATATACGTGAATTGAGATAGAATTTTAAGATTATTTATTATCCTCCTATGATTTGACTGACTGGTGGTAATAATATCTTTCATATCTCTGGTATTGGCATTCAGCCTCTTCTATTGAGCATGTGCTAGGTGTAGACTCGATGAACTAGTCAGGATTCTATTGTGTAGATATGTGTTAGTGCATGCAATTCAGTCGCTCAGCGTTTTTCTAAATTACTTATCTTCTCGGGGTGAACTATTCTAACCTTAGTTAAATTCATATAATCCGACAATCTGACTACCCCCGATCTACCAGTGCGACCTGTGTAGTTGACCTTACAGTAATTTAGAAAAAAGCTCAGCAGTCCCACTACATGCATTAACACATAACCACACAACAGGATGTTAGAGGGTTAAAATTCTAAAAAGTAATATAGGTAAGTGGAGATAGAGGTTGATTACTGAATCCTTGTTCATCTACTCTACATACAACGCGTGCAACAGAAATGACTCAATGCAAATACCACAAATATGGAAGATATTATTACCACCAGTCAGTCAAATCACAGGAGGATAATAAATAATCTTAAAATTCTACTTCAATTCACATACATCATAACATGCTAACAAGTTACTTATTAATTTTGACTATAAAACCACTCGTCTTATTTGCTATGTGATTGTATTTGATTGATGACACTCATATTATTATTTCTGAATGTACATTATCTTATCTTATATTGATTTTTCCACTCAAGTATATAAATGACGGAAAAAAGTTGTGTGAGTGACTGGATATGATTATGAGCAGCAATAATTTGTGCTCGAAACGTGGTCATCAGTTAATATCATCAAAATAAAATCTTATCCATAATGGAGTTGTACTCTACTACAGTGTCCAAGTTTTATACTTATATCAATAATTCCATATTACATAAGTTTATTTGACATAACACACAGACAGAGTGAGTGAAACTCAGGATCAGAACTTCATTAAAAACTTTTTATCCCATTATAAAAATGCTTCTTATAATAATGAACATTTCAAGTAAGTGATCATCAAGGAGAAGTTATCAAAGTGAAGTACTTTCAACTTTAAAGCAATTCAAACATTTTACAATAGAACTTATAACAGTTTTAATGTAGAATATAAAATTTTCAATGGAGGTAATTCAGAATATGAGTAGGGAAGAACAATTTCCCTCTATTAATGAAGACATTATTTTGTTATACACCATGCAGCTGATGAAACATTTGATTACAAACATTAATATAAAACAGAGATTTCAGTGGATAAAGTTCTTCAAGGGTTAGTTTGTCGGGATTTGATTTGTTTCAAGTTTGATTGTGGATCATTTCTATCATTGAGAGAACCATTGAAAACGGGCACCAGAGTAGTGGACAGCTGTCTCGTCCCACTTTGGGACTCCTCGGTAGTACACACCCACCAACGTTCGTACTCAGAACCTTTCAGTTACATGGTGAGTAAAATCGTAGCCTATTCAGCCACTGGGACCCGAGTGAATGGTTAGAATTCATGGCCATGAAGCCGAGTCCCAGTGGACGAATGGTCTACCAGCTCGGTTACCTTGTAACCGGAAGATCCAGGGTATGAACCGTGGTAGGTGCCTACTGTCTAAGAGTCCCAAACTAGGCTGACGAAACAGCTGTGCAGTATTCTAAAGCTGGTTTACAATGGTTCCCTAACTAATAAAATAATCCATGATCAAAGTTGAAGCGAAGAAAGTCCTCTTTTCGACGATTTCATCCTCATACCTGTACAATCGTATATATGTATACATACATATATATATATATAGGATTGTACAGTTATGGAAATGAAATCTTCAACAAGACAGCTTCACTAAAAATCTTTGCTTTACATCTCATCGGGGACCATTAATTTAATTCAGACAGTTGCCTGGGGTTCTAGTGGAAAGCAGTGAACAGTGGGGTACAGCAGGTTGAAGGTGAGGAAGTAGTCCTCATCAAAGAAGACACTGCAAAGTGGTCGCGCTATGTCGTGAACTGGACGAAGTTAGAATTCATGGGCTGGCCAATGGATCGGGTCCCGGTGGCTTAATTATCTATGAGCTCACCTTGTAACCAGAAGGTCGTGGGTTCGAACCCTCTCGATGGATGCGTACTGCTGAAGTGCCCCAAACTAGGCTGACGGAACAGCTATCCAGTACTCTCAGCTGGTTTTCCAACAGTCCTCTAACTGATGTCAGCTCATGATGAGATCCTCCAACCAATCAAAAAAAATCCCCATGCTCAAAAACCAATACTTAAAATCTTTATTTCAATAAAAGGCAGAATATATAAATATATGAGATCACCCAAAGATATCAACGCTGTCTCTGACAAAGCAACAACAAGGCCTATGTCGTTAATCCTTTTAATCATAAACGTTTCACATTTAAAAATTTTCAACTACAAGAACAGTGACTACCATTAAAAAAAAGAAGCCATAAAAGGTAAAACGCTATTTTGCGCAGTACTGAAAACCAATATATATATAATTGTGCATCAAAGTTCAACTCGTCAATCATATGAAGCAGAAAAAAGAACCAAAATTAATATAATCAAATTTCGAAATTCAAAATTTTAGCTACACTCATGTTGTCAGATGTATATGGATGGACAAATAGACATAATAAACAACATAAGGTGCACAATATAATTCACATAAATTTCAATCGCCTCATAATATGATAGTAAAAATAATAATAATAACAATCACTTAATTCCAGACAATAATACTGATCATAGAGAATGAAATTTTTCAGGGTTTCTTTTTACACACATTGGAACAATCTACCTCCTTTTAAATAAATATGCAGATACATAAAATTTAAAGTAGTGATAATAATAATAATAGTAATCGAACCACTATAAACAGGATTTTGGTGAAAACATAATCAAATATAAGTAGACAATGTCACAGATAATACATGTAATAATAATAATCTTCGCTTATACTTTGCAGTCATAAACTGGAAGACGTACAGGCAGGCGAACACCAACAAACTGGCTGAAGACGTGAACAGGCGGCGAAGACAGGACTCTAGGTGAATGTAGAGAAAACGGAGGCGATGAAGATAACCAACCGACCAACAGCAACAGTGACAACAACCAGCACCAATCAGTATCAGTAGGAGAGACTTGACAGAGGTTACCTCCTTCACTTATCTAGCTAGGAAGCATCGTTTCAACTACAGGTGGAAAGGATAAAGATGTCAAAGCCAGTTGGAATCGGAAAGGCAGGATACGCCTTCATCAACCAGAAACCAATTTGGAAATCTTCTACACTCAGCCAGCATAAAGAACAAGATTCGGATTTTCAACAACTTGGCGTGTCATGAAGAGGATTTCCAACGGCTTGTTGAAGGCTTTTATCAACAGCTGTCCACTTCTCTGGCTCCATACTGAAGATCATATGGCTAGAAAGAATTAGTAATAAGAAACTTTGACAACAAACCAACCAAGAATTGATCGCCCAACAAATATGTAGAAGAAAATGGATTGATCAGGCATACATTAAGGAGAGGGTAGAATGACACCGCGCACAGTGGAATCCCAATGGGAAGCGACGAGTGGGTTGTCAGTAGGAGGGTGACATGGAGGAGATCGTGTGAGGAGAAGATGAGAGAGTTTGGCCAATCATGGTCCAGACTGAAGAGAATGGCATATAGGACAAAGTGGAGATGTGTTGTTGAAGCCCCATGTTCCACTCGGAACTCAAGGGAATAAAAATAGCCTGCAGTCCAAATTACTGATTTACAAAGTTTGTAAGTTCTTTTGTGACTTGCTCTTCACACGAAAACCATACTATATAGGGTATTGTGAAATTTTTATATTTAGTTGGACGACCGTAATTTCTCATGAAGTTTCTTCTGGTTTTACCCGAAGATATACAAAGAAAAAGTTGTGAATCACAAAGAGGATGTTCAGTATCAGACAAGATGACTTTAGCCCAATAACTGTTTGCAAGAATCGAAGTGCCTGTTGACAGTGATATCAGTTAGCTGAGTCAAAGGCACACCACTAACTTCTACATAATATGACAGTCTTTTTTGAGAAGTCCAGGGGAGGATAATGGCGAATAATAAAGGAGAATGGGCAGAATACATGAATTAACAAATCGCAATGGAATAGGCTGAGCTATAACAGAAGGTTTCAATTTCTATGTGTAATAAGTCAAACGTAAAATTTTCTTGGAAATCAACAGCATATGAGACGACCAACAGAGATTCAAAAAGAAGCTGATGCCGAGATAAGAGATATCCGGTTTACTTCCCATTATCACAGTCCTGTCAATATTACAGGAATCGTGAGACTGAATCAGTCCACGCACTCAATTCTTGTTCGCACCTGAAACTAAAACCAACAATACGACATCTTTAGATGGATTCAGTTTAAGTAACCATTCAGGTAAGACCACTTGCTAACTTCAGACAAGAATCTATTCACGTGAGAGCAATCCACAGCAGAAACTACTCGGACAGAAATGGTTAGATCATCAACACATTTTTATGAAGTTAGCTTTAGAAGAATATGAAAGGTTATGTAAAAAGAAGGAAAAAAGGAATGGAGAGAGTACAACGCCTTAAGAGACACCAGTTTCCGTTAGCAAAGAAGTGAAGCGCTTTCCTTTCAAAACAGTATATATTGTTTTCTACCTGAAAAATAAGGAGACAGCCATCTTGTGACCCAGGACTCAGTGTTTACTGAAATCAGCTTGCCTAGTAAAAGTCCCCAGGGATGTGTGTAGTCTAAAAAGGAGGCTCTAATCTGTTCTGATTGGTGTACACAAATTGGTCAGTTCAGTGTCATTTGATGCACTTATTCAGCTGGGTTCTTAAAGTTCAACCTCACCATGAATTCATTTTCAACAGGTGAGTTTGGCTATTGTAAATTCGGAAGTAAGGAATTAGGCAAACACCTTGAAATATCAGTAGAGGGATTATTTTGTTTTAAATAATCTTTAGTTATTTTAAAATTAAAATATTCATTGCTACTGGAAAAAACATGAAATCCACTCATTGTTTGTAAGGAGTAAGTGTACTGTTAACATTAAGAGATGTTGCCAGAACCATCAGAGCAGAAAGATACTGTTTTCTGATGTTGTTACTTCATTGAAAGTATATCAACTGGTGCATCTGTTAGCATTACTTCTTTGAGATTTCTTTGATACCAAGATATTCTTTGTAATGCTTTGAAGTTTCAGACCACTTTTGGTCACGAAGGCGTTTCACGAAAACGAAACTTGTAGGTCAGCGAAGAGTCTATTTTCGGCTGCGAATTCATTCACTTAGCTGTACACAATCGCAATTATATGTATTTATTTTCCTACATTTTTTGCAAATATAGAGGATGTTCGGTGTCAGACAACTTAACTTTCGCCAACTGCTTGTAAGAATTGAAGTGCCTATTGACTATAATGTCAGTTAGCTGAGAAAAAGGCATATCAGTAACCCAAATTACAGCCTTCAATCTTCTGCGCAATGTGATACAGTCATCAAAATAATCTCAACATTTCTGGAGACAGAGCCAGTATTATTTTACTAGCACAACCTAAATTCTAATAGTATATGTCAAGACAATTCAATGAAGAAAATGTTCTTTTTCGACGAAATCATCTCCACAGGCTGACCGATGAGATTTATATTTACCAAAAAACAGATTGCTTCTTTCCGGTTAACTCCTAGAACTAGACTTCACCTTGTAACCGGAAGGTTGTGGGCACGAACCTACGAACGGTGATTGTGAACTGATGACGACACAGCTCCCCAGTACTCCCAGCTGGTTCTCTAACCGATGTCAGCACATGATGAAATCCCATAACTAGTTACATCAAATCCCTGCAAACCAACGCTTGGATGACTCCTAGAAGCTAATAATAAAACGAAATTTACTGTTTTGTTGTACTCAACATACTAAATAAACTGCGCACTCAACAGACAGGCCTTGATGAATACAGCTAGGACTAAATAACCACGTTTGTTGTCACTCAGCATTATATTTTCCTTTTAGAGATAATGTCATGCCAGCTGCTATACCCATTAAATCACAAATATAGTTCAGGACTAATAATGTTTCACATTAGAAATAGTAAGCAATAAGATAATTCTTCAAGGTATCTTGTATAAATAGTACGGCTGAAATTTTGTCAGTAAAAATAATTTCGTAATAAATATATCCCACTGAACACACTGTCATGTACTGTTATCAGGAGACAAAAACCTATTCCACATTATTGGTTTAACTGACTAACTGACTGACTGGTTTTAACGTAGAACCTTGCACATATGTGTAGCAGTTCAAGTTGCCACACTCCCTTCTTGTAGCACACAAAGCAAGAGAATAGAGTAAAGAGAGACAATAATCAGAAGTGCGAGGTATAAAGAATGCTTGTATGGAATGACAACAGAGTTTTATTCAATATTATAAATCATAAAGAGTGAATGCATGTGCAACAGCCAGTGAAAACAGTTTCCAGCCACATCACCAGTTGTCTCTGGCCACTAGTGGCTCTTACCATCCCGAGGACCCCAACCAGTTAGGAAGTCTGCACCTCCAGATGTGGCTGGTTTGAAACTAACTGCTGTGGATTTCATTGACTGAAGAGGCTATGTTTCGGTCTCACCACCACTAGTTAGCTCTTCTCCAACGCAATCCTATGGTAGCTAACATTTCCTATCGAGGCAGGCGATGGCTAGGCATGCGTAACACATCTCCTAACTATCTCAATCGATGTAATTTCACAACCTCATTGATTGATCTTCTAAGTCAACGAGATTATTCCCTGGTAACAAGTCAATCCCTGAATCCCTGAAGTCACTTAGGGTTAAGTCCATTAATACATCTTTAGTGAAATTAAACAGAAATGGGAACAGTGGGTATCCGTGAAGGACACCACTGGCTGTCATCACTTCAGATGGCTACCCTACGTAGGATGTTATTTGGTTGCATAAGTTCGGGCAGAGTGCCTTGATCAGCGCGATGTATTTTGTCGGCATTTTCTTTATGGTCAAAAATTACCATAGTACCTCTCGGTCTACAGAATCGAATGCCGCTTTCGGGTCAATAAAGGCTCGGAATCTGCCAAAGGGTGAAGACATGATCAATACACCATCTCCATGATCTAAATTGGTCACAAATAAATGTTTGGTTTCCGTTTTCAAATCCTTCTATTAATTAACCTAGTAGATTCAATCACACATACACAAATTCTTTAAATTGTTTTTTTTTTGACACCAGCATACTAGAATAATAGAGTAAAAGCTATTCAGGTAGACTTAGGAAAGCTTCACTAACCATTGTTAGCAAAACTACACCTTGATCAGGAGTTTAATGGGTAATACAAATGAATCGAAACGAGCGTTTTCAATGTCCTTAACATTTGTGTAACTAACATCAAAAAATGTTGACATACATATTCATAATCGGAAGTAGGATAATAGTTTGGCATTAATCGTAAATGCAATCTATGTGAAATCGCGTGATGAAATGCACGCTCCAAGGTCATTTTTTTCATAAAATAAACACCCAAGTATAAGATTTTCAATCTAAACAATAATTATGACAAAACAAATTTAAACTATAAAAGAAATTAAAATAAGATTAAAGTGGGCTGTTGTATGTAGATAATGAAACTGATTTAATAACTGTGCAAGAACTGACTAGCGTGGAATAATGCTCTTGTTCACGCCAAGTAAAATACTAAGTCGTATCACCCTGCAAAGAATAAAGGATGCACTGTATGCAGAACTACCCTAGCTCACCGGAACAAGATGGATTCAGGAAAGGCGAATCATGTGCTGATCAAATTGACACCCTACGCATCCTCATCACGGAACAAAGCATAGAATAGCATTCATATCTCTCTCTACCTCAAATTCATCGACTTCGAAAAGGCCTTCAACGGCGTAGACCGAGAAGTAATTTGGAAACTACTTCAACAATACGGCGTACCTCAAGTCTTTATCAACCTCATTCAACAGCCATATGACAATGCCACGTGTCAAGTGATTCACAACGGAAAACTCAGCGAGGTGTTCGAAGTGCACACAGGAGTAAGACAAAGCTGTCTATTATCACCGATGATCTTGTTAATTGAGGTGGAGTGGATTATGCGACACACTGAACGTGAGGAGTGAGGAGACAGGAATACACTGGACCACCGATAAGAAGACTCTAGAAGATCTAGATTTCGCAGATGATATATGCCTGGCGTCACACAAACTCGAAGATTTACAGGCAGGCGAACACCAACAAACTGGCTGAAGAGCCAGCCAGCGAAGACAGGACTCCGGATGAATATAGAGAGGATGGAGGTGATAACCACCAACCAACAGCAGCATAAACAACAACCAGCACCAATTACCATCAACGACAGAGATTTGACAGAGGTTACCTCCTTCACTTATCTGGCTAGGAAGCGTCGTTTCAACCACAGGCGACAGATCGGATGAAGATTTCAAAGTGAGCCAGTCAGAATGGGAAAGGCAAGATATGCCTTCACAACAACCAGAAACCAATTTGGAAATCTTCTACACTCAGCCAGCACTAAAAAAAGATTCGGATTTTCAACACCAGTGTCAATTCGATCCTTCTATATTGGTCAGAAAGTTAGCCAGCGTATCACGAAAAGGATTTCCAAAAGGCTACTGCAGGCTCTTACCAAAAGCTGGCTTCGCTCGCTCCATACTGAAGGTCAGTTGGCCATAAAGAATTAGTAACAAGAAAATCTGGCTGGAAGCAAATCAAACAAGAACCGATCGCTCAACAAATATGTAGGAGAAAATGGAAATGAATTGATAGGGCATACATTGAGGAGGCCGTCGAATGACATCGCGGCCGATGCACTCCTTTACCATGTTAAGCCAGTAATAAGACTGGTGGAGAGGGAAGGTTAGACATGAAGCTAGCAACCCCATCCCGTAAACATAAAACCACTGTTACCGAAACTTCAAAGTTTTAGTTTGAAGCCCAATGTTTCACCAGGAACGTAAAAGAATACGATAAGAAGAAGAAAATGGGTCAGGTAGTGTCATAGGAATCAGCTGAATATAGTAACAATCTTATGGCTAATCATGTGATTCATCCTGTGATCGGATAACTGTAAAATTTAATCATCTTCTTCTCACTGTGATCTTGGTCAAATCGCCAACCAGTCAGAATATTTATTTTCCGCCTGTCGTAACCGAATCGCCTATCAATTGCAGCAATCTGTGTCCATTGCCTTGGACCAGTTTTAATGGGGTAAAAAATATACATGGAAATATGACGTATTATTTTCCTGAAAAAGCCGTATCCTAACAGTCACAGGCTAGTCTTTCTCTTTTGATATTTATGTGGTTCAGTAAAGAGTAAGGTACCACGGACGAATAGGTGTATCTACCACATCAGTTGAGTTGTTCATGGCGTCAATATTATTATTCTCACACGCATCACTCCACTCGGTCATATCAGCTATCAATGAGATCATATCAATTAGCGACAGGCTCATAACATAGTGTCGGAGAGATGAAATGACAATTTTGATGACACAGAAGACAAAATGAAGTGGTATGAAACTAACTAGAAACAGTGTTATTGGTGTACGTGCGTCGGTGGCACAGTGGTTAGGACTCTCGCCGACCATGCACATGGTCCGGGGATCGATCCCCTGCCGACGCACACCCGATATCTATGGTCGGCCTGCAAAATTTGGGCTACCGTTATCCATACTGAAAATTCCATACTTGTACTGAAAATACGGTGTGGCATCAAGCTGTAAACAAAACAAAGGTGTAGAAAGTGGTTTTGCGAAAAACGTTCTGAATGATGAGAAGTTTGGATTTCTGTTCACAGTGCTAGTGATGGTGAAAACATAGAGAATTAAAATGGTTTAATCTAGCCCTTTTTTACCTTTAGAAAAAAAAGTAATAATAATAATTAGCTTTATTCCAAAACAGTACTTGGGATACATAATGGAATTCTCAGCATTTCACCATAGTATTGCATCCAGTTAGTACATTAACAATAAATAAATAAAATTCTACACAGATTATGGGTAGTCTCAGTTAGTTCTGACAACAACCTATTGGCATGTCGGTAGCAAAGCCAAAATTGAACAGAGTGTTTGAAGGTGTTAGAAAAGTAGATACGAGCATATTTACTGGCGTAAGCGGTAACAAAAAGATCGAGATATACAGAGTGTGAAAGAACGAAGAAGAATGTTTTAAATAGAGTTTGTAAGGAAGAAAGAAACAAAGCAGCACATAACAGAAAAAAGGAGAGAGGGAGAGAGAGAAAAGGGAAAGAAAGTAGGAAAACGTTGTACCTATAAATGATATGAGTTGGAAAGACGAGATCCAGTTGTTCTACTGACTATTTAATAAGTTATAGGTATCACGCCTAATACTTTCTTTATCGCACAGGACACGAGCTAAGTAGGGTATGGTTGAGTTTTTGTGCTTTCTAGTGCGAGCACATAGTTTTCTATATAGGCTTCTGCTTTTACTTGATGAGATACAAGGGGAGAGTTGTGAATGAAGAGGGTGGTGTGAGTTAGACAGAATGAATTTAGCCCATTTTTCACATGAGTCCAGGAGAGGAAGCTGAACAATGTGACCCCAAAAGACGTTTTTAAACAGATGACTCTCTCTCTCTATTGTGCTGTATTCACCTTTCAACCACTAAACTAGATAATATCAAGCAAAGCATTTACGGATAAACCGCTTACAAAGTCCAACATAATTAGATCTATAAAGAAATGCGAAATAATAATGAGCAAATGCAGTATTTTATCCTACACTCATAGTCCCAAAACATACTCCAACTAGAGAGTAGGGAGGCTCACATTAGGAGAGTACTATTACACCCGATGTATGCACAAGTGAAAACTATCAATTATAAAACTTAGCTTAAAAGTTAGTACTAAACATGCTGTCTAGAAATATAGTGGAAGCTCCGTAAGTAAATTTATCTAGCAGCACTAAAAACGCCTATGAGCTATAAATTTTCTTTCCCAATTTCAAAATAGTCACTGGTAGACACAAACTGGTCAAAAGATATGGAAATAGAGTTGAAAACGTGTAACAGATTTGCTTCTCAGTTGAAACATAAACACACTGATTTGCAGTCACAGTCGCTTGATGTTGTGTAAGATATATGACAAAATAAGCCTCCGTTTCTACTACTACTACTAACTATTTTCGAGTACACAGACAGCAGACTTACATGTTTCAAGAATAACTCATAATTATATAGAACAACACATCTAAGTGAACAATATTGTCTTGAATTAGATCTCATCAGCTTTGACTCAGCCTTAACTTAACTTACCCTACTCAGGTAGGTAGTTACCTGGGGTTCAAGTGAGAAGTCGTGACCAGTAGGGTGCAGAAGGTCGAGTGTGAGGACAAATACCCGCCGAAGACATTGGCTAGGGGTCGCCCTATGTCGCGAATTGGCAGAAGTTAGAATTCATGGACCGGCCATTGGATCGGGTCCCAGTGGCTTAATTGTATACGACCTCGCCTTGTAACCAGAAGGTCCTAGCTTCGAACCCTTGCAGTGGGTGCGTACTGATGAGCAGTCCCAAACTAGGCTGACGAAATAGCTGGCTGTCCAGTACTCCCAGCTGGTTTTCCAATGGTTCTCTAACTAATGTTACCTCATGATAAAATCCTGTAACCAATCATATCCCTACAAACCAACACTTGAACATTGTTTTCAATTAGATCTCATCAGCCTTAACTCTAATATACATTGCTTTACAAATAAAAATTCAAATATAAACCAATCATGGTGTTTTGTCAGTAGGATAATAAGATTGTTAATATAAATTGTGCAATTAGTCATAATAGCAGTAATGATTATAATAATGGTTTTACCATTAATAAAGATGAAACAGTGAGGCAATCTGTGATAACACGAATAACGAAAAACAGCATGATTCAACAAACAAATTTTCAGGTAGGCGTAGTAGTCGATGTAGGCTAAGAAAAACAAATGAACCGATTAAGTAATGCTAGATTGTAAGGGAAGTAAATGAAACACATTTTTAATGAAGATGTGATAAGATTAAGGGATGATAAGAGAGGGGTTGAAATATAAGTAAGGGGTGGTGTAGAAGTCATTAGTTGGTTATGTCTTAATAGGCCAACAAAGGAGGGATAATGGCTGCGTACGAACCTCTTTTGAATGCATAGTTTAGGTTTAATAGTCCTAATGCCTATCGCCTCAGCTGTGTGAAGTACACGAATACGAAGTCTATTGGAAAGATTCGGTGGGATACAATGAATCACTTTGAAGGCTGTCGTTTTCTCGATTACATGACCACTATCAATTAAGTGTGACAAAATTGAGCTACGGATTGTTTTTGTCTGTCCTTTGCCAAACCACCACAATGGGAGATGTTCAGTAGTGACACGTTGGCTAAGCTGTCTAGTAGTAGTGTACCCAACATAAATGTCACCGCAGGTGCATAATTATGTCACAGTCAAAAAGATTGACAAATTCGAAATCCTTCACAACTTTCAAAACTGATATTCACATAATACTCAAAAGTTGATATTCAGAATTTATTATAGTTATAAAAAAAAACAGTTGAAATAACGAATGCTGAATATATTTATAGCGACTTACCTCATTTGTATTTCTTACATTGTATCCCACGATCAAATAGATTATATTACTACAAACAAAAGGTATATGATTTGATTTGCATAAAAATGTGCCAAAAAATTGGATAATTTTACTTGATGGTAAAAATTCACCATTTCCAAACCATTCAACAACTGGTTCTACAGCTTTTATAAACGGTGCTATAAAACGTATAGGACTTTGTATCGAACCAAGATAAACAGCTGGAGCAAGAGCAATAAATAAGTTGACACGTGATTGCAGATACGGATGTTCATTGAAACAGGCTAATGCAACTTGACAACCCTAAAAAGAAAGGCAAATTTTAAAAGATCAGATTGTTCAGGTTTAACTGGTTGAAATTTTAACAAATTGGAGGATTTCATCATAAACTGATATTGGTTAGACGACCATTGGAAAACTAGCTGGGAGTACTGAACTGCTGTTTTGTCGGCCTAGTTTGGGACTCTTCATCATTATACACCCATAACATGGGGTTCGAACCCAGGACCTTCTGGTTACAAGGCGAGCGAGCTCGTAGATCATTAATTCACTAGCACCCGACCAAATGGCCAGTCCGTGAATAATAACTTCTGACAATTCATGACATAGTGCGACCACTTCGCAATATCTTCTCCGGTGGGTGCGTACCGCTGAAGAGTCCTGAATTAGGCTGACGAAACAGCTAGCAGTGCAGTACTCCGAGTTGGTTTTCCAGTGGTTCTCTAATTGATTCCAGATCATGATGAAATCCTCCAAACAATCAAGCAAAATCCCCATACAAAACTAATACTTGAAGTTTAAATGTTGAGTTATTCATTAAATAATGTGTTTCAAGTAAGCTGTGGCAGGCAATTGTCATCTATAAGATTAACACAGTCTAGTCTTGTTTTTACTTTTTAATAATGTATGCATAACATCCTGATTGCAGTAGACTGGATAATGCGACAAACAGCGGCCACTGAGGAAACAGGCATAAAATGGACTCACACAAAAAACTTGGAGGATCTGGACTTTGCCGATGATATATGTCTGATTTCCCACAAACTGGAAGATATGCAAGCGAAAAGCAACAAGTTGGCAGAACAAGCATCAAAGATAGGACTTCAGGTGAACATAGCGTAAACAGAGGTAGGTGATGAAGATTCCTGGGCAACACCACCAACACCAACAACAACAAGAACAGACAACGATCAGCATAAATGGGAGGAACCTGAAAGAAACAACCTCTTTTACCTACCTGGAAAGCATCGTTTCAACTACAGGCGGACGGAACTGACAAGGATATCAAAGCGAGGATCGGAAAAGCAAAGCAAGCTTTCACTACTCTCAAGTCTGTGTGCAGGTCAACAGCACTCAGTATGAAAATGAAAATGAGATCCGGATTTTCAACTCCAATGTGAAGTCAGTGCTACTATATGGATCAGAGACTTGGCCAGCGCGTCATAAAGAGCATCTCAAGCAAACTACAGACCTTCATTAACAGTTGTCTTCTCCCAATACTCAAGATCAGATGGCCGGTCAGAAAAGATCAGCAACAGAGATCTCTGGCAATGAGCGAACCAACCCAGCAGGAACCGATTGTGAAACAAATAGGCAGGAAGAAATGGAGATGGATTGGCTGGCCATACTCTGAGGAAACCATCAAGTGACATCACTAGACAAGTCGTTGCTCGAGTGGAACCCGAACGGGCAGTGGCGAGTTGGTCGTCAGTGTAAGGGTGACTTGGAGGAGGTCATGTGAAGAGGAGATGAAAACGTGTGGGCAGACTTGGAGCCAGGCGAAGACTGTAGCAGAAAATCGAACGCAATGGAGACGCACGACTGAAGCCCTATGTTCCTCTAGGAATTAAAGGAAACAATAATAATAATAACATGAAAGAAAATATCCAAATAGAGAAAGAAAAAATCGATAAGAAGAAGAAAAAATAAACTACAGACTGCAGTCGACAAAACGCCCGAAATCAAGTCAACAAACTTTATTGTATCAATCTTACTGTTGTTTATACCCTAACTAACTAAATATACACATCAGCGGAACAAAGTTTATGAATGACTGACTCATTTCAGCGCAGAACTTTCCAATAAAGTCTATTTCAAGGTGCGACACCTCATAAAAGAGCACATACAATTAGAGCAAAGAAATACTTTGATTGGACACTAATCAGTAACTAGTGTGATGTGTCTAGTCCTTTCTTTGGTGCAGACTGAATTCTGTCAGTCACGTTTGCGATGTGGCCACCATGCCACTACATAGCTCGCCATCACGGTGTACATTGATTTGATGATATTAGGTGGCTGTAGCAAGAAACCTAAGTCCAAGGCTTCCTGCCGATTGCCTCCAACCACCCTGATAGAGCAAAGGAATGTTATAGAAACTACAATTAGCAAAACAAAGTACAGGAAATAAAAAGTAATTGGGTGAAGATTAGCAAGAATTTTCTGAATCTTCAAGAAGTACAACATATATCTACTACCATCGCGAACGATTTTTTAAGCTTTGTTACACTCCAGTCAAGGTAGTCTAGGCCTCCGTATGTAACACTTCAAAACATGGACTTACGCTGTTTTTGGTTTGACCACTACGGCAGTCTACTTGAACTACCAGGCTACTAACAGAATTTCTATTCATCAAAAAATCCTAAAAAACTTTCTGTATTTCTTAATGTTTTAATCATGCAATTATATTAAATGACCACCATGACATGGACTCGTGCGCGCCTTTAATTAGCTTTGAACAAAACACTGTGCATTGGTTGGAGGATTTCATCATGAGATGACATCAGTTAGAGCGAACCATTGGAAAACCAGCTGGGAGTACTTCTAGACAGCTGTTTCGTCCTAGTTTGAGACTCTTCATCAGTACGCATCCACCGACAGGGTTCGAACCCAGGATCTTCTGGTTACAAGGCAACCTCATGCAATTCTTGAAGGAAATGAAGGAAAAATCTACTGATTTGGTTCTTTCTCCATATGCGATAACACCATGTCACATGATATACTTCAGATTATTACTTTACGTGTAAATGTTGTATTGAAAAAAGAAATATTTTGGAACTAAATACGCTAAACATTTCTATATATTATGTGTTCATTTATTGTCTGAAATAAAGCTTCACTATTAAACAAATTAGATCTTTATCAGCCCAATCCTATTTCAGTGGACACTATTTTTCATTTTATTTTACTTTTATTACAGCTTGATTCCACACCGTATTTCTTTTGATTCAGGTATGGAATTTTCAGCATGTGATATCGGTAGCCCAAATTTTGCAGGCCGACCATAGACATCAGGTGTGCGTCGGCAGGGGATCGAACCCCGGGCCACGTGCATGGTCGGCGAGAGTCCTAACCACTGTGCTACCGACGCTCGTTGGGGAAAGCCTCAGTTTGACATACGCTAGCCATCTCAGCAGACTTAGATTTGCAGTCAACTATCCAAATTGTGGGATTTCATTTCTCCCTGAAATAACTGAAGAAAAAGAACTAGTGTAGCGTAAACCACCGAAGCCAATCATAAAGAACACATATGGAGGTGGTGTAGAATTTCACTTATACAGTATATCACACTTTTAGCCACAGATGCTTCATTTTTAAGACCAATCTTCTTTGATACCTATCTCCAACAGACTGGGGAGGCAGAATAGCTGGCTCTTTGGTTGTCTGAGAGAAACACTTAAATCCATCAGCAGTGTGACTTATTCCATCTAATAAAATTATTCATAAGATAGCATAATAAAGCCCACAGAATAATAAATGATTTTTTGTCACGTGATGTTTCTAGATAAGAAAGTATACAGTTTTTTAAAACAAATATCATCTGATTCCTTTGACCTACATATTATGTACACACTGAAATACCACTGAGGTTTTTTTTCCCCAATTAATCATTTCATAAGTTTACTCTAGTCTTGCTATCTCAGTAACACTTCTAAAACAAATAATCCGTTTCTTTTATTCCTTTACATTCCCGCAGTTGAACATTGGGGGCTTCAAGCTAGAGGCTTGAAGTTCCACTTGCAGTGGTGTTTGTTTATTTTTACGGGATGGGGTTGCTGCTGGCCTCATACCCAACCTTCCCTCTCTACCAGTCTTAATACTGGCTTATCAAGGTAGAGGAGTGCATCAGCCGGGGATTGAACCCCAAACCACATGCGTGGTCAGCAAGCATTCTACCACTGTGCTACCGACGCACATTACTGAACAGTAATATTTAGTAAATATTAGATGATAAATAGACTCTGAGGTTTAGTATTATGAAAGAAGAGAAGTAATCTGTAGACTAAAGAAATGACTGATTTTTCAAAAATTTTCAAAAGAATGGATACTGAACAAAGAATACTCTTTTCGATAAATTCATCATCAGGCTCTACAATTATGTATACACAATAATGAATGAATGAATTAGTGTTATGAACGACACTAATGTTTAAGTAACATCGAATCAATAATATTGATAAATTACGGCTGAACAGCATCAACATAAAATAAACTGAATGTCAGAAGAATTAGGAAAGGTAACAGTGAAAATTCATGAGTTTATAGTCTCTACTGAGGGCCAGGGCAGTAGTAGGGGCTAGCTGGACTTGTTTCTTTTGAATACAGAGCACTGGTTGTTTAAGGCGAATCGCAATAGCCTCTGCTGTTTGGAGCATGCGGTGCTTCGACGATTTCGGTAATTTGTTAGGCGCCCGGT